>OZ035837.1:16383501-16953476 GCA_964034765.1 Knipowitschia caucasica | reverse complement strand
AAATACTTTAAAAAAAAAATCCATGTCATTCTGCAGAAATCAAAGTTCTGTAAGAGTCAAAAAACTTCTGTATGTTTTGGTCCAGGTGTGGAGCAAAAACTGAATTGTACCTGGATGTGTCTTTTACAAAAAAATATTTGCACACACAATCAACTGTAATATCCGGTTGAAAAAGTGAAAACCTTGAGCTTGTTTAACCAATTGTTATAATTTTGTTACCCCCTTTTAAAAGGTATATAGGAGGATTTTCTACTTCTGGGTGGATCATCAAGACTATTGGTCCTCCCAATTGTCAATCATTCTGGTGACATATGTGCCCGTCAAATAAGACCAAAGAGTTTAGTTCGAAAAGTGGGGAGGGCGGTTCTTTTCTAAAATTTGGAAAAAATCTTTAAGCTTTAACATCACCGAGTATTTGTCAAGGCACAGCCCAGTGATAGTTTTTTGTAACTGCCTTTTCTTCTGTGTTCAGAGCCAAATGAAGAATTGTACATACTCAAAAACCATTAAATATGTGGATTAAGTTAATCGGTGAACTCGTTACAGCCCTAGTTCTGGGTTATGAGTCGGTAAAACTGCACAGACCTCTCCTCTGTTCTATTTCTGAGAGAAGGGGACGTCAAAACGATAGCCCCCGATGAAAGAGGAGAGAAAACAATGACATCACTTCTTAGATCTCGCTCTGACACCGACTTTTGCACGGAACAACGTCTTGAGACTGAATTGCCCGACACTGCGGCGCCAGAGCCCAGTATGACTGTATCTGTATGCTCTCCGGACACCTGTCTCTCCGTCTCTCCTGTACTTCCTTGGCTCCCGCGGCCTCCTGCGGGCCGTGGCGGGGGGCGGGGGGAGGGAGATTTTGCAGTAGCAGTAGTTCATATGTAGTATTCCTTGATGCTGTCTCTCATGGCGTGGTGCAGGTGGAGCTCTGTCCTGAAGGCCGGCTCCTCGCTGCTCCTCTGCTGCTGCTGCTGCTTGTCCTTGTGGTGACCGGGCTCTCCTCTCTGGCTCTGTCTCCGGTACAGCAGCCTGGTCACCACGGCGAGCACGCACACGGTGATGAAGGACACGGCCGTCACCACTCCTGCCACGGGATCACACACATCGGATCAGTGACGTCAAGGTAAGATATAAGATTAACCTGATTAAGTGCTTTTTACAGCAGAGTAGAATGAAACTCAAGAGCACTCAGGTTATGCAGACATCAATAATCAACCGTTTTGGAATAGATTTTACTTTGGTGTTTGGGAAAAGGCAATTCAGTTCAATTCAATGTATTGTTGTATGGCCCTGAATCACAACAGTAGTTATCGCTGAGGACTTTATAAAGATGTCTATTCTCCAAAACAAATCCGAGAATCACACAGTTCAAATAAAAGAAATGCAATGATAAAAAACACATAGAGACCATGGTCCATAAATGTCCATAAATGTCACTGAATGTCGGGTGTCCTGGATCATGACCACTGCCCTTAGACCCTCCTGAAAGCAAGGAAAACACGAAAAACCCAGTGCGGAAAAAAGAGAAACCTCGGGGAGGATATTAAAGAGAGGGATCCGCTCCCAGGGACGGGCTATAGATCCAGGACACAGTCTGTAGAACGAGGACCGAGGTGCGATGCCGGACTGAGGCGGCTCTCAGGCGGGGAGGGGGTACAGCTTTTATTGTGCAGGAGAAATAAGGGAAATGAGATCTGATCTTTGGAAATTGTATTAGATCCTTGGAAATTGAGATTGGATCCAGTATGGAGGATTTGTTTTGTATTGTGTCCTATGCCTTTTGTGTATTTTTAATATAGCAGGACAAAGACATATTTCCTCTGGGACATAATCAATAAATCTTGAATTGGAACCATGGTTTTAAAAAGATATAATTTTTTTTGTAAAGCCTTTAATAACAACAGTAGTCGTATTGGAGGACTTTACAAACACAGGAAATGCAATAAGAACAAACACTAAGGGGCCATTGGTGCATTTGGGGCGAGCTGACCGCTGTCCGAAAAATAGATAAAAATTTGAAATCTGATTCCCAATTTTTAAAGATAAAATCTGATCAGAAAAATCTGAAATCTGCTCCAATTTCCCGATCGAAAAATCTGCCTGTATTCACAAATCGGGAGAAAAAAATGAAACAAACGTGGGCGTGACGGACAAAATGTGGAAAAAATCATGGAGACCATACTAATTCTGACAAATCTTTGTTGAGTCCAGTCGGTGGTGCTGTCCTGGTGATGTCAGCGTGAACAGTGAGGCTGACGACTCGTGAGCGCCGTGTCATCGCTGAGACATCATACGTGTTGATTTATGAAAAGTGTGAGTCTGATTCATCAGGTTCAGTCTGACACGTTCATAAGAGGCGCTCATTAAGGCAGAGAGAGAGAGGAAGGGGGGGAGAGAGAGGGAGAGAGGGAGAGAGAGGGGGAGAGAGATGGGGAGAGAGAGAGAGAGCAGGAGAGAGAGAGAGCGAGAGAGGGAGAGGGGGAGAGAGAGAAGGAGAGCAGGAGAGAGCAATAGAGGGGAGGAGAGGGAGCAGGAGAGAGAGAGAGAGAGAGAGGGAGCGAGAGAGAGGGAGAGAGGGAAAGAGAGAGACAGTGAGAGAAAGAGCAAAAGAGAGAGTGAGAGAGAGCGTGAGAGAAAGAGAGAGACTAAAAGAACCCTACAGAACTTACTGTTCTCAGGTTAAATCACACAAAGGCAGATTTGGGTCGTGTCTTTGAAGTTTAAAAAAAGTAGATAGAGTAAATGTCCACAGACCTGCTATTAGTGCCACGTCGCTCTGAGAGTCCCTCTGGTCCGTGTCCTGACTCGACGTGGACGTCTGGTCTGTAAATTATAAATGATATATTAATAGAGGGTGCCAAATATCACTGGTCATTCCACAAACCACGTATATCCTCTCCACAAAAGGGAAATGGAATCAATGTGACATCACTTAAAGCTGGAGTACCACTGTTTTCATCAAAGATCAGGTTTTCTTTGTTTCAACATAAAAGGTTTTGCAAAACGAATTAATCTTCCAAGAAAACATGTTTTTTCCATACTTGTAAGAGCCCTGTGAGTCATTATTTGAATATTTGAGCTGAGAGTTGATTGGCTGACTGAGAGCTGATCTAAACATGTGACAGAGGTCAACACACATGCACGGGAAACTAGTGATAGAAGCAAAACGTTTTAATGCATTTGATGATTTTTTTTTTGTACACAGTTCCATTGTTGTGGCTTGAAATGTAGGTACCATGGACGTCGGAACTATTTTCTGAGAGGGGGGGCGGGTTTTTGTTGGGAGAGTCGAGGGAGAGACTCATACTTGGATTGCACTGGATAATAACATACCATCTTAATTGTTAAGAAAAACAAAATAAACAATATATATCAAGCAAGTCACTTATCAAACTGAACTTTTTTTTTTTTTCAATACGCATTCATGCGTCAGTCTCTCCGGTGGCTTCGTTGTGTTGTGTAGCCCAGTGACGTGCGGTCAGATGAGGCAGGCAAGGCCCTCACCTAAGATCATAAAGAAAAGTAATAAAATGGATACAATAATGTTTGGTCACTTTATCAAGTGATTTGTGCTGTGCCTTATTTCATTTATTTATACCTTGAAATCGCAGATTTGACAGAGCGCTGCTGTGAGGCAAGCCTCTCTTGGGAGACGTAAAAAGCAACAGCTCACAGGGAGAGTCCTGTGAGGTGCTATCAAACTGTTTTCTCTGTTTATCACAGTTTACAAAGTTCAAAAGTATTTAATTTACAATCAACATGTTTACATTTAAGAGGATGGCTCATAAATTGTGTTTTTGAAGCAAATATGGGTCTTAATCGCGCTCAACCACAGCTTGTAAGTGAGGAAAGCCTCAAGGGGGCGCTTGTGAGCCCAAACTTTGGCTGCATCCAATTCCATCAGAAAGCTCCTTTCTTGTTCTTCTTCTGCTATAAGGGCAGCTACAGGTTTGGCTAACATACCTATAATACATTTTAAGATAATTTAAAATGCACTTAGAGTAATGTTTTGCTTCCAATGATGATATGAATCATAAGAAAAGGAGGTGAAGGGTAAGGTTGAATTTAGAAATTGGATTTACCCGGGAGTCGGCTGCAGCAAAACTCGGAGTTTACGGAGGAGACACCCGTTTTTTTTACTTTTTAAAACTCATTAAACTTATTTCCAAATGGAGGATTACATGTCTGTGCTCAAAACTATTATCTGGACTTAAACATGAAACTGGTCCTAACTGAAGTGGTCTGTGCTGTTCATTAATACCTAAGGTAAGGCCCATAACACACTTTGTACTTTTTACAAACGTTTGCGTTTTGTATGAGAAAACAATGCAGACATTAAATCATATTCTGCTGTAGCCAAACAAATTGTGTATAAGCCGCTCCTGTTCCTGTAGGTCCTGTTGGTTTATATGATGTATAATCATATGAACACATGATTGATCCCCCACCGCACGTCACTGGTGTATGGTCTCTAATCTGCGCAAGGCTGAGAAAGAGCGCTCAGAGGCTGCGACAGATATTAGCCAGACAGAGCTTCATAAGCTTCTCCGACAGCATGGAGCGGGTTTTGGGCTGCAAGGAACGCAGGATAGTGATAACTTCTCGCTCCCGGCACACGCGGAGGGGGTGCGGCCGCACCCCCCGCACCCCTAGTTCCGACGTCTATGGTAGGTACCCCGGCTTTAACTTACAGAACACATAGATGAGAAAGTGAAAGGCTTCTGTGACATTTCTACACAACATGATATAACAAGTTGTTCCTAAAAGACAAAATGCTAAAATATAGCCTCGATAATTCTGCTTTTTGTTCTGTTAAATTGTGCTGTAAAGGTTTTTGGAACATTTATTGAGGGCTTGGATAAAATAAAGCCATTCGAGTACATGAAAAATGATAATATCAGGGGCAGTATGCAATATTTTCATTCTAAATTCCATCTACATCTGTTATGCGTGTCCCCAGATACAGGTCACATGCTCAAATCATATATGACCTATTAAAATGTTATTCTCACCAACTACCATAGACATAATGTTCATAATATACGTTTATGGTTTAAAGCTGATTATTCAGAAAGCAGAAAGAGGCTCTCATTTGGGTTGCCAGATTGTTAGCTGAGATGTAGCTGGGTATGTAACAAAATAGCACCACACATTTGTTAAAGTGAAAGCTGAAACAGAAATGTCATATGTAAAACACGTTCAAACCCCAGCAGGTGGATTGAACGAGTAAATCTAAGTGTATCGCTGGAAGGTTAGATTCTGGAAACATGAATTGGATTGTATTTTGTGATGCCTTTATTAGACCACAGTGCACGCTACATTCGCTCTCTAGATGGAGACCGCCTACTCCGAATGACAAGCGCTGCGTTTGTAGACAACAGTGAGGCTTCCACACTGCAAAAAATGATTAAATGTTACGTAATAGTGGCTTAAATCCATTGTTTTTTTAATCATAATTAGAGTACATTCTGACATGAAACAAGATTTGCCAATAGGACTTATTTCAAAAACTGTTGCGATATTTTCTGATTCCAACAGAGATATTTCTAAACAAGATCATTAAGGCAGTAAAAATGTGCACATACGTATGAAGATGCATTTTTGCCAAATTTGAGCAATTTTTGACTTATTTTTCATCACTTTTTGCAGTGCAGAGCTGGAGCCTCCAGACTGCGGCTCTTACCCAGCAGGTTGTTGGAGGAGATGGTATCGGCCAGGGCCCCACAGTTGGACTGCACCACGGGGCCCCTGATGGTGACCAGGGAGCTGCCCCGGTTCAAGAGCGCGGCCTTCAGGGGGGCGACATGGTTGAACTGGACCGAGGAGAGGCAGCCCACAAAGCCCCGCGCCCCGGCCTGGACCACCTCCTCTGGGAAGCCCTCTGTCCCTGGAACACACACACAACAGGACATGAGAGGCGGAGGATAACAAGCGTTTACATCCAGCACAAAAGCCAGCTTTAGCGTTTGTTTTCATACTGTAGAGCCGTGTTTTATCACCCGCGTGGAAATGCGGTGTCAACGGGTGGCAACAGGGGGAAAGGTTGCCGTGTTGTTTGGACCCATGAAAGACAGGATTATGTACAAGGCTCAAAAGACAGGAAAAGGGTCCAAAGAAACTTCAGACTTTTGAAATAAGTCTAAAGCAAAGTGCTCCCTGGAATGAGGGTGTGCTAAAAAATATTGTATTGATTTTAATTTAGGTTTTTTCAGATTTTTTGGATTAAAGGTGCAGCTAGCGATTTTATTAGCTAAGCCTTAGCACCAACTGGAAACCACTCCCCCCTCCCCTCGCCTCTCCACCAAACCAAACATCCAGCATTATATTTACTTTGTCACAACAGGAAGAGAGGGTGGCAAACGTGAAATTGGCCTTTTCTGTTCAGACCTTTTAGGTTTAAAAAAATCCAACAACTCAGGTGGGCGCACTTGCGAGAAACAGGAAGAGGGTGAAGGGAGAACGCATTTTATTGGTTCATTGGGGATGAACGAATCCAATTGGTTTATTTTTATTGGTCCACTCAGAATTTTTTTTAAATTAATATTTGGAGACTATACTTGGGTTTCATTGAACTGGCCTGTAGGGGGCGAATGAGCAGAGGTGGGACAACACAGTTTTGCTCCCATTGAAAACCATATAAATCGTGTCTGTTTTGGAGTCAAAAGGCTCTTATCCTGTGCGGTGTACTGTACGGTTGTTGTAACAGTCTTAATCGTGAGGGGGACACTCAATTCTAAGGGAGTGCTAAGATATTTCTGCGTTTCATTTGGGTGGCCTGCAGGGGGCGCTTATCTGGGAAAGCCTTGATCACCTTGATCGAGTGATTTTTTCAAAGTGTTATATAAAGTTTATATGAAACCACAGTTGGAACACGGAAGAAACTCTTGTCTTTCTATTTTCGCGGTTGCTACAAGCGTACACCGCACAAAAAGATGGCATTTTGACACCGCTTCTTCTTCTACTATATCTACGTGTATAAACCCGGCAGACTGCACCACCAGGATACATCACGTCCTGTCCCACGTTTGTTATTCGTGCCACTGCTCTGACGTCATATGAAACCCAAGAATAGGCATCTGGTCAATTGGTTTAGGAACGTTTTCCCACAATATTTAAAAAAAATATATCTGGAAAAAAATCACTGACTGCATCTTTAATATTAATATCTATATTGATATTTGGAATATTTGACAAATATATTAAATTCATTAAAATACAGATGCAACATTAATATTTGCTTGTATCACTAATGGCGTTTGTATTCTCATTTTATTTTATTTTTTTTAACCCAGATTAAGATTAAGAGTAAGAGAGATTGAATAGAGATCGATTAAGAGAGATCAAAACAGGCTATAAAACAGGTTAGTCTGTCTAAATTACAGCTAGAATTGGTCTGATTGTTCACACGGAACACGCCTCGACAGCAAGACTACCTCACAAGGCGGGTTTAATGTCGGGTTAAATGTCGGGTTGTTCTGACACGCCAGCCTGTGTCTCTCAGTTGGTACAAAAGAGGCAACAGCCGGTTTTTGGACGAGCCTTTTAGATATGTTGCAATCCTGGCTCGTCATGGAGTATCGCACGATTGGAATTGCAAATACAAAATTATGTAAAATTATACAAAAGTTCAGAAATTGATTTTTAAAATAAAACTTACTCATGACTTTGCCCAGTGTCAGCGAGCGGATCAGCACCAGCTCCGAGTCAGAGGACAGCCGGTACTTCCTGTGCACGTCCTGGTCCAACTGTACACACACACACGCACGCACACACACGCACACACACACAAACGTGTATAAGTGAGTGGGCTGCAGAGAGGATACATAGGACCAAACCACAGCTCAGTGAGGAGATGAGTGTTTCCTGTGGGCAGACTGAGGGCTGTGGAGGAGGGCGGCTCAACAGTCAACTCCTGCTGGAATAGTGTCATATCCGATTAAACAAAGGATATAATTATCGATCTTTGAGCTGAACTGAGTCAGATCAGAATGGAAATCCTAAACTGTCAACTATTTATTCATTTTATCTTCAAATCACCACAAATATGCAGTAGTAGTTTATGTCTTCTGTCATTATGTACATTAGATTACTACGTTTTCAAAGATTGCATACATTTTACACACACAAAAAACCTAAATATTCAAGTGTATTCATAATTTTTATAATTTTAGTATACAACATACATTTCACATGTTCTCTGCAGATCTTTGTGAGACTTGTGAAAAATGTATTGCAAAGGTCCAAACGAGTTGAAATGAGGTCCAACATTGCATAAACAAACAGCATCAAAGCTAGAGCGACAAAAGGTCTAAATCTCTTAAAAGTGAAGGACATTGATTGTTTGTGATTCTCTAAATACTGGACTGGCTAATATGGATCTTTTATAACACCTTAGAAGCGACTGTGGTACAAGCTGAACTCAATATTAGGACAGTATGCACAGACTGGTGATTTTCCACTTTATGTTTTCATTTTCTGAAGGTCAAACTAACATAACCGCGCTCTCACACATCGACCACACATACAAGGAGCGTCTATTATGCTTCGGGTATAAAATCCCTTGCATGCTGAAAATCTTTGGTCATGTCTCTTTGCAGCTTAAAAAATAAGAAATGTCTTCTGTGCCTTTACGACCCCAGACTCCTCCGCAACAACTGATACAACTAAACTAAATGCTGATGGTATCGTTTACCCTCCAGACTATTTTATACTGTTATTTCACATTCTAAAATATGGAATGATGAAGCAAAAACGTCTATTTAATTTCAACGGACAAAAATAATGCATCTTATTATATGACTTGGACCGTACGCGCACTCTGAATGGCTGTTTACCGGTTTAATATTTTCCCATCTCGGACCGCTACCATGACAATTGGTCCGAACAGCGCGTATCACATTTCATATCTTTCCTCGGACCGTTACCATGACAATCAGTCCGCAGCGCGTATCACACTAAAAACACGATAAGGAAAACCAAGTCTGACATGAAAATACTTCACAAATATCTCAAAAGCATTGGTAAAGACACAGACGAGAGTCATATAATAAAACATTTATTAACCTCGCTTGCTCGGTCTGTACAGAGAAATATCAGACCTTGGCCTTAATGTACAGACCTCGCCACGGCTCGGTCTGTACATTAAGGCCACGGTCTGATATTTCTCCATACAGACCTCGCGCTCTGTTAATAAGCTGTTAATATTTCTTCTTCAAGCCTGAGCAGACATGACATTTTGACAGTGTGTGTGCCTGCTTGCTTTCATTGCTCCAGCAGTAGCAGTAGCAGCAGTAGAGTAGCAATAGTAGGAGTAATAGTAGTAGCAGTAGCAGTAGCATTAACAGCAGCAGTAAGAGCAGTAGCAGTAACAGTAGAAGCAGCAGTAGCAGCAGCAGCAGTAGTACCAGTAGCAGTAATAGTAGTAGCACTAGCAGTGACAGTAGCAGTAGTAGTTGTAGTAGTAGTAATAGTAGGAACAATAGTAGTAGCAGTAGCAGTGACAGTAGCAGTAGTAGTTGTAGTAGTAGTAATAGTAGGAACAATAGTAGTAGCAGTAGCAGCAGCATTAACAGCAGCAGTAAATGTAGGAGCAACAGTAACAGTTGCAGCAGCAACAGCTGCACCAGCAGCAGTAACATTAACAGTAGCAGTAACAGCAGCAGTAGCAGTATTAGCAGTAGCAGCAGTAGCAGCAGCAGCAGCAGTAACATTAAGCGGTAACAGCAATAGCAGCAGTAGAAGCAGTAGCTTTCTGGGTGGAGTTTGCATGTTCTCCCCGTGTCTGCGTAGGTTTCCTCCGGGTACTCCGGTTTCCCCTACCACTAAAAATATGTACAATAGGTCTGGCATGCGCCTCCTGTACTGGTGACCCCGCTCCCATCTCTGTGTGGCGTGAGAGACAAGTGCCCAAAAATAACAATTGTAAACCGCTTTGTGGCTCTGGTGTGTGAAAGGCGGTATATAAATAAACATTACTTACTTACTTACTTAGCAGTAGCAGTAACATTAGCGGTAGCAGTAACATTAAGCGGTAACAGTAGTAGCAGCAGCAGAAGCAGTAGCAGCAGCAGTAGTAGTAGTAGTAGCAGTAGCAGCAGTAGTAGGGGATCCTGACCTGTACGTAGAGGTCCAGTCCCTCGCGGTGCAGCCGTATCCGGTGCAGTCGGCCGTCGGCCAGAGAGCGCAGCACTGGACTGAAAACGTCTGGGGCTCTGTCGCTCTGCAGCTGGTACCAGATCTGCAGGCTGCCTGTGGGACCAACACAGGAGCTCGGATCAGTCCGGAACCAGAACGCCGCGTGAAACAGGTTACAACGGATGCATTCAATTAGTCTGTTTATTAGCCTGTTATAACCAGGATAGAGAAAAGTGAAAACAAAAGAAAGATTTCATTGATTTCTGGATCTGCTATGAGCCTCTCACTTTATACGTTACGTTAAAAATAATCACATCAAAGTGGGGACACAGGACACGGCAGCGAGCAGCTTTCATTTGTGCCAGAACGCCTGAACAACATTGTCGCATCATATGTGTATCGCAGATTGAGACAAAAAAAAAGTAGAGAGAATGTATGACATAAAGATTTAAAAGGAGGATTTTCCCACATTTTAGGAAAGAATCGTCCTCTCCACTTTTTGAACAAAACTCTCGGGTCTTTTTTGACGAGCGCGTATCACCAGAATGATTGACAATTGGGAGGATCAATAGTCTTGATGATCCACCCGGAAGTAAAGAGGGTAAATATTATGAGGAAGAAATGCAACAAGACACATGCTTAAAACGCTGTAGACAATGTTTAACAGGTAAAATCTCTATGACAAATTTCAAACGCTTATTCATTTTTATCTTAGCTGTCAAACTGAACAAAAACAGAATTATGTAGTAAATCCATCTAGCAACTTCCTCGCACCCAAAACAGTTTGTTTCTATCACAAAATTTCACGTACACATATCTACTGGCATTTTTTGGGCCTATCTTGAGATCAACTTTTCCAGACAGAGGACCAGCCTCACGGCCAATCAGCTCTCAGCCCAAAGTTTCCAAAATAGTGCTTTTTGACATACGCAACAGACATAAGACAGAATATTGTCGGCAAATTTGTTCACTGATTTTACTTTACAAAGACTCTTTCTGTAGGGACAAACCAAATGAAATATTATAGGGGAAAATAGTTGGAAAAAACAATCAATAACAATCAATATTTATGTATGCAATTTATTGTCTCTATGAAGCTGTGTTAAAACTTTATTCTAAGGCACATTACAGGCAAAGCAAAAAACATAATCTTCCTCAAAATCCTAATATCCTAGGTCTATATCTCTGTGCAGACTTTGGCATTTCCGGACGACTCCATGTTTGCTATTAAAACTATACACAGCCTATATACAAACTCCTCCGCTGTCTCTCATCTTCCTTCAGTCCTGTATAGTTTTAAGTCTCAGACGCAGATTTCTTGTGTCTATTTGACTATTATTGATGCTCTCTCAGCCTGGGCGGCGTGTTCAGCCCGGGGACTCTCCAAAAATCTGGCTTAAGCGGGGCGCAGGGACCATCTGTACGTCCCATAATACTTCTCTTTCATCCTGAGAAGCGCTCTCCCCCGCTCCGTACCAGTGGGAGGCGTCAAACTCGGAAAATGTCTTCGCAATAATCAATGGGATGAGACATGGAGCTTATAGGAGTTTTGAAATGGCCGCTGGCTACACTTGGAAACGTTTATGTACAAGCGAAAATAGTTATATGGATTAGAACCAAGACATTGAGCAGACAGCTACTGTTTAAGCCTCTTGTTACTGCTGTGTATATGTAAATACATCGGGGATAATAAACTTATCTTTCCCAAGGGCTGACATTTTGTGGATCTCCATGTGCTCTGGGATGGATAATCCTCCAACACATCACCACTTTGAATATTTATATATAATATCAAACACAGTTCAGGTACAATTTATGTCTTTGTGGGACATACAATTCAAACCAGTTCAACTGTTTATTATCAAGGACTTAGGTAAACAACCAGGACTTAGCCCAATTTAAAACAGACTTACTTCTACAATTTTCAAACGCAAAATGTTATACTGCCAATGGGATAAGCAACACAGTTCAAGATGGTTTGCCTGTGTGCAACTAAGTGGGATTTTAGTTCTACTCTTTTTAATGCGCTGTGGTTATTCATTATTTTAAATCACTTGTGCGATATGAATATTTTAATTACCTGTGTGATTTTAATAGTTTTGTTTTTAATGTCCTGTGTGACTTTATGATTTATGTGACGATCTATGCCTTATGTGATTTGGGCTGTGAGCGCTTTGTGTAACCCTGTGTAGAAAAAGCGCTCTGATTGAATGAAAAGTGTCTCATTATTTAATTCCATTTTGGGAAACATTTGGGAACCCATGTTATAGAGGACACCCTTGGTCATTCAGGATGTCAGGTCCTCTTTGACCTGACATCATATCGTAGGTTCGTACTTGTGACTTCATCTCATCATTGAATGGTTTATTTGCACATACAACTTAGGTCTCCCGTGGTTACCGTTGCGTGCCAGGATGACAGCGATGTACTGCTGGCTGAAGGTGCAGACGCTGAGAAGCATGGCGGGACTGTGCGAGGTGACGAAGCTGAAGGCCATGTCCTCTCTGGCCCTGCTGCCCTCGCGCTCCCGCTCCCTCCACACGCTGGCCTGCGAGCTGCGATTCTGCATCACCGAGAACGGCTCCTGGAAGGTGAACGTGACCGAAGACTCGCGCTCGAAGGACACAGACACTTCTGCGCAGGGACAAAGTTGACAAGAGAGAGGTGGGATGTGAAATTGTTAAAAAGACATGGTGTATATGTTTGATATATACTGACATCTGTGGATTATTATCATCATGAAAACATTTCTCTCAACAAGACAGCAATGATGAGAGCAACTCTTAAAGCTGTGGTACCTCATTTTCAAACTACAAAAACCTGGAAATACAACCAAATCCACCAAACTTCATCCCAATCTCTCAACAGTTCTTTCTCGTTTAAAACATGCATGTGCAGGTGAAACTCTAACAATTAGAATATCGTTCATACGTCCTTCTATTTCCGTAATTCTATAGATCCATTTCTTCCACTTTATTAGTTGCCGGGTTGTGGGGGCAGCAGTCTAAACAGAGACAACCAGACTTCTCTCTCCACACACTTCCTCCAGCTCATCCGGGGTACCTTGAGGTGTTTCCAGGCCATCTGAGAGACAAGTCCCTCCAACGTGTCCTGGGTCTTCCTTTATACTTTGTGTATATAATATTTATAATTTTGAATTATGTAAATGTAACTCAAGGTTATTTATGTTTTATTTTTATTTATTTTTGATATCCTGCTTTTGTCTATTGGACACATATTTGCTCGAAATAAACATGGCTAATAATAAAAAAATAAAAAAATAAAAAATAGACTCATTACATGCATTGTTTTTACAAGCCGTGAGCCAATAATCAACATTATAACAAATAAAAGGCTTGATCCATAGTGGTCTGTATCAAAAATGTGTTCCCATCACATCCCATCGTATGTTGAATCACAGACGTCAATGGACTTTAGAACATTATTCTAAGATTAGATTAGATTAAGATTAAGATTAAGGCCCTGTTTAGACAGAGACGCTGCGGAGTCGCTGCAAAGCAATTAGCAAAAATGACCAGGCTCCTTATTTAAGTGCAGTCTACATGACGACGGAAAACAATGTAGTTTTAGCGCCTGGCCAGTAGTGGGCAGTGTAATGTTACAGTGTGACCCCCAGCAGTAGAACCACTTCCTCAACAACATCCTCCCCAGGCCATGGGAAATAATGCACTAACATCATTCTGCATTTAACAGTAGCAGCGAAAATGGAAACTGAAACTAGAGCTGTGGTTTCGCTTGGACAAAGGAGAAGCACACGTAGCTAGTTAGTGTACCCGCTGCCATTGTTGTTTACGTTTGTTCTCGTCTACTGCGCATGTCCTAATGTACACTTTTCTTCACACAGCTGTGAAACAGACCCCCAGTGAGCAGTGTATCTGTTCTGTTCCACTCTAGAGGCTGTTTCTAAGAAGGCCAAACCGATACCCAGCTCTGCCGTTTTACTCTTGCAGCCTCTTGGTCTAAACAGGGCCTATGAAATCCTGTATATGTCTCACAGTGGTGAAATTTCAGTGATGTATTACAAGTTACAGAACAGTAGGAATGAGGAGCACACAGCACAAGATACATGAATAAAAACTCTATTCCAAAAAAATCTCCAACTTTAGAATGACGAAGAAGCACTTCTCTCTCAAGAAAAAATTATTGGAGCAGTACTTCAAGCTCTGGTACTTGACTAAAAAGGGGAAATTACATTCCATCCAATTAGCACATAGCTCTAAACAGTTCTACCACTAGTTTTAACATAATGCATGTTTGGTTGCTGTCACATCTTTAGATCAGCTTTTTCAAACAGAAAAGTGAGAATGAGAGGACCACACCGCTCTCACTCCAAAGAGTCAAATAGTGACTCACAGGGTTCTTTCTTACAAGTATGCAATTGATAACATGTTTTCGATAAAGAAGATGGTATGTTGTGATCTGATTTGTTCACAACACTCTTTCCCAGTTTTAGATGACAAACTGCCATTTCGATCATTTACTGTTTATGATCAGACAGATGCGTTCTAAATCTTAATATACCCAAATTAAATGGCCTGAACCATGGCAGGACCATAGGAGGAGAGTTTTAATTGTTTACAATTAGACCCAAGTTGCCAATGATTATAAGTATTATTGCTGATTAATATTGCTATGTTAGAAGAAGAAGAAGAAGGTCCTTTGTTAGTCCCACAATGGGGAAATTTCAGTTTAATGCATACACAAACACATATGTACATCAAGGCAAGCAGCTTTCTGTGTATTTGTTTTGTGTAGTAGTCTTGTTACCCCTTTAATCGGGTCCCTTGTGTGTCTTGTGTTGGGTTGCTTTTGTCATTTTCAGTTGTTCATTTGATTTTTTGATTTTGGGCTCATTTATTTGCATTTTTGACATAATTTTTGGCTGATTAAAAACCTTAAGTATTCAAATTGTTTTGTGTGTTTCCTGCCGCACATTCGCTCCCGCACATAAACCAAACCCTAACCTGTATGTCCAGTTCAGTCCACCTCTTTGCAGCCGCTGCTTATTTCTGCACACAGTATATATACTGTACATGCAGCCAGTATACATAAACTGTGACCTATCTGACTTTGCAAAGAAATAGCACATTTGGAAATTGGTCCCTTCCTAATCTGTGGAGTGAGTAAGTGAGTGAGCCTGGATGCAGATGGACAGATGCAGAGAGAGGGTCCCCTGCAGAGCTGTGATTTATGAGTCATGGGGCGCACTATAGGACAGGGCTTATTTTTAATCCGCTCATTTATCTGTCACTAGTCCGCCCTGTAGGACCCTTCATGGACTGTACCTGCAGGCACGTGTCGCAGCCTCGCGCTCACAACAGCAGGGAGGGCCATTTATTATTCACGTCACTTTAATTATGTCGCACCTAAAGTGTTTGTGCTATTGTTTGCTGTTTGGACGGCCGCGTAAAGCACGGGTTTGACATTAAAAGTTATTTGTCACCGGGAGCTTCAAGAACAAAACACTACCGGGAAAACGTGCTTTCATTTTGGCTGTCGATCAAAACATGCATTTGCAAAAACAATGTGAGCAGTAAACTAAATGCTGTGGAAGCAGAGAAAGATGTATGTAGTTTTTAAGGCCAAGACCAAGTTTCAAAAGACATCCCAAATATATAGTGATCAATCATATTATTTTTACATTTGAATGCAGAAATTCAGACATGGTTTTCTGCCACACTGAGCCCTCCCCCTACTGCGCACATTGCCTAAACTTATCAGCCTCAGCTTCAGCCACACCTGTGCTAATCAGAATCACTTCACAGCTACATTTTCAGCTTGCTGTTCGTGCAGCAACCCTCCTCCTCCCCATCACCACCTCTCCTGTGCAGAATCATCATGTTATTGGCTCAGCTTCCTTCTCCACCAGGGTCTGGACCCGGGGGGGTTGCAATATCATAATATCGCCAAATTTGAAAGAACATTTAATGTTAAAATGCAATAAATATATTAGTACCTCATAATGCGTCAGCCAGGTCTAAATATCTCATCATGCAGCTAGAATATATTCATTGAAACATATACATATAATTCCTAATGCAATATTTGTCTCGATTTTTTCAAGATTGAAATAAAATATTCAGCAATTGATAATCAGTGCTGCTATCTCTGCTTTGTATGGGGATTTATAAGTGATGCTTTTCAAGACTTTCCTCCAGACAAATGTGGGATTGAGTGAGCAATGTGGGGAGAGCAAGGAGAGAGGAAGCAAAGGGAAATCAAATGTGCAGCCTCTTTATTTTTTGGTGATGATCACTACCATAAACATTATTCATTTTCTTTGGTCAAGGCCAAACAGGGCCAGTGGATAATCATCCCTTTGCACTATTGCAAAAACTGATGCAATATCAATTCTCTCCTCAAATTCACAATGGGCTCTTACTTTCAAAAACAACATAGTCTGTGTTTCACATACAGCACCACACGACAAAATCTTTCCAGACGTTGCCAGGGAGGTTCCATTCGTCTACAGGTGTCAGAGAAATATGGCAAAAATTATGTTTTCCAAATAAATTAAATTCATTTCTAAATATGTGACAAAGGCTAAAAAAACATGTAAGTGCAAATTAATGGTAGAACCAAACTGATTTGAATGCGGGAAACTAGTTACTAATTACCTGGAACAATTTTTTGTGGTTTGAAAGTAAAGTACCCCAGCTTTAACTGTAACCAAGAGAGGTTTATATGACCATGGTGACACGTACAGGTAAGTAAAACCTGTACGTGTCACCTTGTGAAAGGAGTAATGCCTCTTTCACAATATCCCATGGTATTTTATTATAGAAGTTATTATATGCACACAAAAATAGAAAACAATAGATAAGATACAAGAATAATCAGCATTATATAGTTAGAAAATGGGTCGGACAACGCAGATTTGAATGGGATCCTTCTCACTACTACAACACAAAATACACACTCACATGCATAAAACACAGACCCCAAAATTCTCTGACGCTACACCTCTGTATTAACATTCATTCATACGCAGACGGGTGCTGACCTTCCTTGCAGCTGGGGCCTCCGTAAGCCGACTGGGAGCAGTCACAGGCGAAGCCGCTGCTCTTCTCAATGCACCGGCCACGGTTATGGCACAAGCTGCTGGAACCACTGCAGTAACCAGGGCAACCAGGGCTAACACCAGGGGCTAGCTTAGCACGCTCCTCCAGGTCTAAGGTCACACCGTTAATGACCAGAGTCCGGATGCATCCCAGGAAGCCCCTCTGCCTGGAGGACGTCCCACCTGGAGAAGAGAAGGAATGGACCAACACTTAGATTGGGACCAAGAACCTTTGAGTTTACAGCTATGTGGTTGAAAGTTTACGCAACCAGGCGAAATGTACATTTAAAAGATTAGACTTAATGAATCATCTTGTCTCTGAGCAGAAGTCTCAAACCCACAGTTCTCAGTAGCGTGTATTTTCCCTTTAACTTCTATGATGACGTGTCAAGTCTTTTGTGGTAGTTGTGGATGAGGTTCTTTCTCCAGAGTTTTGAGTTCAGGCCACCTTCCAGATGTTAACATTAAAACATGTTGTAGAAAATAGTTTCAAATAGTGACCGTATTGGATTGAGAAGGAATACATTAAATAAACACAGCAAATGATGAAATTAGTTTCTACCAAGAAACCCTCCTGGACAAATGACGCATCGATTTGTTTTTAACAATAACATATTCTATTACATTAATACCATCTAACCGTGAACTATGGGAGTGGATTAGTTGTGGAGAAGGGGTTATACCTTATTACGGAAGAAGCCAATTAGAGCTAACTTAAACAAGCTCCAAATTTGAGGGGAGCAACAACCTTGCAACTGAAGAGCCAATCGGGAGCAGCGCTGGTCTGGTTAAAGACCTTATGACGGGTTTGATTTATTTAGAAATTCAGTTTTAATACCATTTTATATTAGAAGAGAACTACTAAAGGTTTCAAAATCAGTTGTTGTTTTTTTTGTCTGATCCCCCCAAATCGAAATAACCCCATAGCAACGCCCTTAGAGACGAAAAAACTTCACAGCCCTTGGTGACGTCAGAACGGGTACGTTTCAACGCTGTAAGTTGTTTACAATTTGGTATTCGTTCTTTTTTCGCGGATATTCAAGATGACAAGGCCGTGTACAGCGAGTATGACATAAATACTAGATTGTAACTCTTTGCTGGTACTGAGATAGTCCAGTGGTTGTGTCGATGGACTACCAATCCAGAGACTGGAGTTCAAATACCACCTCAGACATTTTTTCACTCTCAAACGGCAATTTATGTGTAGTGCGCAATTGTCACCTGTAGAGTGCAGTATTGTGTTGGGCACCAGTGGAGAGAAGAGAGAAAAGGCAGTCCTGTGGCATAGATCCATGGTTTTCAATGCATGGGCGTAACCCGCTATGACGTCACACACAGGTTAGAGCATAGACAACTTAAATTCATGAAAAACACGTTCTTTTTATAAAATATAGGATTTTTTTTGCCGGAATCTCTTTCAGATTGACATTGTCATGCAATTTTGATATCCACAATTTTTTTTTTTTAAACCCGGCATAAGGTATTCTGTATGACTGATACACCTTACAATATTAATGCATCATGGGCACAAGCACTGAATGTTAATTGATGCATCTGACTTGAGTAATAAATACACACATTCCGTCCGATTATCTTATACTTCATGTGAATCTTATTGATCGCTAAAGATTATTACAGAGATTAGGATGGGGCCAATCATTGGTGGGTTTGTGTTCTTGATGTCTAAAGCAGTGCGTTATCTCCTCTCAGAACAGTTCATTTAGGCCTAAAACAAGTGGCAGAACCTGATAAGAACTCTTTTACATCAAAATTTATGATTGATCAAAACCTGGTGTTTATCTGTGGCTTGCACCTTACCCACAAAGAGCTGGCTGCTGAGCCGGAGCCGGGTGTGGCCATTGGGGGGCGCCTCCAGGAAGCGCAGGGGCAGCTGGTCCACCTGCAGCAAGGCCTCCTTCACGCTGCGCTCG
Source organism: Knipowitschia caucasica (assembly GCA_964034765.1). NCBI lineage: Eukaryota > Metazoa > Chordata > Actinopteri > Gobiiformes > Gobiidae > Knipowitschia > Knipowitschia caucasica. The sequence continues at coordinate 16,934,327 of OZ035837.1, read as the reverse complement.
GCTCGCACCTGGTGCCACTGCCGGTCATTCAGGGGCAGGTGTGACTTTACCGACAGCACCATGGGGCCGTTCCCAACGTCGAAGGAGAAGGTGACCACTGAGGGAGCTGCACACATGAGACACAGTGCCTCAGTCAAGGACAATCTTTAATACATGTTGATTGTGAAAACAAAATTTATTGAGAATAAGAAGTTGTTAATTGTGTTGTATTCTTGACTGGTATACATAGGTTTCCATTAATCAAAGTACCATGATCCTCAGTAGAGAGGCGCCATGTTGTGTGTCTGGCTGTCACACTAAACACACAGTATGGAATGACGTTGCTAATCCCATATCGTCATAAGCTAATGTGCACATGCATGACAATCCTGAAGAGTTTAGAGGAAGTGTTGCTGTTTGTCCATTTACCTGTGATAAAATATTTGGAATGGACTTTACATTGTTTTGTCTTTTTTTAGTTCAAGATTGAAGCTCTCTTTGTGTATTCTCCGCAGATATAGAATCAGACTCTCGGAAGAACGTTTTTCAGTCTCTGATGCTTATTTGGTAATATGTTAAAATATTGCTTCTTATTTGCTGTGTTGTGATCAGCGGTTTGTTCAATCCCCAAAAAACACAAATGCTTGACACGCTGACACATAATACAGCATCAATCGAATTAATCTGTTTCATGAAATAAAATTAAATTAAAGTTTAGATGTCACTCAGTTGTTGCGGATTTTGACATGACATGTGTTTTGACCCCTTGACCTAACATTTAAGAAAATACAGGGGTACATCTCATCAAGGCAAGGCAAGGCAAGGCATGTTTATTTGTATAGCACAATTCATACACAAGGCAACTCAAAGTGCTGAACAAGATAGCATTAAAATCATAAATAATCACAGAACATTAAAAAGAAAGATAAAAATATAAAATATAAAATCCCTCAGTTGTATGCACAGCTAAACAGCACAGTTTTTAACTTGGTTTTAAACATAGTCAGAGAGGAGGCCTGTCTCACATCTTCAGGAAGAATGTTCCAGATTTTAGCAGCATGAATCTGAAAAGCAGCCTCCCCATGTTTAGTTCTGACTCTGGGCACTAACAGGAGTCCAGTCCCTGTGCTCCTCAGAGTCCGGGCTGGTTCATATGGGACTAACATGTCACTAATATATTTTGGTGCGAGGCCATGGAGAGACTTGTACACAAGCAAAGCTGTTTTAAAGTCTATTCTCTGAGCCACAGGAAGCCAGTGCAGAGACCTGAGGACCGGACTAATATGGTCGTACTTCCTGGTTCTAGTCAGGACTCGAGCTGCTGCATTTTGAATGTACTGCAGCTGTTTTACAGCCTGTTTGGACAGACCTGTGAGCAGGCCATTGCAGTAGTCTAACCTACTGGAGACAAATGCATGGATAAGAATCTCCAAGTCTGCTTTAGACACTATGTTTTTGATCCTGGAAATGTTTTTTAGATGGTAAAAAGCTGCTGATGTTACTGATTTGATGTGGCTATTAAAATTTAAGTCTGAGTCCAGTATTACCCCTAGATTTCTGACCTTGTTTGAAGGTTTTAGGGAGAGAGACTGTAGATGACAGATGACGCTCTCTCTTTGTTTCTGGGGACCAAAGACAATCATTTCAGTTTGTCTGCGTTTAGCTGAAGGAAGTTGTTTTGCATCCACTCACTGATCTGTTGGATACAGTGAAGGAGTGAGTCCACTGGTCCATGTTCTCCTGCAGTCAGTGAGACATAGATCTGAGTGTCGTCTGCATAGTTATGATAGGAAACTTCGTTTCTGCGTATTAACTGACCTAACGGCAGCATGTAGAGATTGAAAAGAAGAGGTCCCAGGATCGACCCCTGTGGTACTCCACAGGTCATAAAGCATTATTCCCAAAAAGTTTCACCTTTTTCATCCACGTTCTGACAAAGATATTCAAACATATTCAAATAAGACAACTTTGATCTTGACACGCTGAAGTTTGAGTTCATTCAGAACTGACATAAAGCCACACATAGGCTTCTCTTCTTACAAGGGATTACAAAACACATAACCCAGCTGCCCAGTTTACACCGTTACCAAGGAAACAGGAATCCCATCTGCACTGATCGCCGCTGGACCACGCCACATCAGACCGGTCAGCAGGCGGCACAGTCCGATACGGATTTGAATTTGCAGCCAATGCAGTCAAACAGATGCACTGTTTGACTGCATTGGCTGCAAATTCAGACATTAAGTCTTACACACTAAAACAACCTGAGAAATGCATCACCCAGTCCATGCACTAATGAGATGTTCCCAAAATGGACCATCCACATAGTCATACAATATACCAGTCCTGTGTCCACTGAGCACATTCAAAGTGTTTGGTCTGACTCAGGACTAGAGCAGTGCACCAGTCCCCTGATAGCGGTGGGTGTAGTTGAGTGTACAGTCCTCTTCTGCGCCCCCAGTGCTGATGTAACATGATATAAGGCTGCAGAGGGAGCTGTCGGGCGAGCTGGATTTATGAGGCCTGCACTGACACTTGGTCGATATCTCCCCAGGTCCCACGGGCTGCGGCTAAACACTACAAAAGAGCAGATGAAACCAGCTCTGCTCTCAGATCTGTACGTCCGGAGTGAGACGTGAGACAAGATGTGCTATGTGCTTGGTTTATTAATTTGCTACTGTGTTTGTTTTTGAATAACACAAGGGAGCCAATTCATTATGTTAAGGTCTACATTTTCAATATTAATCTGAAAATGATTTAATAGAAGAAAAACAGTCCACTAACTTCCGCACTGAAAATGTATTTATTATTTGTGATTGTCGCTGCAAATTACAGCAGCTGCAAATCACCTAGTGCACTTGTATATTCTAAACTGTAGAAATGTATCCCTGCAGGCCTAACAAGACTCCCAGACCAGACATATTCATTCAGTGTGGGGAGGGAAAGGGCGACTTTCATAATAAGATTAGGCATGTTTATTTGTATAGCACAGGCAAACAGTTAAAACAGTCACACAAGGCATAAATAATCACTGTATGTTTAAAAGAGTAAAGAAAAAAATCCATCCGTTGTATGTAGAGTTGAACAGAACTGTTAAACTGGATTTGAACATTGTCAGTGAAAAAAAGCCTGTCTCACATTTTCAGGAAGACTGTTCAGGATTTAAGCTGCATGAATCTGAAATGCCACCTCCCCATGTTTAGTTCTGACTCTGGTTTAAGAGATTAATATTCATCCCATAGTGGAGAAAATTCAGTTTCAAGTTACAGAAGATAAGTGAACATTAAGTATCACACAACTTTATACGTTAAAGTAAGAATCCCCCAGGTACATTTTGAAGGACCAATTTCCCACGGTAAATTGCTCTAAAGATTCCGTTTTGCATAACACTCATCTGAAACTTGATGAAATGTAAGCCCTGTACTCACAGCTGAGCTCGATCCGGATAAAGTGGCTGACCCCCATGTTCTCGAGGAAGACCCCGCTGGTGCTGCTGGTCTTGAAGAAGAAGGAGACGTCCGTGGACAGCTCACTCTGCAGAGGAGGGAAGTGCAGGTACGACGAGTCCTGGTAGAACGACGCAGAGTTCCACAGCGACTCTGGGGACAAAGGGCCAAGGCCACACACTGAGAATCTGAGCACAACTAAAGCAGAACTAAACAACAACACGCTCTCCACACCTACAAACTGCCATCTTTGGCTACAGAGGATTTACTTGAGATGTCTTTGATTGGACGATAAGAACTGAATGAGTGTCAGATGACCCATATTACGGTTTTTGACTTTTCTCTGCTTTAAACATGATGACAGTGCTATTTGGCTTTCATACACATGCCCAGAGTCGTTTTTTCATTGATTCTGTCAAGCTTTAGTATGAGAGCGATCTGTCTCCTCCATCCTCGAGAGGCAGTGAAACGCTCGGGTCCACTTCAGTGACGATTACCACATCGATAACGAATATGCGCAGAAGCCCATTTTTATTTATTTAAAATGGTTCTAAATACTGTTGTCAAAACAGGGAAAAGAACGACAATACACAATAAGTATGCTGTCTGTTGTCAAAAATAATGAAAATTAAAGCCGCAAGCGGCGTCAAACGGCCCTCGCCGCACCACGCGCACCACCCCGCACCGCGCGCACCAACCCCGTACCAAGCCGCCCCGCATCAAGCCGCCCCGCATCAAGCCGCCCCGCATCAAGCCGCCCCGCATCAAGCCGCCCCGCATCAAGCCGCCCCGCATCAAGCCGCCCGCATCAAGCCGCCCGCATCAAGCCGCCCCGCATCAAGCCGCCCCGCATCAAGCCGCCCCGCACCAAGAAAGGTTTGAGCTGCATTTTTCAATATTACAAACATGTGATGGTCATGGCTTTTATTCTGGTGTGGTTTATACAGTGGTGGTCCGTTTATTTCAGACCTGCGCCTGCAGCGACCCCCCCCCCCCCCACACACACACACAGTGTGCCTCCTGTGTTAAAATGACAGGCAGTAGAGGGTTGAAAAACTAGAACAAGTTGTCGTGCTACACATATTAACATTTCTGTTTGTTTCTGTTCATCACATAAACGTGTCTGCACTTCTATAGTCTGCACCATAAACTATAAATGATGTCTCATGTATCCAATCAGAAGACATTAGTCAGACTTGTAACTGATTGGTTCGTTTTCATTGACTTTAAGGGCATGGTGACATACTGTAGGTTCTTACAAACAAACTGGCCCGGATTGTCGCCACAGGGGTGTGTTTTCACAAACGTGCCAGAGTCACTAAGCTGTAGTACAACACTCGGTCAAGCTGGTGGCGCTAATACTAACTCCAGTGACGACCTCATTGTCCGGGTTGAGTTTCCTTTTCTCTTCCTGTTTACGCTCTGCTACTGCAGCTAACTGCTACTGTAGCTAACTCCTACTGTAGCTAACAGCTCAGTGCGGATCGCGTTATTTAGGGAAAGACATGTCTCACTCTTGTCCACATTGCTCTGATGCAAAGTGCAGCAGTTCAGTGGGTAACATGTGTGTGCGCACACGTGTGTGCTTGTGTATGCGCACGTGTGTGTGCACACACACACACACTTTAGTAACGTGCGTAAGAGCGCTGAGAAATGAATGAATAAGAATGAAAGAATGAAAATTGTGGCGTACGAGCAGAGCGACCAGAGACAGTGTGTGTATGTCTGTGTGTGTGTGTTCTGGCGATTAAATAAAGACTGAGTATTGAATGTCTGAAGTGTTATTGCAAAAGCACCACACTGAGAGCGAGGGTCAGGACATAGGGAGATATTCCCGTAGGAAACGCTTTGGCCCTGCAGCGACACACCCCCTGCGCCCCTCGACCACGGTCCGGGGCTTATATGAAAGGTTTAACACAAGCGGAGAATGCAAAAGTGCAGGAGGGACGTGGGTGAAAATGCCCGTCACAGGAAGATGTAATGTGACGCACAATATCAAGTCCCCACCGCACCTCCTCCCCCACTCCCCACCACCCACGACACTGACCCCCCCTCATCTGGGCTTTGGAAGCGTGCTCAGGCCCACCTCTCCCAGCCGTGCCCAAGCACAGTTACCGCAGTCACATTGCACCTAAAGCCCGGATCTAATCACGAAGTGGGCCCAGCCCCACTTTAATCGGGCTTTAGGCTGTAGATGTGACCGCAGCCTAAGCTACCGTGGACCAGCACTGTAGAGTCTGGAGGCCTAGAGGCAGATTTTGGACCATAGCAACACATGATGCTGTTTAATGATTGGATAACAACTCTGTTCGACGCCAGACCTCCCAAATCTCAACCTGAAGTTAGGAGCTGCGGAACCAATGTAGTTTGTGGGAAAATAAACATAGAAAATATAATAATAATAATGAGAAAAATTCTCTATTATATAGATTATAAAAAATATATATGTAATTATGTTTAGGCCAGCAGTGAAGGCCTTGCAGGCCTTGAGGGTCCACCACTGGGTTTATATTCCGGTGCGGGTTATATTTTGGTGTGGTTTATATACTTACTCATTTAAATTCCATGATGTTGTTCTGTGTATAGAATGCACCTCTTTGACAGTTTCTCCTCGTGAAGCGGAGTGTGGCTCAGACCGTGGTGTTCCGTGAGAAAGACAATATTTGGACAGAGCAGCTTCTCTGTCACTGCTCACATCGATTCTCAAACTGTGGCTCACGAACAACCAACGCTGCAGACACTGAGTGGACTAACAATCTGTGCATTTCTGTTGATGTTCTTGTTATAGATAGATACATAGATAGACAGATACATAGATAGATAGATAGATACATAGATAGATAGATAGGTAGGTAGATACGGTAGATTCTTTACTGATCTCTGTTGGAGAAATGCACGTGTCCAGCAGTACAAACACATCTATCCAGAAACTTCTATCCAAACGCTGATGCTTCCTCGTATAAAGAGGAGAGACAAACACAGACTCGGAAAAGGACCTGAGGCGTTTAGAAAACAACTTGATGCAGATCGGCGCAAATACACAAACACGCCTCTTATACAGGGAAATAAATAGGGAAATAATCATTAACTATTGGTTAGGGCCTGTGAGTGTGAAAAAGTGCCGTCCAAACGCCATTACAACAACAACAAAAACTGTCAACAACAACAGACTGACCACAGACACAACTTCAATTTGATTCTCGACAGCAGCACTCACACACGTAAACATATTACAGACACCAGTGAGACTGCGAGGTAAAGAGGGTTCAAAGGACCTCTCCCATATAAATAATGTCTTTTAAAAACCTCAAAAGAGCAGTTCTCACATCTATGGTCTTAACACATTGTACTCATTACATTTCATACATGTAGGGAAATAATAATTTAGTGGAGTTTAGGGATGGCTAAAGCTAACAGGCTAACAGGGACTTTAACTGGAAGAAATGACTCGTTTCATTTTAATGATCAATCTACAGGCTAAACAGGTAGTTCTGAAGTTTTGTGCGTCTGTGAGCAGTGCATTGCAACACATCTTCTTGTCATCGCGAATATCCACCTATTTAGTGCGAAAAACAGGTGCGATAGCATTGAGGAGATGTACTTCCGAATCAGACCGGTGCCCGTCGTGACGTCACTAAGGGGGGAAGCGTATGATTGTTTTTTATTTCTAAGGACATTGCTATGGTCTTTAATAAAAACAATTGATGTTGAATCCTAGTTCTCTTCTAATATAAAATGGTTCTAAAACTTTATTTCTAAATCGATGTGCTCGGGGGATTCTCGCGGTACTGCAGACTAAACCAGACTAAATTCACATGGGATACTAAGAAATGTTCCCCATAGAACTCAATGTAAACCAAAACCGCTCGACCTCAGCTGACAGAGAACCTGACAGAGAACCTACAGCATTCATAAAGGTAGTTTTTGTGGGAATGTTAGTGTCCCTTGTCAACCTGAACTTCTTTTCTTCTTAAATCCTTCAGTTTTCTTTAACTGCTTTACTTTCACTTTACTGCTACAAATTCTTCTCATTCGGCTCCCGCTCTGACTCCGGTCTAGCTCCGGTCTGATCAGCAGCTCTGATTGGTCAGAGCGAAGACGAGCCCATCTGTGCACGTACATCAGAGCTACACACGCGTATTTGGTGCAAAGCATCATGGGAGCTCGTCCACTGCACATTTTATTTTAAGAAAGGATAAGGATCATGATTGGGTCTTGAAAAATTAACATTGTGTAAGACATTGCCGGAATGATAATCCTTTTTTTAATAATTAATTTATAGAATTTTCAGTGAGGAGTTCCAAAATCGCCATGGTAACTGAACCTGCCGCATTCCAGAACCAAATAAATCAGCCATTGTCACGGCAACATGACATAAAGGTCTTTGTGACATCATCAAAGTTCCAAAGTCCCCAGTGAAAGTGTCTGTGTGTGGAGAGAGCCCCAAACAGGACCCATATTTCTGACTTCAGGAGAAAACGGAGCAAATTTACCGCAAGAAACACAACGGAGCAAAATGTTGTGCTTGAGAAGAAAATCAAAGAAGGACAAGCTGATAGAAGAGCTTGAATCCTACCTCATGATGTTGGAGGGACAACACCAGTGTCTGAAGGAGGATGTGAAGAGAGAGAAGCAACAGTGGAGCAAGTTGGAGAAGACTCATCAGGAAGAGAGTCACCAACAGCAGCAGCAGGTGATCCAGCTCCAGACAGAGAGGTCTGCCTTAGAGACGGCTCTACTGCAGGCTTCAGAAAGATCCACGTCTGCCCAACGCCAACTGGATGATACTGTCCAGGAGAAAACAGATCTCCAAGAGGCTCTGAGTGATACCACAGGGAAACTGCAGAAGGAGATCCAGGCCTTGAAAGAAGCAAATGCTGAAGACGCCATCCGGTATATGTCGATCGTCACCAAACACCAAGACGAGAAACAGGCAATGTTCGACAGAAACAAGGAGGCGATGGACCTGTTGAACGCTCAGATACAGGACGCTAACAGCTACATAGACAGGCTGAAGACGCAGATGCAGGAGCAAAAAACAAAACTGGGGACAGAAGCTTCTCAGTTAAAGGCAACATTGGCCAAGACCAAGAAAGAGTTGGAGGAGTTTAATGCAAATGTCCTCATGAAAAACTCTGTTATTGCTGCGATGGAGGAGGCCGAGAGAACCACAGATCACACCATGCAAGATCTGAGGAATCAGCTCGAGCTGAAAAATAAAATGATCAGCAATCTGACAGAAGACAAAAAGAAGGAGACACAGCAGCTGGCCAAGACCAAGAAAGAGTTAGAGCAGTGTAGCGCAGAGGTCCTCATGAAAATCTCGGTTATTTCTGCGATGGAGGCAGAAAACACTAAAGTCAAAGCCGAGAATAGAGAGCTTAAGACTAACATTCTGAATCAGGAAAGTCAGCTGAGAAATGTACACGCTGCATCAGGGAAAAGACTTTTTGCGGCCCAGAATAAGTACATGGATGATGTCCAGGCTCTGACGGTGGTGTGTGAGGAGGCTCTGAAGAAGGCCTAGAGCACGTCAGAACACACCATCCAAGAGCTGAAGCAGCAGCTTGAGCTGAAAGATAAAGCAATCCACAATCTGACAGAAAACAACAAGAAGGAGAAGCAGCAGCTGGCCAAGACACAGAAAGAGTTAGAATTTTTCACGTGGACATTTGCGCTATACTCCTCTGTCATTGCTGCGACGGAGGAAGAAACCAACAAAGTCAAAGCCGAGAATAAGGACCTCAAGACCAGAATCCTAGATCAGGAAAGTCAGTTGAAAAACGTACGCGCTACAACAAGACTTCTCGTGGAGCGAAATAAGAACATGAATGAAGTCAAGGCTCAGGAGGTGGAAGAGGCTGTGAATGACGCCAAGAGGACCTCAGCTCAAACCGTCCAAGAGTTGCAGAAGCAGCTCGGGCTGAAAGACAAAGTGATCCGCGATCTGACAGAAAACAACGAGAAGGAGCAACAGCAGCTGGCCAAGACACAGAAAGAGTTAGAGGAGTATAGTGCAAATCTCCTCATGAAAAACTCTGGGATGGAGGAGTACATTGCAAAACTCAAAGCCGAGATTAGACTGAATACTTCGCAAAGTGATGTCTGGGTGGAGGAGGCGTATGATGAAGCCGACGACACCGTAGAAGAGTGGGAGGAAGAACGTATAGAGATGGAAAGGGTTAAGCAGTGCCACCTGGAAGAGATCCAGAGGTTAAGAGAATCCTTGGAATCATCTGAAAAGGAAAGAAAAGAGTTGGAGAGTGTGGCAAAAGAGATGTTAGAGACTAAATATGGCGAGCTGACAGCACTGTCTGAAGGCAAGAAGAAGCAAGAGGTGGGCATCAAGAAACAGGTGGAAAACCAAAGTTGGCCGATAAGTGACCTGGACAAATCTGCAAAGAAGCACATTCAAGATCTCCGCGACTTATTCAGTTATCAAATCCAGGAGGCAAAGTTGGATGCAGCAGTTAAGATAAGACAACTGGAGGCACAAATACTGGAACAGCAGCAGAAAGATGGACACGCCCCTGAACAGAACAGAAACGTGTCCAGGTGTTAAGACACCAAAAACACAAACAAAGTCCTCTCACCCCCAACTCCCATTCCCTAATCCCATTCCCAAGTCCCATTCCCAACTGCCACTCCCTAAGACCTTTTTAACAAAGACAACATGGACTGAAGGTTGTCTCACTTCCATTTCCAACTGAGACAAAGGATCTCAATATCACAGGAACTCTCTGGTCTCTCTCTCTGGTCATATCAAATCAACATGCCCCAAAGTCATGATGCTAACATTGGGCCTGGTCTCCTAAGTGTGAGGCCTGGGCACCGCTGTGATGGGAGACCTAGTGTTCCCACAGGTGCGACCTACAGTGGGGCGGCTGTAAACTCGCCATTGTGTCCTCAGGCAAGACACCGCCCACTTTGCCTTGTGTGAATGTTGTGCGTGTGTGAATGGCAGGTGGTGGTAGGAGGGGCCTCTATGGCAGCCTCACTTGCAGCTTCACTTGCAGCAGATTGCCCCAGGGCAGCTGTGGCTTGTAGCTCACCACCACCGCGTATGGAATGAATGATTAATGTGACGTGTTGCATGAAATATGAAGCTTTTGTTCATATTGAATGCAACAGTTTGAGGCAGCAGCAGCACTTTGGTGTCATGACCGGCACTTTATAATTGCACGATGACCACAAATTTGGTTTAGTTTAGTTTTCTTGCCATTGAGAGGATCTGGCTCCAGAGACTTGAGTTTGATTGGTCGCAGTTGACCCTGAGATCTAAAGAAGAAACCGGAATAGACTTTAAACAGAAGTGGAAGTCGTATTGAAAATGATCTACAATAGTCACCCCCCCCCCCACCCCCAATGCAATACACAACACTAAATAAAAAATAAATAATGTTAACACTAGCAAACCCATGGAGGTGCCATTTGGCACTTCTACCTAAAAAGCCCACCACGGTGCCAAATGACTCCAAGGATTTTAGCTAACAAACTAAATCACCTGTGAACGGCCAACTTTGTTATGTAAATAAGGCCATTATCACAGGCTGAGCTGAAGTTGCTCAACCACTTTACTTTGTCTTCTTCGGGAGAGGGAGGATCTGATTAGTTAAAATGAGTTAAATCTAGTGTCATGCTGACTTTAGTTAAAAAATAATAATGAAAATAATAAAGTGAATTGAAAGAAAACAAACGAGCAACGTCATTCAATGTATACATTTACATTGTTTACAAAATAAATATGCTACTTACAGTTTTTCTCAGTGTCTTTGGTGCATTTATCACATAATTCTTCACATTTGCACGACAGTTAGTGCATTTATCAGAACAATTAGTACAAACTGCAAAACCTTGGGGATAACCTGCAAAAGTGCATCACCTTCTCAAAATGAAAAGTTTATTCCTCAAAAGCAAGTCTTCATGTCGAGGAAACTGTCTGTCTCAAAATAATAAGTCTTAACAACATGGGGTATGAACAACACAGTCAAATGACTTCGTCACGTTTTCATTGTGACACTTTACTCTCTGTGTTTTCAAAGCAAAAAATCAGATCCTGGTGAGCACTGTACATCTGAAAACTACAGTAAAGTTACACACAACTGTATTTAGTGAGAGTAAAAGAACATTTATACTGTATGTGCTGTATGTGTGTGTGTGTTTGTGCATGTATGTATTTACTGTGTGTGTGTGTTTGTGCATGTATGTGTTTCGATGTATGTCTGTGTACTGTATGTCTTTCACATATTTACTGCATATGCTCTTTGCAATTCTACAGCATTGTGCAACAGAAATACAGTCACATACATAGAGCAAACATACAGAATATCATTATGGTAGAGTTGTGACGAATGTAAACAATAAAACACACACCTCGTCATGAGTGAAGCTGAAATTCGAAATTAGGAAAGATTTTCTGGATATAAAAAGATAAAGTAATGTATGAAATTAGTTTGACAGATTTTGGTTTTGAACAGTTTTGTATGTGATGACCAAAGCGATGAAATGAGGACTACTGGTTTTACAGAAACTATTCAGTTGTGAAAAGTATGTTTCATTCTGATTGACAGGACAGAAGCAAATGTTAATGTTATAAAACAGCAGAGAACTGTATGAAAGTAACTGATACATGTCCAAAAGCATTTGTAAAGTGTTCAAAGGAGAAACTGCCGCGATGATGTCACACACGACTCAATGTTGTGGAGGTTCTACCGTAATGATTTTTTGTATGTTTTTCTACGTAAATACTGTATGTGTACTATTTTTGTTGCAGAATGCTGTAGAATTGCAAAGAGCATAAGCAGTAAATATGTGAACATACAGTACATACATATGTATCACTAAATACAGTCACAATGAAAACATGACTAAATCATTTGACTGTTGTTCATAAACACTGGTGTCAGGACTTATTCTTTTGAGACACAGACAGTTTCATTGACATGAAGACTTTCTTTTGAGGAATTAAGTTCATTTTGAGAAAGTGACTTTTTAGCAGGTTATCCATGAGGTTTTGCAGTTTGCACTCATTGTTCTGAGAAATGCACTAACTGTTGTTAAAATGTGAAGAATTATGTGAAAAATGCACCAAAGACACTGAGAAAAACTGATTACAAAATATATACAGCGCATTCTCAGGGTACACAGCACATGTGTATCTGTGGTCTCACAGACTACTGTAGTACTCTCTTGCAGCTCTCCCTCCACCGCACGAATAAACAAAGCCCACCCCAGCCCCCTGCTGTTATAAGTCATTACCTACATTTGCAAATCAATACATGCAAATGTTAGCAGCCAACCTAGCAAGTTAGCTCCCTCTTCTCAAAACAGGGGCCAATTTCGGTTGGGTTTTCTAGTGTTAAACATATTGATGTGTGTATTCAACTTTTGTGAACACTTTAGATTAGCCCACACTAATTATCTGCTAATTAAGTGATTATTATTGTACTCTAACGTAACTCTAACTGAACTCAAACTCAAACTTGGTAATTAGTCAGAACTAATGTGCCCTAATATATATATATATATATATATATATATATATATATAAAACAAATATTGTCCTTTCTAACTTTTTCATTCTAATATTTTGGGGCAAATCATGTCTAATCCACAGATGTTTGCATTATTTTGTCCGTGAGGGTCCATAGAATAATTATATCAAGTTGTTTTTTTCTTCAAAGTCAGCCTCATAGTAGATATCCACTTAAAACAACACATTTGAGCATTGAAAGTTGCACAAACCAAAATAAAACCTGTTCTTTGCGCACTGTATGAAGAGAACATGGTACTATTTACCTAGCGTCACTGGGTATGTTCGTCTTCCTCTCAGCCTTCCCTTCAAAACAAGCCCATTCCTGGACTTTTCACTGCTATGGTCTGGGTGATAGAGCAAGGTGACTAAAACAAGCGCATATAGATATAAAACAAGTCATATAGATATCTGTGCGTCATGACAATAATATTACTAGTATTACTAGCTTACAGCTGTCCCACCCATGGGCACAGGGGGCGCCCGTGGTACTGCAGACTAAATTCATGCGGGCTACCCAGAAAAAAGTCCCATAGAACTCAATGTAAATTAAAACAGCTCGACCTCAGCTGACAGAGAACCTACGGCTTCCAGAAAAATTAGATTTTGTGGGAATTTCTGTGTCCCTTGTCATCCTGAACTTTTTCACTTCTTAAATCCTTCTGTTTTCCTTCCCGCTCTGACTCCGCTCTGCTGCTGCTCTGATCAGCAGCTCTGATTGGTCAGAGCGTGGCCGAGCCCCTCTGTGCACATGCATGTGAGCCACACACACGCATGTTTGGCGCAAAGCATCATGGGAGCTCGTCCACTGCGCAGAACCGGGAGGACCAGATGATGCCCAAATACAGGCGAGTTCTGCTAATCTCCCGGTCTCTGTGAAGTCCCATGCTCTACTGAGCACAAGAGATCAGATTCAGATTCAGTTTATTTGCCATTTGCAGTAAAACACATTGGAAGTGTGCACAGACAAATACAGACATAAAACAACATTAAAAGACAGAAATAAAACAGTAAACAAATGTCACTGTGAAATCGATCGACTAAAAGTTTCAAAACAAGTGCAAATCATTAAAGTGCTCTGTTCACACTGATAACAGCTTGTGGATAAAAACTGTTTGCGTAACGAGATGTCCTGCATCTCATAGAGCGATATCTTCTGCCAGAGGGAAGAAGCTGGAACATGGCTTTCCCAGGGTGGCCTGAAGAGTCATTAAGTAAGTAAGTAAGTAAGTAAGTTTGTATTTATATACCGCCTTTTCACTGCAGATCTGAGTCTCAAAGCGGTTTACAATTGTCAATTTTTGGGCATTTGTCTCTCACTCCACACAGAGATGGGAGCGGGGTCGCCAGTACAGGAGGCGCATGCCAGAACTATTGGACATATTTTTAGTGGTAGGGGAAACCGGAGTACCCGGAGGAAACCTACGCAGACACGGGGAGAACATGCAAACTCCACTCAGAAAGGCCCTGGTCCGACCGGGATTCGAACCCAGGACCTTCTTGCTGAGAGGCGAGAGTGCTATCCACTCAGCCACCGTGCCGCTCTTAGGATTAACAATCCTAAGAGCTTTGTTTAAAAGTCTGGATTTATAAAGAACCTCCAGAACAGGAAGCCATTCATTTGAATAGGGCGCCATCTTGGATCACCGGGGCTTGGATGTGTCGGATGTCAAGGTTCCTCCCACTGTTTGAGTGTTTTCTGAGTGCGTAAAGAAAAAGACGAAGTGTTTTCAAGGGGCACAAGTGCAGCAGTAATTCATGACGCACAAACATTGGAGCACTTTGAACACTTTGACACTGCCTAAAGCAGTGGAGAAAACAAGTAGAATGTATAGTTATGTTTCATTTCATTCACATATTATATATATGTATGTATATAAATATATATATGGGCGCAGATTCCGCCCATTTCCTCGAGTGAGTTCAGCCTTAACCTGAAGATTTGATGAAATGAGAGGAGTCTGCGCTGCTCCTGCTGGGTCTGATAGAAAATTTTCACCCACAGCAGCCTTTTTGGACCGGTTTGGACACCTCTGCACTAGAGGAAGAATGCGGCTCGACTTTTTTTTACAGGGATCTGCCTCTGTTTGAATGAATGTTTGAAAAGCGTAATATGGAACCTTTAATCAAGCCTAAAACTAGTCAACAAGATTCTAATTTAAGAGACTATTAATACCGAAATAAATCACATTAATGGGAGCAAATGTGTGTCAATTTTAAATTATTTTGAGCCGATTGCAAACTAGTGTAATCCACTGAGGAGCCATAAAAAGCACTAGAATTCTATACTATTATTAGTCATAATAATTTTATTTAATCTTTTTATTCATATCAAGTTATTTAGAGTCATGGCTTATGATAGAAAATACTGATATCACTATTATGAACAAATATTTAAACTATATAAAGTGAATCCTTATTCCAGCTCAATGTCATTTTAACACAAGCTTTTGGTGTATTTTTAAACTCAGATTGTTTGTCTATTGTTTCCATGATGTCGAACTGTGTCTTTGGTTCCCCACATTACCCATAAGGACAATGGATGCACTTAAGCTATTGACACATTGATTATTATGTTCTGTCCTACTTTCAAATAAACTAAATTAAAACTAAATTGTGTGGGTGTCTTTCTATTTCTTCTCATGTTGAATAACTGTCATCAGCTTTGATGTTTATTCATCGAACTGAATTTCTCCATCTGTGAGACAATAAAGGATTGATAGATTGATCTGTCAGGCTGGCTTTATTGCACTATTGTGTATTTTTGTTTGTTTAAAGGAAAAGAAAAGAGTTCAATTGACAAGACAAGGATGCTAAGTGATGTTCAAATAAGACTATAATTACTTAGCATTAGCGCTATAACTGTACTGCAATTACAAATATAATCCTAAAGTAATATCCATTATCACTGGCATTATTTATCTTGTATGTGCTACACAAAAACATACTAAAACCACAGTTTGGACAAAAACTTATGAAATGCCTATTTTACGTTAGTTTCTTCTTTCATTTTCACCTAGTGGACAAAAACAGAGACACAATACTTGCTCGTCCGCAGTTATCGTATCCTGAAACTATTGCACTTCTGCTTCTAGTTGTCTGTCTTTGAACCATAGACTTAAATTGGACGTGGCCACTTAAGGGTCATTGAGATTCTGAGGACAGGAACAACTTACCTGATTTAGTCCTGATTTAATTATCTAAAAAGTGGAGTTTGTATACATGTGTGTATTTTTCCCACTATTATAGTGTGTTTTTAACCACATGTTGAACCTTCTTCACCTCACCCACACAAGCTTCGGGCTATAAAACAGTGTTGTCTTATCTCTGTCTATTGATTCCTGAGTTGAACATGTGCACTATTGTTAGTTTGTTAGATTTATTTATAATGTCTGTACTTGTATGGATGTTTTTCTGCTGCAGGAAATTTTCCTATGGGGGATCAAAAAAGGACTTCTTAATAGAAATAAAGGGATTTAGTTTTTGTAGACCAGGCAACAGGAAGTTAGAGCTGTCATTACCTTCTTCTCTTCTAGAAAACAATATGTTAAGATAGTAACATCACTAATGCACTTTTACTTGGGTACTCCTCAATTTGGTCGGAGTACCCACACTGAACAATGCCTCAGCAAAAAGAAAGGTCGTAAGGCAGGTCGAAGGCTGAATCATTTAGACACAGCAGTCTGTGTCGTGCAGCTTAAGGGAGCCCCTGGAGTTTCTGCGCGATGGGAATGAGGCTATTATGTGGTCACCTACTGTCTCCATAGCAGCGCAGAGGTCCTATGCGGTACACAGCCTCTGAGCCCGAGCGGTCTGTATCTCCCACCACCAGGCGACTGACCGGGAGGTGCTCTTTGTATGACAACACGCCGGAGTCATTGGACCTAAAGACAACAAAAAGATAAGTGATTACAAGAAAACAATATGTGACAGGCACTAGGAAACACATTATGTTTGATAAGACTATAAAATACCCCTCAGTGTCTCAGATAACATTATTTGTTAGTCTAATTCTATGCAAATGAGTAGTTACAGTATGTGTTGCCTGCTCCTGAACTGGGAAGAAAAAGGGAAGACTTTTAGCAGATTTTTCTCAGCTTTGTGATTTCAGGTGACCTCAATTTCAAATGACCACCGATCCTAAATAATATGTTATTTCCACATGTTATACTTTTTGGAAAGCCAAGAATCTAAGCTTTCAAAATCTGTGAATGATTCAACATGCCTCTGATTAGACTTTTTCCCATGGTCAGTTCACATACTGAATTCATTTTTACACAGACTTTGCGTTCGTATTAGCATTAGATATTTTGGTATCAATTCTTTCATCTTGAGACAAGCCAAATTCATTCAGAAACATCATCAAAGTAAGTCGGTGGTGAGCAGATAGAGGCGCTAAAGAGTCTGTTAGTTCTGCTACGGCGGCGCACACAGCACCATGAGCGCGTACCAGGTGTCTGCGTCTGCGTCACAGTTGCAAAAGTAGTTCATGTCCACACAGTTCTCCTCCAGGCTGCATGAGCACTGCTGCACTCCAGGCAGGAAGCCGCCCCAGTAACTCCGCCTCTCTCCGCTCTGGTCCAGCCAATAGGAGAGAGGACGGCCATCTGCAAGGGCAAAAGCACAAAACATGAAAACATATGATACGTTATTATCATTATTATTACTCATTTTGGTTCTTAAACATGATTGACATGATCGACTCAATCTCTCTTGTAGTGTAGTCCTTTAATGGCCTACACTGATTATCCATGTGGCACAATATACACATTTAGGCCAACTTTATAAAGGGAAGATCCCAAACAACAACCCAGACCTTTATGGTAAGAGTTTCAATATTGTTACATGCGTGACTTGTGTGGAAGTTTTATAACCTTATTCTCCTGATCCATATACAGTATAAGCGACAGAATTAATTTTTATTATTTATTTTATTGCTGTCTAAATTACCGCTATATTTGGCACAATCTAATATCACCAAGTAAATGAAAGTCCAGGATGTCAGGAATCAGAACACAATTTCTTAACTCAAAGGGCATGGTCAAATTTTTTCATAAACAAACAGAGGCCAGTGGCCCGGATCGTTGCCACAGGGGTGTGAAGACAGCCTAAGGTCACAAGGGGTTTTTTTTCAACCGTGCCAGCCCAAAAGCACTGTAGTACAACGCTCGGTCCGGCTGGTTGTGCTAATACTAACTTCAGCAACTATCTCTCTTCCTGTTTACACTCGGCAACTGTTGCCAAAAGCTGGAGCATGGATCGTGCTCTTTGCATCAGAGTCAATGTGTGGATGTGAAAAAGAAGTGTTTGTTTGTGGTTGCGGGCGTGCGGCAGACACGGGAGCGCGCCTTGGAGTAAATGGTGTGAGTCTGAGAAATGAATGAACGAGAATGAAAGAATGAAAAGTGTGCCATACGAGCAGAGTGATCGAAGCCAGGCAGGATGCAAATGCATGTTGGTGTGTTTTGGCCACAAAATGAAGAGTAACTCTTGAATATGGGACTGCAGGTGGATATCATAATCTGGCATGTTTACAAATGTTTTTAATGTGTCTGTTCATTGACATGCACTGTCCCATTCCAATAAATAAATACAAGTTTATTATTATATATATATATATATTATTATATGTTTATATATTATAAATAAGTGTTATTGCAATAGCACCACACTGTGACAGCGAGGGTCAAAGCAGAAGGCAGTTATCCCCCGTAGGAAACACATCCCTTTGGCCCTGGGGCGACACACTCCCCAGCGCTCCTTTACCATGGTCCGGGGGCTCACATGAAAGGTTTAACACAAGCAAGAAAGAATGCGAAAGTATGCTGTAGAGACGTGTGTGAAAATGCAGGTCACAACAGGCGCAGCAGGAAGACGTAATGTGACGCACAACATCCCCACCACACCTCATCCCCCACTCCCCACCACCCACCACATCGACCCCCTCATCTGGGCTTTACAACCGTGCAGAAATATTCATACACATGGCGGCATAATATGTAACCCTCAAGTCAAGTATTAACATAAAGATACTGCTACATGTACAATTTAAATATTACATTCTAACCAAAATATTGTTCAGCTTATGAGTTACTGACTAGAAAAATATAAATACATGTATATATTACTTTCAAATTGATAATGCTTCGACCTTCTACACAACTGCTGAAAAATAAACCAAAACACAGCGTAAACTATGCCAGCGCTGTGATGCGCACAGCGAGACGATCTGACCCGAATCCCTGTCCAAGATGAAGCGTTCCACCAGCACGCTGCGTTTGATGTCCCTGGGATAATCAGCCGCTTGTTTGTGCTGCATCCAGGGACCCGAGGAACGTGGGAGTTATAAATGTTTCATGACGCGAGATGGCGGAGAGGAGCGTAGTAGGGTTAATGTGAAACAGAATGTAAACAGGGAGATTGTTGTGCTCGCACTGTAAAACAATAGCTGTGGAGGTAGATGCACTGTTTTGGGAAGGTTAGGGGGGGTCTACAAACTGGATTCCATTTTGAAAAAGGAGCAAACAAAAAATAAATCGATTGCATTTGTGAAACCAGGGACAATGGCTAGAGTAGCACATACATTTCTTATAAATGACAGGATTGATGTAGTTATAAGTAAAAACAATAGCTAATGATCAACAAAGCCTTAACGTAAATATATTTTGAATGAAAAGGAAATAATGCCCATGTAACCAGTTCCTGTATTTTTGTCTTCTATCACGGCACGCTGGCACCTTCCAGCTGCGAGACGAGCTGTAGTGTAAGGCATTGCTAGTTAAAGAGCGACTAAACACCTGTGCCCAGCCTCACTCCGACCAATTGCAGATTTGAACATTTTCTCTTAAAAGGGCGTTGCCTGGAGGACCAAAGGACAAGAAGGGGAACTTAGAGTTGGGCGTGATCTGGGCTGTGATTGACAGCTCGCTTGTCACACACAAAAAAAACAGACAGTTGTCATTGCTGCTTAAAGCAATAGTTTACAGACCAGAAAGTCTCATGCCACCCTTGTTTACACACTAAGATAATTGTACAGCTACACACCTGAATCTAGCCTAGCCTTAGCCATCCGTACACTCCGGTCAATCATCATTTCACTGCATGTAACGTCTTGGTCTGGTCCCTGTGTTAGCGATTACAATCGGTCGTATTTCGACCGGCTACTCAGAGAGCACTGGTCTGGTTCTATCAAGAAATTGAAGCAGGAGCAAGAGAAATGTTTAGCAAATGTAATCGCTGGTCAAGATTGTGGCTCTACTCCCCACGGGCTCCGTTAGCGGCAAAGGAGATGGCTAGGCTAAATGCTAAATGCTAACAACGCACTCGGGCACACTACGCTTGGGAGTGCTTCAGTTCTGCACCGGACCTGTCCACGTTCAGCGGCCACTGGTCCAAGTTCTGTAGCTAGCTTAGGTCCCTTAGGTCTCCCTCCCTTTGGGTTTCCCTAGTTCTCCCCAAGGTTTCTCACTTTTTCCCACTGGGTTTTTTAAGAGATTTTCCTTGTCGATGCAGGAGGGTCTTGTTGGACAGTTAGTGTCCAACAGAAAGGATTGGTGATGATCAGGACACTTTAGCATTCTACAACATGTATGGACATTTTCTTCTGTGTGTGCTTTATATTTTTCAAGTGTTTTAACTGTTGATTCTCTGACCTGTGTTGGTGATTTCAATGGTTTTGTTAAGTCCTCTGAGATTACTTCTGTTGTGACCTAGGGCTATACAAGAATAAATTGTATTGTATTGTATTGTATTGTACTACATACGTCACGGTAAACTCAGATCCAATCGTTTCAATCTGCAAAAGGAGTTAACCCCTCCCACCTGTTCACGGAGCTCAATGGAGCAAATCCAGACCTTAGTAGAAAATGTAATTTGTACTAAGGCTACCCTGAATCTAATCAACACAATAATCTCGGAATTACTCATGTAATTTCATTTTTAACCACTAGTTGCCACCAGAATACTCCAAACTGCTGCTGGGGCGTGTGTGAGAGTTGGATGGTTGTATATCACTGGCTCAGACGAGACTGACGTCACACAAAGCAACTGATGTCATAGAGAATTTCAGAGTCAATGAAGAAGCCAGAAACAAATTCGCATGTAGTACCACCAAAAAAGGTAGAGATGGCGCCAAACAGACATTTTTTGGCTCAAAAGTGAGATTTTATCTAATTTGAACTAAAATGTCCAAAAAATGACCGGCATATGTAGAGAGCACATCAATAAACATATTTATGCAGTTTATGAGTTAAAAAAGTTGATTTGGTGTTTAGTTGCTCTTTAATAGTGTGTTGTATAAAAGTGATTGAAAGATGTTTGAGCTTGTAAAGTGGAGGAATCTGAAAATGGGTGGAACAGGGACACAGGGAAGTGAAAGGAGACTTCTTCTGACACGAAATTTGGAAAGTGGTGGCGACGTGAAGATCAAAGTATTCCTTGTGGGTTTCATTTTCGTTATTAGAAATTTGTACGGCTTTGGAAATCAACGTTTTTATTGATGGATTGATATCTGTTTGTTTTCATCAATGGTTTGTAACGAGCAAGATTGCACAAAAAAGATGGCTGCAGAAAACTTTGGAAAAGATCCGATATCACCTAATTAGTCAAGAAGATTAGAAAGGCTTTTTGTGCTTGTTTGATTCTCCATCTTATACACTTTGATGAGAATGGCTTTGCATTGTTACTAAAGGCTGCAGAGATTTGTTGTTGAATGAGATTCAGCTTATAGCGACACTGATCCTATGTTGCTGCTGAACTAGAGGAGGGGAACAGGTCCCGTACCTTCATGTACCTTCAACAACAGTTTACATAGGGACACACACACATTGGTCATATGCAAACATGTACTAATAACACTAAAAAACAATGGCTACCAAGATCTCCTCGACTTCTCACCTGAATTCCGGTGTCTGCCATATTGAAAAGAGCTCACATGACGCACGCACCTCCCCAGATTATGGCTCTCACACATCCGGTGGTGTGCCATGTGATTGTTTTGAATTAAAACGGTGTGCCACCGCTCAAAACGGTTTGGGAACCCAATGCAATAGATCCCCTACCAAAGATCAATCTCATTGATCTGCAGACTGCGTGCTTATGCTTCACAGTGTAATGCGAGGAATGAAAACGGAATTCTCCTTAAGTGCAAGGGCTTCTGCAAAAGTTTATTTTATGACCAATTTTACTTGACAAACTTTGCAGTTTCTGGTATGCACCTGCTCTGAGGTTTGTTTTTCCTCCCTCTCCTCTCGAAGCTGTTTAGGTATTGGGCAGTGTGTCATTGCGCCTCCGGACCTGCCTGGTCTCCATCACCCGTTGACGTTGCGAACAGTTAAATCGTATTGTGTATAATATATTTTGCAGCACTTGACTTGTTGACCATAGACTCAGGGCTAAAATCTTTGGTGTCCACACCCAGCCACTAACCTTTGGTGTTGAAGAGGCGGGACTTCCTGCAGCTGTAGACCACCTCCTGTTGGCAGTGCTCTGAGCCAGCCACTATCGCCCTCAGCTGGTCGGAGGAGGCACTGTAGTTGAGGTCCATGATGTGAGGCTGTAGCACAGAGGATCCCTGCACCCTCACTGCCTCTGTGCTGTTGTGACTGAGCACAGTCCAGACGCGCTCTTCTGCAAACACACACACAAACACACACGTCAATCACTGCCCTTCCATCACATTGCGTAAATGATTGTTGAAATACAAACGTATACAGCAAACTGAGCATTCTTATGAAAAACAGCAATGGGACAAACCATTGTTCCAAAACAATGACACATCCACTGGTGTCAATAGGAATTCCAACACCCAAAAAAAAAAAATTCAAACAAATAGCAACAATTTTATAATTGTTAGATTGAACCATGTATCTTAAAGCCCTGTTCCTCTGAGACAGACTCACAACTCTCATGTATCCACATTCTCACACACAAAATGTTTTCCTTTCTGGGTGGGGACAACATGTGTGGTGACATGAACATGGGTGGGGAATGTCTCCTGGCAGCTCAACATTGACAGTATGGACATCTCTCACCGACGGGGAAGCATTGCGCCTCTGCTGCTCCTACACTTTTTGCGAGCTGCAACCTCCCCTCAAAAATATGAATTAAAAAGTATCAAATGGGGACTCGTTATAGATGCGGATGCTCAAAAATTGCGTGGCCATAGTTGCATGCAAAAGCCCCGTCAGACCTCTGAAGCAGTGCAGGGCCTGGTAAGTACTGTGACGGGAGACCTCTGGTAACACCAGGTGCCACAGTGGGGCGGCTGCGGCTGTGAATGGTTGCCTCGCTTTTGTCAGTTTGCCCCAGGGCAGCTGTAGTTTATCACCACTTCGTATGTAATAAAAAAAAAAAAGACATATGAAGCATCTTTGAATGTACAAAAAAGCGCTATATAAAACCGATGCATTATTCAAATCAAGTGACTTTGACTTTGGGGCAAAAACAACTGATCAAGGTTGACTCTTTGTAAAGTGCCGTCAGAAGCTCGGGCTCTTTGTAAAAGAAGCAGAGTCTGGCCTTGAGCCTGACCTAAGCATGTGCCTTATATCAGCCCAATGTTCAAAGAGCCAGTTTGCCAGGCGTACATACCAGCATAATATTTCATTATATAATATTTACTTTTACAGATATTTCTCTTGTGGGGAACAACACACATAAGAAAGAAAACCACATTGTTCAAGACAATCACCGGTGTTGGCGTGGTATGCTCTCTGAGGGCACATTCTAGTTTACCGCTAGTCCTCAATTTTCAAATTGGTATTACCCTCATCATATTCACATGCACTATCTTGCCCTGTAAACAAACTAAAAAGCAAAAGTTTCTTAAATCAAGCACTGCTCAAAATAGTCCAAACAAATCTGCTCTGGTGTGTGTAGAATTCAGTAAGCACTCAGTTAAGCCTAATTATAACATTCAAAAAAGAATGACATGTTTGCAGAAATTAGCTCCAACATGGCATTTTCCTGCTTAGCATATATAGCTTCAAACGGGCGCCACACATGTAAACAACATGATTAGTGTAAATCCAGGTCTTAAACATTAAATAAATGAATCAATTTTGTATAATCAAGAAGATTAAACCTAATCCAGCTTGAACGTTAGACCATGTTTTCCAAGTAAATCCATCAATATTCATTATGTAGATCTAGACTTTTTCACAAGTGAAGGAGGAGGAGATATACGATGCACATTTGATTGAACAATAGAACAACATTGAATGTCGACAAAAAAACACACAGAGAACAAAGAAATATTTCTTCACACATGCAACATTAGAAACCCTGAAATTTCCTCCCCTCGTGCGCACCTGACGTGTGTAAACGTTACACAACAAAAGAGACACACCAGAGCTCAGGTAGAAGTGCATGTTTATTAAGGGCTTATGTTATTAAAGTCATCATGTGTAGCCAGTGTCCTTGGGAGAATATTTATCAATCCAGGTGCTAAACCAGGTGCCTATAATTACATTTCAAATAAAGCTGCTAAACTGGAGGATTGGAGACGTTTAGAAAGTCTAAGAAGAGCAGAATATGCTACGTACTACTATTTGTTGTTCCCAAACTGGTCAGACCACTCTGGCACCAGTCTACATATGCCCCCCTGATCTAATGGAGCCTCGTGACGCTTCCAAAGGCATCTTGTTATTTGCCTTTATTACTCAATCTTGTAACTGTTGTAAATAAAAACAGTCGAAATGAGTGAGTCACCTATGTTTCTAATGTGGCTTAAATGCATCTGCTGGTCTTGTCTCAGGATCGGGTGTACGTGTACACAGGGAAATGGTTCGATCTGGTTATTTAGCTAGTTAGTTATCTCTCTATTTAAAAACCTGCACAACACAAGGTACGAATATCAATTATCAAATGCATGTCACAAGTTTTGAAAAGGAACTGGTTATGCAAACTGAACTGGTTTTTCTCACCTCAATCGCAGTGCATGGGTTTACACGCGTCTTGCACAATCATATTAAATTGGATAGTTTTCCTGCCTTGTCACAAACAGCACACAGCTAGTGTAACTGCACGGGCCGCTGGAGGCTTCACACACTCAAAATGAGAAAAGGTCAGTTTTGCATAAGCCGGTGCTTTAAATTGTCCTGTACATACTGTTTATTTACCCCATACACTGTGGCTTTGCCGCAGACTCTTACTACAGAAGGCACATTATTCACTTGAAAGGCTCAGAGAAAATCCTGGCACTATAGTTATTTACTTGTAATGAGTGCTTTAATTGAGGTCGGCCTGGTGGGAGCTAAATGATGGGATTAGAGGAGCGCACGAGGCCACTGCTCATTTTCTCACATTGTGTATTCTAAATATTAACATGTGCTTTATTATTAGACAGAGGGTAAAGAAAGGTCTTGTAGCGAAATTGAATTCTTGAAATATTCTATTCAAATGTATTCATAGTAATTTTTCCAAAAGCCGGGGTGATATTGCCATACACATATCTGTTGGTTTGTATAAGCATTACGTTACTAGGCTATAACTTTACTATTATTATATTTATAGAACAATATCACGTCATCATTAAACTGGACTAGTTTTAATGTATGTATTTGCATTATGCTGTGGTTCAGAGCAATCATACATTCAATTACACATATCCTATGTACTGCGTCTGATGCACACTGGAGACTTTTGCAAATTAATCTAATGTAGTTTTACAGCAAATGGCAAATACAATGAATCTGAATCCTACAATAACCAATATTCAGTTATTTTCAAGTATAAATGACTATCCATGGATAATATAATGCAACCTTGAATACGAAGAATATACAGTTTTAAGCAAGTACTTTATTCCTGCACAATCAAAAGGTTTTGATTATGCAAGATAAACATTTCCCATAATGAGCTTTTGGGGAGATTTCTTTCAGATGGAAAAGGCAAAAAGACCTTAAAGGCTTTGTCCCACTGCGCCCCCATGTTTGCTACATGGATACAGGACAACAGTGTGAGAGGTTAGTGTGTTGTTTGGATCCGCGTTGGCTTTTTACAATGTGAAAGACAGGAACAGGTTTAAAGCAAACTTTCGACATTCAAAACAAGTCTTCTAAAGTCACAAACCCCAGGAAATCCCATTCTAACGGATTACTGCAAGTTTATTAACCTCGTGGAGCGATATGTTCAAACAACTTTTTAACAAGGACAGCTTTTGAACATTATATGGCAAAGTATTCTCCCTTGAGTGTCTTGTGTGTACAGGTTGTTTCTACACCCACATGTCAGCAGCAGGCTGATA
Organism: Knipowitschia caucasica; assembly: GCA_964034765.1. Classification (NCBI taxonomy): domain Eukaryota; kingdom Metazoa; phylum Chordata; class Actinopteri; order Gobiiformes; family Gobiidae; genus Knipowitschia; species Knipowitschia caucasica. The sequence goes on along the minus strand of OZ035837.1, from coordinate 16,908,124 downwards.
AACAGTGATTTAGACACGCCAGCGCCTGTCACTCAGTGTGTAGGGAAAGGGTGTTTTTAAAATGAAATTCCCATGTTTTTGCAGATGAGGCTTAAAACTTGCCGGAAGTGTTTAACTAAAGAAGGATTTTCAAAGGTCCTCTACGTCAGTCTCTGGTCACGGCCTGTTCTAGTTTAACACCAAGCTCTACGTGTTTTATTGTACAGCGTCTCAGCTCAGTCACCTGTCAGAGGGGACTTGTGTGTGTGTGTGTGTGTGTGTGTGTGTGTCTGCGCGTGTGTGTGTGTGTGCGTGTACGAGTAGGTGTGTCTGTGTGTGTACATGGGCGTGTGTGTGCATAGGTGTGTGTGTGTGAATGCTTGTAGGTGTGTGTGTCCGTGTATGTTGTAGTCCACTCTAATGATTTCTCCTGGACATGGACAGTGCTGCTGATCGATACAGCCCCTGATGCAGTCTGAAACTAGACTGAACTGTCCATTTACTTTGTCATTTTTTTCACTCCACACAATTGACCCAAACTCCCATAATGCACCTGTGGAATCCATGGGGAAATCAGCCTGTATGTTTGCTTTTGTTTTGTTGCACATAAATGTGCTTCTGTCACACTTCTTTATATTATTGAGCGCTCAAGTCGTGTTGATTTCCAATCAGATCCAATCAGGTTATTCTTCAATGGCATCAGTGTGATTGTTCAGGGCCATTTAACTGGATTTAAATGATATCCAGTTTAATATTCTGTGTATCCTTCTGGTGTGAGATTAAAAGTTAAATGTTAAATACACCATAATATAGGACAGGGGTATTCCACTCAGTCCTTTGAAGCAGAATCTTAAAAAAATCCGTACCATAATCGGCTGGTGAAATCATTTGTTTCCTAATCAAACCTTGTCCTGTTCAGCATGTATGCCTGTGTATCATTTGAATACAGAGACATTTACATTCATGGACATGGGTCACCCGCCCCTTATGGACCAATGGCTCTATGTTGTAATTTAGGGCTATACAAAACATACAGAATTTAATTGTTAAAAGCAAAGTTTAAGACTATCAGCTCTGGGATTCTGTTAACAATATTGCTTCTCAATGTTAGGCCTAATTTGTTATGCAATTTGATGAGAGAAATTAGTGCCTAGAAACCAATCCAGAGATGATGAATACATTTCAAAAGGTCAAAATGATCTTTACAGTTCAGAGCATTGGTCAGAGGTCACAATGGAGAAGTATGTCCTCAAAAATCACATGGATACAGAAATAAATCCAGTTGAGGTCTGTTTTTGATGGAGGGACCGTGTTGAAAAGTGCTTCAAATGCAAACCGCTCTCTCTCGTTCGCTCACCTGTCATGTTGCAGTGGACCTGTGTGGGCCCCAGGGGTCCGCTTCCGTCGGGGTCTATGGAGTAGAATCCTGAAGAGCTGCCCATCAGTTTGTACGCCTCACAAGACGACTCGTAAATAGCTGTAGGCAGAACATGAATCATTTACACATTTACACATAGGACAGATCTTTTGTACTACACAAGACGTCTTTAAATACTCTAACTAGTAACATGTTCAGAGCAAGTTAGCTACAGCAAAAGGAAGCGATTACCAGCAGAGCGCACAGAGATAGAGAGGTAAGTTTAAATTTTGACTTTTGTCAAGCAGGAGTGGTGAGTAATTGTTTGTGATCAGGCAGAAAATACTGTAGTATAAAATTATCACTACCTACACTAACTGAATAAAGGCAGAACTGGTGTTTGTGCAGAACTTTTGGATCTCGTGTGTATTTTAATTAAAAGGCTTAGAATGTGGCTTTAATTAGACAAAAGAACCGTCTAAGCCTTAAACATAAAGATGACATCAAGTTTTTGTGTGTATTTTAGTACCAATAAAAAAAACATTCAGTAATAGTGGCTCAGTTGGTAGAGCAATGGTCTTTGAGCCTGAAGGTCATGAGGTCGAGCCCAGCACAAGACTTTCTCCACCGACTCCAAGACACTTCACCTCTGGGAACATCATGTGCCACAGTGGGGCGGCAGTGGCTGTAAAGTGCCAAACTGCTGTTGTGTCCTTAGGCAAGACACTTCGTCCCCATTGCCTAGAATGAGTCTGTTGTGTGCGTGAATGTTTGGTGGTGGTTGTAGGGGCAATGGCACAGGTTTCCTTGCTTCTGTCGCGCCCCAGGGCAGCTGTGGCTACAGTAGTAATCGAATAATGACTAGCATCTTTGAGTGTCCAAAAAAGTGCTATATAAAACAGATGCATTATTATTATTAATAGGATACCATAAATAACAGTGCTCATTAGAGGTGTGCTAAAAATAATAGATTTTTTTGATAAATATTTTTTTTAATTTTTTTTCATATTTTTGTGATAATGGGCAAGATTGACATCATCTACAGATAATCTTATTGATAGAAAACATGTCATTCATTGCATACTGGTATTGTTAAACCTGTTTTCATATAACACGGGTAAAACAAACAGTTCATAAATCATCAGTCCCCAAAGCTCCCATCAGTTCATTAACTGTTCATTTGTTTGGGACAGTGCCTCTTAACGAATAACCTCTTCGGATTGTTCCTTGGACTAATTTGCATCCATTATCCGATGAATGAGCAGCAATGGCGAGACTTTGGGACACGCCAGCCTGGGTTGCTCGCTGGGTAGGAACTAGGATTTTTGGGGAGAAAGATCTGTGTTTTTGCTGAGTATAGTTTTAGTATTAATTGTTTGCTTTAGCCTTTAGCCTTGTTGAAAAACATTTATTCTATGCATACTAGTTAAGAAGTGCCACTGACTATTTGAGCTGTGAAAACATTTATACATGTTAGACTAACGCTGTGCCTATGAAACACATGACTAATAGGAAAACGTTAGAGTTCATTTTCTCTGAATGAATTCCTGAAATCCTCCATTGAATACATCCTATTTGAACCCCACAAGCTTTCTACAATCCAACACTTTCCTCTTGTTACCTACACAAGATTGCTTTTCCCCCTGTGCGGGTGTGCGCACTCTCCTTGAACCTGGCCGTGAACACAAGTCCTTTGTCACTGGGGTCGTGCACAAAAAGAGTATTTCACGCGCACCTGTCTTGTATTGCAGCTGCGGTGCTGGAGGAGGCTCGTGCGTGTAGGGCCGGGCTGAAGTGAAAAGCGGAGTGCAGTAGAAATAGAAGCGGGAGACAGAAATCACAGAGCGCCGCGGATCACACGGGAAAAGCTTGTGTTTGTTTACAGAGAGGACTTTGACTGCGGCGTCTTTAAAAGTGCAGTCGCTGTCTCCTGTGTGTCTCTGCGCTGTGGCTCACACTCTTTATTGTATACAACAGGGGTCTCCAGCATTTTTAAATCATCTACTTTTATACAACAGAAGAGGCAGAGAGCTACTCCTTTTTGCAGCCACAATAAAAGCCTATAAAATAACTATGGCAAAACATAACAACACACATGTACAATATACCTTAATACTGTTTAAACCCACATTTAAAATAGATATGTAATAACTCAAAATGTAATCATTCAGGATCATGTGTTAAATGAAATACATTTTAAAGAAACGGGGCTGACGAGCTACTGGTAGTTCCCGAGCTACAGGTTGGAGACCCCTGGTATGCAAGCTTTAAATCGTGATAATGGCCTTTTCCTTCTCATTTCACTTCACCACTGAGCGTTTATGTAGAATTTTGTCACACCTGGGAAGCTAGGCAGGACAGGGCCTGGTTGGTAGTGTGATGGGAGACGTTTGGGAACACCAGGTGCCACAGTGGCACTTTGGCACTTTTACAGTTTGGCTGTAAAAGTGCCAAACTGTTGTGTCCTTAGGCAAAACACTTCACCCACATTGCCTAGAATGAGTCTGGTGTGAATAGTTGCTGGTATTCTACAACATGTACTGTATGGACATTTATCAACATTCATGGACATTGGTCTCCTCATGGACCAAAACACATGTGTATATTCTGTGTCTTAACTGTTGATTTTCTGATCTGTGTTGGTGATTTCAATGGTTTTGTTAAGTCCCCTGAGATGACTGCTATTTTGATATAGCGCTATACAAGAATAAATTGTATTGTATTGTGTTGTATTGGTGGTTGGAAGGGCGGACGGCACATACTGTAAAAAAACCCTCAAACTTAGCATAATAAAGAAGCTTTAATAGGGTTATACCAAATACGTGTAAAATCTTTTTTGTACTGAAACTTGCTCTTGTTGTTAATAGCTTCTGTTAATAGATAAATAATAAACAGAGGAAGTAGTGATTCAAACTGTGACCTCAGCCTGCACATATCCAGTAGTACCCGACTCCATGTTGGAGTGCTTGTTGAGCATACAAAGCACATGTGATTTCTGTACACATGAGAAGAGTGTATCGGCTGCTCTCGTCCGCCTCCTTTCACCGTCTGAGAGCTCGCCTTCTCCGCTCCCTGCACAATCAGCGCCCGTGTGCGTGCTCAGCATCTAAAGGCTGCTGGTGTGTGTAAAGCTGCAGTACTCACAGTTGTGACAGGTGGCGCCAGAGTATCCTGTCCCCGAGCAGTCGCATGAGAAGGAGCCCCAGGTCTGCAGACAGCGGCCTTTGTGCTCACACAGGTTGGGAAGGCATCTGAAATCAAACACAAGAGAGACAAGGAAATAGAGAATAAATTGTATTAGGCTTGCTGGAGGATTAAGCATGAGTCAAAGATTTCTCTGCAGGTAAATATTGTGTGATGAAAAAGAGGTTTGATTTTCTTACTCCTCTGGTAAATCACCTTCTTTCACACTTTACAGGGCTTAAATGGTGTATATTATTTATATTGCAGTTCCTTTATGTTCAGTTATTTTGTGTTTCTTATAAAACTTTTATAAAACTACTTTTAAACTATCATTATTAGTATAGTATTAGTATAGCTCTTGTTCACTTATCTTGTGCTGTGTGCTCCTCTTTCCTACTGTTCTATAACTTGTGATGCAATACTGAAAATTCCCCACTGTGGGACGAATAAAGGTTCTCTTAATCTTAGGGTGTATTCAGACCAGAAAAGTCATTTGGTCCGCTTGCTTGCTGCAAATCAAAAGCGGACCAAACTTTTTTTTCTTTTGCTCCGGTTCGCAAGTGAACTTTTTTATACAAACATATCGATGCGTGTGACGATCGGCGCTCCTATTGGACAGCGAGAGCTCACGGAGATTGGACACGGAACCGGAGGAAAACATTGAGCTCGTATGTGCTGTATATCTGCTCTGCCTATGTTTGCTCTTTTTTAGAGCAAAACCACCTTCAACATCAACAGCAGCAGCTCATTAAACACTTGCGAAACGCGTTGTTTTAAATATTGGAACAGCGTCGACGAATGCGTGAGGAGAAAGCCGAAGGAGACTCTGTCTGTGCGCTCCGTGCCCTGTCCCACACATGGATCTATGATAACGGCCCTGTCCCACAACTTACTGACAGCAGCATTGTGGATAAACCATGGATCTACAGTATAATAACAACGCAATAAACAGACGACGGAGGATCAGGTATGAACCAAAGAACACAATTCACTACATGATACGGGATATTGCTTTTTGAGACGTGAGTCAAACACGTGAGGCTTAATAATGCAAATGATTTGAAGATGCTGCAATTAACATCACTGTATGCTTTGAAAAGTTTTAACTCCATAAGCCTGTTGCACAGCGTCTCCTCACTGCTCCAGGTCTGCACACGGCTCATTGTTGTTGTGTAGCATGCGTTAGCAGCTGTGACGCGTGGCTAATTCCTCACAGTTTCTGTCTACGGCTTGTTAAGCCCAAAAAATGCGCACGTATCTTGGAGTTGTGTCGGATCGACACCGGATGTATTCAGACCGGAATTGAGTCGGACCAGAATTCTATTGGAAGCGGGCCGAGACCACCTAAAAAAGTGGGTCTCGGTTCGGTTCTTTGGTCCGGACCAGGATTTGTTTGTGTGTATTCAGACCTGCATAAAAATCAGAGTTCCAAACGAATCCTGGTCCGTTTAAAGTGGAGCAAATGTGCAGGTCTGAATACACCCTTAATCTTCAATTTGAAAGTTTGTAATCTGAACAAGGAAGAACTGAAGAGTGGGCGGGGATAGGAGGTATGTAAACATTGAACTAGACGTAACAATGGATCCATTATATAATCTGGATGGGGTATTGGACGTAACTAAAGCATGGGGAAGAGAGGTACGGGGCCATAACATTGTTGATTTTATACGTGTAATCACATTAAACAAACAAAAACGCGATAGACGTTAATTCCCATTTAACTTAAAAATGTGTGATTGTGTTGAAGACCTTTAGAGATTCTTATGGGGACATAACGTGAATTTTATCTATTCAATCGTTTTCCACTTAATTGTTTTCTCATTTACACACTCGCATGCGTGTGTGAGTCATTTCTTTTGTATTACAGGGGTCATGCAATAAGCAAAATCCGAGAAGTAGTAGCTTTATGTTTAATGGCTGTAAAACCCTGATTGCAGAGGTATCAAACCTGTTGGTTAGGGGTCTGAGTGCTGCTGCAGCTGTCAAAAGCAGCAGGACTGAGGGCCATGGGAAGACCACGATTGTCCTCTAAACTAATCACTCATCAATTTTTCATCTGACTTTAAATAGTAACTGTCGTGTTTTACTAGCGGTTATATGATGTTGTTGAGGTCTACACAACAATGAGACGCACGCTGTTAAAATCATCGTGAAGGACCGCTGTGTACACAATATAGTAAGTCGTCCTTATATTCTACAGAGTAACTCACAGACCAGGGTCACACAGAACGGTTTAAAATTTGGTGTAATTTCCATTCACTCCACACACAGTGATGACATAAATTTTCCATCACAAACCCAAAAGAGCACCTAAAAAACCTAGGCCGACACAGGAAGAACATGCAAGCTGAGGATCCAACGCAGGATTCAGGTACTAACTGCCGCCCGTATGTGCCATTGATCACCTGCCTCACCTCTCATTGTTTTTATCTACACTTTTTTTTCTGAATCTGATATGTAGATGATTAGCCGATCAAAAAATAATAATAAACAAAATTAGTTCTGCGGTCCGAATTTCAAAGATACTAAACATATGATACAAATCCAGGAGTGTCATAGATGTTCATGTATAGCGGACAGAAATGCCTTATGTCTACTTTAAAAAAAATCTTTATGAACTTTTCAAACAGAAAGTTGAAACGAATACAAGTCAGATTGTAAAACTAACCCAAAGCAGAGATTTTGTGGCATTGGCTGAGATCTGAAGCAAAGCCTATAAGAAGCCTGTCTCTTTCCCGGGTGCGCTCGGATTTCCTGTCAGTCAAAAAGCGGCGCTCTGAGCTGTTTGTCAATCGTCTGCGCTGCTTTGATCGCGCCGCCATGGCATCTCTTTAAGAAACTGAGACTTCCATTGATTTGTTTCATTATTTTTATATTTTCTGACACGTCTGCGAATAAAGGTCTGGAAAGGTCGCAGCGACATGTTGACTATCACAAGTATCTTTTGAGTCGAGTATGTAATGTTTAAGCTTTGATTTGCCGCCGGCACAGAGCTGCTAATGCGTTGATGATGGAATGTGATTTTTTGTTCCATTAAGGTGACATGAAAAGCTGTCTGTCACAAACATGTTTTTTGTGATGAGAGGCTTCTGGGGTTGACAGAGTTGAAGCTTGCAGATGAGCATTTGTAAGGAAAAACATTTTGAATGCGTCGCAAAGAAAAGTTTGGAAGCTGTTTATAGATAAAGACGTATCACAAGGCTAGCTAGCGTGGTAAAATTACACGCAGCACAAAGTTGAAATTGGATTTGAATGAACAGCCGTGCTCTGAAGTACCCAACATTGATTACAAACATCTCTAAGACTCGATGGAGAACACATATGATTGAATTCCTGCCGCTGTACAACCTCAAGTGGACTTCACAGCCTTCAGTGCGGACTTGAGGAGGTTGGAGAAATCATTCTTGAGAAAAACATGATACAAGTCTCTATAAATTGTGGAAATACTACGGGAACGCTCTGTTGTTACTGCTCTGCTCAAAAGCTCTGATAACTGTGTATGATGGTTACGTACATGTTAGATGACAAATGAGCTCATTCGTCGCTGAAAAATTAAGTCATTTGATTGCATGACATTGCGTGTATAATAAGACAGGCACCAATTTCAGATATTGACAGATATATTTATTGGCAAGTTTATTATCCTAATATCTACTATGTACACAATTTTGAAGTAACTGTGATTAAAGTTAAACTCATCATTCTAACAATGCACAAGGCAGTGTTTTTTCCACTTGAATAATTTTGTTATCTGAAAGCCAAGCTACTGGCATCGTGGGAAATGCTGATTGGTCTATATCGGTCTATCCTATAATATCACTTGCATTCTGTAAAATCTTTGTTCGTGTCTCATCTCCACCATCAACAATAAAACAGGTCTTCTTTTTGTCAATTCTTTCATAGTGTAAATACATACAATAATCAAAGATTCAAAACATGATTCCACAAATATAGGGGCGACAGTAGCTCAGTTGGTAGAGCATTGGCCTTAAGGCCAGAAGGTCGTGGGTTCAATTCCCACCTCTGCACCTTCTCCACCGACTCCCACTGATGACTGCTGTCGTTGTGTCCTTGGGCAAGACACTTAACCCCACTTTGCCCAAAGCCCCCACTGAAAGATCAAGGCTATGCTCTCACTCAGAGAGCAGCCGTCCTCCTGTGGACTCACCACCTGCAGAGGGTCAGTGAGGGGCTGGTGCTATGAGACTTGGGTGGCAGCTCTGATTGCCACCCCCCTGACCCAGAAATGGATTAAAGGGAAGAAAATGGATGGATGGATGGATTCCACAAATATATTATTACTGCATAAACGCATCGTGCTAATATGAGCATTGTATAGCATGACACTATGGCCGCTCAGAGGGGTAATCGTAGCTAACCCTAACCCAGGCTTATATCACTGCGCTGCTGAACAGAACGTTTTAAGAAATCCTTTGTTCTTTTGGCTGTCAGACCGTACAAGAGACCTGTATGACTTTAAAAAATGCACTATGGTTTTGTAATTAGTTAGACATGTTAGTTAAAAATGTTAATAATTGATGTATGGATGTGTTTTCTGCTGCTGGACACCTGAATTTCTCCTACAGGATATTAATAAAGTATCAGGGAGTAAAATGTACACAGCCTTTGCCTTTTCTCCAATATGTGCTTATACTGGATATTTACATCCAGTATAAGCAGACTTTTGGTGAACAGCAGTGAACATCAAGCAATATTATAGTGTGGTCCCTGGAGCACTATCCTCTCCTCCTTCCTACTTTATTTGTCTGCATAATTAGGATTTTGATTGTAGTCTGCTCATTGCAATTCAACCGTTGTACCATTGTCTATTCAAATACATCTGATAGACTTAAATTCTTTTGTCTTTTTGTCTTGTTGTTTAGGTTGACTTGGTCATCTAAGTGAAAAACGCTTCGGACCATTAGTGCTTACACAGTGTCTGTAATGTGTTTGGCATTTGAACACAATAAGATTCAAAAGTGGCTCTGGGGGCGGGGGATACTTACCTCTGGTCTGACTCGTCACATGCATCAAGGCTAAACTATTGAATTTCTAGCCTTACTCCGTCCTCCATTCCAACTTCCTGCAACTTAGAAAAGCTACAATAACCAGCTCGAATGTCACTACCGACCCCCTAGTTTAACTCCCCTCATCAGCGCAGCGTTGATGAATCGTCCCTTCCTCTGCCTGCTCCTCTTTCACTTAATTACCATTCATCGGAGCGGCCGGCTATAATTTCATACACTCTGCGTGGCGGCCATTAATTGCAGTAGCGTTTGCGGTCGGGATGGGGTTTCGCGCTGGGTTTTAATGAACGGGAGAGGTCTGGGGGTAGAGGTGAAGAGGACGCAGAGGCGAGGGAGGGAAGCTTTGTCTTTCTGAAGCGTTAATGGGCCTGAACTAAGTGCGACAGAACTGACGTCAACATGGGGACAGTGGAACCATTAAGGGAGGGGGGGTCACATGACAGGGTTATGGAGAGTATTTTCAAAGTAGCTTATGTTAAAGGCGCTAATGATCATATTCATCACAAAACTTAGGGGTTAGGGTTGACTTTCAAATATGTAATACCCAGACTCCCAGAGAAGATTCGTACAGTCTGTTGACGGCTCCCATTCAAATCGATGACACAATATTAGTTTTACACTAGTTTCATTAAAAGTATGTAAGTATAGTTTTACAGACTAAGGTCATCCAAAGCAATCTAATGTCATTTTGATTTATTTGTGTTTTATCTGTGTACAGTTTTTAGGTTTACTTGTACAGTTTAAATTTTTCCTAACTTGATTTGCAAAGCACTTTGAGTTAACTTGTGTTTGAAATGTGCTATATAAGAAATCTTTCCCTTCAATTGGATTGAGCAGTGAATACTGTACGCTCCTGTTTGCATGATGGCATTGCTCCAACAATCGGCAACAATCAAGTATATAATTACCACATGTATTTTATTTACGGTTGCCAGTGTTATAAAATACTCTTCATAGTCATCATAAAAATCAACAGACAATTGTAGGTTTTGGTTGTTGTAGTACAGGCTTTCTTTAAGTTATATAAGCAGCATAAGTAGTCCTGTGAAGCTGAAATGTTCCAATGTTGTAGACAGATCAAGGTATCAATGTACTATAATGTATTTCTTGTGTGGTATTCATATTCACAAAAAGTTTCAAATGAGTTTTTGCATTTATCATTATTATGTGATGGTTTTTATTCTCACATAGTCCTCTTGACTTTCATACTTCCATACATTGTTCAGACAAAGCGGTTGAATTGGCTTCATCCGACGACGTGTCTCAGCTTCTTACTGTGAAGTACATTACGGACACTTGCGTCATGCTCTCCTTCATCAGGTGAGATGTCGCATATGTCACAGTCTGGCACCTTTACCCTGCTCTCCATTTGGCCCTGCACCTTCCGACATCCAGCTGATCTATATGAGCTGCGGCTCACTTTAAAACGCATTCAGACATGTTCAATCAGGTCTGCTCTGGCTCTTATCATGGACCACAGACAATTCAATAACCCCTTACACTACTACCATCCTCTCTAAAAACTAAATTCTATTTCAATTGAATTTATTCTTGTAGAGCCCTAGATCACAACACTAGCTATTTCGGAGGACTTCACACAACCGTTGAATTCGCCAACACAGATTAGAGAATCAAACAGTTCAAATACAAGATATAAAACAGAAAACACATTGGTATTGGTCCATAAGGTTGATCAAAGGCCATAAATGTTGTTGAATGTTGAGTTTCCGGGATCATCACCACTACTATCCTCACAAGGTAAGTCCCGGAATGTTCTTTAATTTGACTGTTATTATAAAAAAATAGGGATGCACCAATACCTATACATTTTTTCAAGCAAAACTGTCACGAGGTGGGTCCAAAACAAACACATATAACACCAGCAACTTGATCAAACTCACCAACACGCAGGGTAACCTTTGCTAGCACCGGGGCTATTTGTATGAGTGGAATATTACAGTGGCTCTTATTGTTGAAAGAATTGCTGAAATGTTTAATTGTTAAAGCGTTTTCTTACTGTTGAAATGAGAAATAAAACATTTTGATTAATTTTCCAGGGATAACACAATGCAGTACTCATATCGGTATTCGGTATCGGCAAGTACTCAAATCGTATCTGTTTTGAAAAAAGTGGTATTGGTGCATTCCTATTAAAAATACAACTTTTTTTCTAATATTTTTGTATCTATATTGTCTTCTTTCTGTCTATTTATCTTGAATAGACCAGCAAAAATTGTGAAACCGGTTGCCATTGCATTATGGTAATTGGCGAGAGCAGTGCTTCCCACTGTAGAGCGCTGTGTCCCCCTTTATCGACCAAATAATCTCTCGGGAACACAAACAATTCATAAAATATTTCAAAGAATATATGTTTCATGTTTTATTTACTTAAAATCTCTTTTTCTACTTTGTATTCAAAACCTTTATGTTACCTGACTTCTCGTTTACCAAAAGTTATTTGCTTTGATTTGAGGCTTCACTCAATTTTCACTTAGCGGTCGGCATAACGTCTTGTATACGAAACAGTGCAGTAGTAGTGTGTACTTTCAAAAGCGTTCATTTACACTACACACTCTCTCTACACTCGCCTGTGCATTGGCCATTATATTGTTGCTGTTTTCAGTTAACTTCTATAACTTTTTGGACTTTTGTGTTGTTCTCAACATGTGTAAGTACCCATTCAAATGTAAAAAACAATGCATATAAATGTAAATGGATTGAAATGTCTTGTTTTTACTTGCTTTAGATGCCATAAGACAAATAATTCACACTACGAGCTACAAATAAAACATATATGGATTTGTCTACAAACAGCACAGCCTCCTGGATGAAGATGTTTTTGTTTTGTAGAACACAGAAGACAGAGGTGACTTTAGGTCCGCACTATCAACCAGCTCCACAGATAGCAAGGCGACCTCTGCCCCTTGTCTCAAAATCGGGATAGTTTACTTTACTTCTCTTTTCTTCTATCCTTGTAAAATGAATTCTTATACAGTATCCACTTTTCAGCAGCTGCACATGTGGGATACCCAAGTTGTTTTCTCTTGGGGAGAAAAATACTGCACTGGAAAATACTAGAGCCGAGGATACGCTGCATTGACACAAAATAAAAAGGAATCCGTTCTTGTGTAAATTACAAGGGGTCATTCCAATGAAAAGCTCATCATGAATGTCACCTGCACATCTATGCTATGTAGTGAAAATGTTTCACCTACCACCGAAACCCAACCATTTCTTCAATTAATCAAAAATAATAATGATTTGGAATCCAGGTCAAACATGTTGCGCTAATAATTGTTACATTCAACATTAAAGAGTACGCTTCTTTGACAATCCGCTGCTGCTAACTTGTGCCAACGGCGCATGCTCTAACCACGGTGGTAGCAAGTCCGAGTAGCTTTAGAATCACCTGAATGTCTCCAACGGGGATCAATAAAGCATCTATCTATCATCTAACTATCTATCAAGCAAGGAAAAAATCAAAATTTACATAAAATTCATACCTGACACTGCCATTTTTGGGTGTAGTGTCAGTGTATCAATAGAGTGGTCACCTGTGAAGCATGACACTGTCTCATCAAAACCACATCAGAGACTGAACCAAATGTTAAACAATGATCTCTGTGTGGTAGAGCTTTATCTGAATTTAAAACAAATCTGCTTTAAACTGTAGCAGTCTGTCCCTGCAGTGTCTATGCTGTGTCTGCCTTAACTACAGCGGTGTGGTGACAAGCGCGCTGCCCCAGGGTAAACCACAGGAATCTCCACTGTAGCCGTGGCTGCGTTCAGAGGTGCTCTCAGTAAACCTGGGTGATGCCTAATGAGAGAGCCACGGCTTGTCACGCTAAAATACTCCCTGCTAACTTTTAATTGGAGCGGGCTGTCACCGCGATGGGGTGGCCTGGTATTGCCTTTCCACCTCGCTCTGGAAGACAGACAATAGGATGTGAGAAAAGGAAATAAAAAGGCCCAGGCTGTCAACAAATTAGCAATAAAGGCGTGTATTGAAATCAAACAAACCGACTATTCACATGTTTTCAGCTTCCTATTTCATGCAACATTTGGACAACCTTTAAAAGACCTAATTCTTGGTTTAAATCAGGAGTGGGCAATTATTTTCTTCGAGGGACCACATTGGGATATTGTTTTATTGAGGAGGGCCAGTTTTTATGTTAAACACACTTTTTAATTTAATTTGGCAAAACACACTGGCTTTTAGAATTCAATTTAAGATGTTATTGTTGTTTTTTAAGTATCTTCACAACCAAGCACCTTCATATCTCACGGAAAAAGCTTACTTTGCTCAAGCCAAGTAGAGTCAGCTCTTGGACTCTCACAGGTCCAGACTAAGAACCAGAGGGGACAGCGTTTTCTGTGGCTGCTACAAAACTGAGGAGGGTTAGAAATCACTTTTAAAGGCTTGTTTTTTTGCGCTGGCTTTCATCTCCTGCTGAGTGCAACATTGTTTTATTCTTATCTTTTTGTAAATGTATGTTTATTGTTTGGATCTGGGGGGATTGTGAATCAGGTTTGGAGCATATACGGTACATAAAGTGTGTACAACCTTTGCTAATGAAAAAATTATATTACAACAAACTGAAATAAATCTGTTCAGCACTTAAGATTCCACAAACCAAAACATGTGAATGAAACAACAATAACACATTTGAGAATCCACTTGCAAATAGTTTTTAGCAGTGGCTGAAACAATGATCTTAAAGCAGCTACCTGTCCCTGATGGAGCAGGTGTCGAAGAGCAGCTCGTTGTAGTTTCCCAGAAGGCCTTGCTGTACATGCTGGAGGCTGATTGGCTGACCGTTAATGGAGATGAGGCGCATGCAGCCCTGGAAGGAGATGGTGGGGTTCCTGCATCCGGACACGGGACATCCTGTGGGAGACACGGCCAGAGGGGGGAGAAGGCTCAGTGTAAAAGGCAAGAAGTATATAGACTTAAAAGTACTCCACTATGTTTGCATGGTCAGAAATAGACATTGGCATTTCTTGTTAGTAAATGTTATGGAAACTTATGAGGCAGGTTATGCATTATGCATTAAGGGCGACAGTAGCTCAGTTGGTAGAGCATTGGCCTCTGAGCCAGAGGGTCGTGGGTTCGAGCCCGACTTTCACCATCGACTCCCACTGTCTGCTGTCGTTGTGTCCTTGGCAAGACACTTAACCCCTGGGAACACCTGATGCCACAGTGGGGCGGCTGATTTATTTTCTAATGAGTTCACTCCACTCACAGAACGAGGCTGCGTCCTCTAGCCTCTACGGTGCTGCATCTCGGGTGAACATAACTAGCTTACATCGTATCCTCTGGAGAGACTTACAGTCTAGCGGTAATCTTTCAGATATATATTTTGTTAGCAGTGCGTTGCTTATGTACCATTTCATCAGTGATTGTTGTACAGCTTAAGTTGCGCTAATGCTAATGTTAGCATATGTATCAGATCGCAAATAAAACTAGATGGCTCCGTGGAATGAGAGCGTAGAGGAAATGAGAAGCCTCTGAGCGAGTTGGGGGGCGGTGCTAAACATTCAAACCTTGCAGAAACGGGTATAGCTCCTTTAACTGTTTTCTTATATTTCTTAGAGTACATGATGTCTTTGGGTAAAAATGGACTGTATAGAAAAACAAATCATTTAATCCCCAAGACTACAGACTATTCCCGCCTGGTCGCAATGGGAAATCAGTATAATCTGTGCCTGTTGAAAAGCAGCAGTCCGGGGCGCCACCGTTGTGCCTGCAGGTACAGAGCGAGGGCAACAGACAGACGGGGGGCTTGAGGAGAAATACGTAGCGGGCTAAGTGAAGGGACAAACCACTTCCTGCTGAGAGTTTGATTGTGATTGTCGCACATTCTCCCCACGACTGATTGTCTCCCGCAGCTCGTCAGACGGGCCACATGAGGGCAGCGGCATGAATGCAGGAGTCAATAAGGGAGGGGCACCTTGGGGACAGTGGCCTACAAGTGTACCCGAGGTATTTAGTTAAAGGAAGGGGAGAAACTTAGGGTTGTAGCTATTATGATTTTCAGGGTTTTGGTCACACTCCATCACAGTCAGGTTATTATCTCTTTTGTAAACATGTATGACTAAAACTAATGCAAACATGTTTAGTGCTGTGTGTCCCTTTGTGTGAGTGGCAAACATTAAGATTAAAGTTATATAGGAGGATTTTCCCAAATTTAACCAACTTTTTGAACAAAAACTCTCTGGTCTTATTTGACAAGCATGTATCACCAGAATGATTGACAATTAGGAGGACCAATAGTCTTGGTAGTCAGCGATGATTAAAGATTAATTATTTTTTTCGATGTATATATTTGTGCTCTTGTTGTGTCTGTCCTGTTGTTTGTTCCCCCGCCTTGATGTGTTACCCCTGTGCGTCCCCGTGTGTATTTAGACCCTCCGCTCCTGTTCTCCCAATTTGACCCATGGCTTTAAACCAAATTGTAATTCTTAAAAATCTGTGACATTAATGTATGCAGTCAGTAAGACATGCTCACAACTAATTTGAACAATACATTTGTTTAAAAGACAGACATCTAGTAGATCAGAGAAATTCAAAATGAGTGTTATGTGAAGGAAAGAGCACAAGTGTGGATTATGAATCAAGAAAAAGTAGACTGCATAATGTGTCCTTCTTGCATTTCTGTTTTTGAGGGATGTTGGAAATAAACATGGTGGCCCTGACCAGCCCTTGTGTGCGTTGAAGAAAGAGCCAGGCAGGGCACTGACCTCCGAAGTAGAAGCTGCCGCGGGAGTGCAGCTGCTCCCACTGGTCGATGGTGGAGGGGGGCTCCGAGTCCAGGCCCAGGCTGATCTGCAGGTTCCTACTGTCCAGGCTGACGGAGTGCCACAGGCCATCGTTCACCCTGTGCCCTGCAACACACCGCAGATACAAGCTGCAAGTCAACCCAGCTGCCCACGTCAGGATTACTGCTGTAGCACTGAAAAAGACAGTACTTTAACAGTCCACTTGTTTTTTTGTCATGAGTGATGTTGAAAAATAAGACAGAAGCAGCGATCTCATGCACCTTTTAGCCGGTTCATTTTCGAGTTCCTCCAGATATAACAGAAGATAAAGCTCTTTTTTTCCCATGAAACACAACATACAGCTTCAACAAGTTAACAGAGTAGTTCAGTCTTACACTGTGATTTTAGTAAAAAATACATATAAAAGCATAAAAACCAAACACGCAGAAACAAATCGGGACTCTTGAAAAAGTAGAGCTTCTCTTCAAATTAGATAGTAATCATATCCAAGCAGTGTAAATAACAGCAAGGTTTATTTTAAAAACACCTGTCAGGTCTTTAATGAAGAAAGCTTTTCATATGACGGGAATCAATGTGCATGAGAACAGAGACGTCATCCTGGAGAAATGTATGAGGCCGATGCTTGAAATATTGATACTATTTAGCAATGTAGGTCAGAACAATGACGTTCAGTTCTTGAGATACAAAAGATTAGTAGTAACAACAGAAGTGCAGCTATAACAGAGGTCCAACAGTGAATTAGTTAAAGCTGGGGAACCTGACTTTCAAACCAGACACATTTTATGAAATCCACGTAACTACATAGTTGCAATGCAAATTTTTTTTAGCCTCTGTCATATCTTTAGATCAACTGTTTCAGAAAGAAAAGTGAAATAGAGAAGACAACCCCACAGATTTGGAGTCTGCAGCCAGCTGTGCACAACTGATAACTGGGAACGTGCACACTGCTTTAGAAGAGCCAGAGCATAGTGCAGCAGATGGAAGAACTCTACTTTAGGTAAAGGCAAAGGAAAATTGAATTCATCTAATACATAAAAAGTAGAGCTCACTTTCAAGTTGTATTCATGCTATTGCTATTGTATTCTATTGGTTGTTTTGCCTTGCCTCATAATACACATATAGACCTACAATTGAAATCAACTTTTTCTTCTCATCTTTTTCGTTTTATTCGTTTTTGAATACAATAAGTGCACTATATTTCACCGCTCATTTAGCCAAACTCAGTCCTCCGGAAGCTGCACGACAACATCTCAGTACGCTTTCATCTCCTCCGGGGGAAGCTTCATCTGTAACAGTCTGTCTGGCCTATCCAAACAGATCTCAGCCCAAAGCATCAATTAGTGATTCACGAAGAACTTTCTTAGGAGTATGCAAAGCTGCTGTTTTGGTCTGCTTTGTCAACAATATTTTACTTTTACTAGACCTGTCCTATTGGGATAAACTGCCATTGTTGCTTATGAAAAAAAAGATAGGGCTAATATTTAAGTTGGCTTTTTTCCTGGAATGTTTAAGAGAACGGCCTTATTTGACCAAAGACTAACAATCAACGCAAATTTTCAAAGCTTGATAAAACTATTGGGATATATTTCATCAGCGCACATCCGGCCACATTCACGAGTTTTTTCTTCCATTTGATAGGGTGAGTTGGGATTCACTTGAAAATTCTGGCTTTATGGCTCTATAAGCGGAGTGGGAGAGGATTGAAGGAGAGGTCACACACACGCACACATGCATGCACATAAAGGCGCACACACACACACACATGCACACACACGTAAAGACGCACACACACACAGATGGAAAGAGGCCACACAGATTTGGAGTCTGCAGCCAGCTGTGCACACCTGATAACCGGGAAAGTGAACACTGCTTTAGAAGAGCCAGAGCAAATACAAGTGCAGCAGATGGACGTGCTTTAGGTAAAGGCAAAGGAAAAGAGCAAGACACTAAAGGATAATTTATGATTTTTATTTTCATTCTGGTCTATCAATATTTTATGTTTGAGTTAGAAGAACAAAAAATCTGCATTTTGGTTTTGTTTTCCATCAGTCTGACCGCGCCCCCTGCTGCTCTGTGGTCTTTGGAGAAGACCTAATTACCACCAAACATGTGGTAATTAGACCGTACTAGCATTTTTACACTTTTGTCTAATCAGAAAAACCTTGCTAATGGAACAAGCTTTTTAGTCCGAGCAGGTATTTCTCATTCCAAGTGAGATTTTTCCTTTAAAAATAAGACATTTTACAAATGTTTATAGACAATCAAGACTAATTCAAGGTATTGTGACTTATTTTGTCTCATGTTCCAGGTTCCAGTGTATTAGGATAAGATAAAATATTCCTTTATTCGTCCCACAGTGGGGAAATTTCAGTGTCATCAAATTAATTAAAACTGTGTGAATGTTACGTGAAGAGATAAAAAAATTAGCTGTTTTTTTCTTCACTGAGCTGAACTTTCCAGCCCCCCACACTGCTTCTGTCACACGTTTGGCTTCTCTCAAATACAATACATGTGCCGGTTATCAAAATGAGTCAAAATTGATATTGAGAACTTCACATTTTTGCCACAGACCACAGCGCTAATTCCCAACAGGGTCAGGTCTGCAGCACAAGGGCAGTCTTGGCAGCTTTTGGGAGAGAGGGCTCATGGACTGGAGCCTACATGTACCGTGAGTGATGAGGGCCACGGCGTGTACATGTGTGTGCAGCTTTGACACAAGGACAAGGTCAGTGTTACAAAAGGTGCAGCAGCCAGAGTACACATACAAGCAGGTACAAATGGACACTTGGACATGGACAAAAAAGTATGGTGGTACCAGTGGGGGCGGGTCCCAGCTCAAATATGTCCAAAATGACGTGCGCTGACATGCTTGCAATACCACTGGTCCGCCAATGGGGGTGGACCCGGAATAAGATTTATTCAACGCTAACATATAGCATTAGCTGACCTCTCAAAAACGGTCCAAAAGTCGGCTCTTGGCCCAAAGCTACGTTCCAAATGTGTGTCAATGCTGAGGGGAGTGAATTATTTCTGACCAGTCTAGTTCAGCCGCAGTGAAATTTTGAAGTCACTACACATGTGCAAATGTGTTTCTTCACATTTTCCAGCCCGGGCGGCCATTTTTAAACTGCCCATAGACGGCGGAAGTTGTGGCACATTAGTTTGAACGGCGGAGAGAGGCGTGACTACATCCGTTAATAATTATAGTCTATGGGTGGTACACATAAAATCGAAAATCAAATACATAAAAAGTACAGCTCAGTTTTAAGTAGTATTCATACTATTTTGATTGTATTATTTTTGTTGTTTTGCCTTGCCTCATAATACACCTGTAGACCTACAATTGAAATCAACGTTCTCTTCTCATCTTTTTCTTTTTGTTCGTTTTTGAATACAATAAGTCCACTATGTTTCACCGCTCATTTTGCCAAACTTAGTCTTCCGGAAGCTGCACGACAACATCTCAGTCCGCTTTCATCTCCTCCGGGGGAAGCTTCATCTGTAACAGTCTGTCTTATGAGGCGTCTGGGGGGCCGTCCTGCTGCTGCTTCTGCTGCTGCTGTCGAAAGGGTTGGAAGAGGCGGACAGAGCCCCCGCGGAGACGTCCCATCAGTCTGAGTGTCCGATGTCTGTATAACGACATCGCTCAAGTGTCGGAGGAGCGTCCCGGACTGTCTGCTGCCTAAGGAGGTGCCTCGGATTAGAACCAGCCCGGACTAACAGTGGCTGGAGTAAGAAGGATGAGGAGCTTTGCAGTGTGAGGAAGGTCTTAAAGGATACATATCATGAGAATCTGCCTTTTTGAGCCATGTTAAGTAACTAAGTATTCAAGACTATTTCAAACTTATATTTTTCATACAGCATAACATAAACAAACAAGAAAAACAAGATTGTTCTTTATTTGTTTGAATATTATGTCCTGTACCACCGTCCTGCACTTTGTACCAGTAATTTGCACATTCTCCATTTGCTGCTAAATGTTAATTAGATTGTATCTTGCACACTGTGACTTGGGACTGTTAAAATGTTGGTAACTGTTGGAACTGTATTTTTATGCAAGTTATGTGACTGTATTGTCAAGGACTACAGATGGAAAGTAGCATGGTGCAAAACCTGGTGCAGTCATCTTTTTGATGTAACTGCACGTTGTCCTTGAATTAAACCAAAACCTATATATACTGTAGAAGTTTGATTTGAAAAATACAGTTTGAAAAGGGTTTGGACAAATGCTTATTGGAATCCAACCCCTCTCGATCACACAGTACAAACACAAAACACATATGCAGCAGTATTCCCGCCACAAAAACACACCCGGAGTTGTTTTAAGATCAATCCACGCTAATATCAGGAACTTAAGGTCACAAACATGTAACACCACTTCTTCTGTCTAAAATATCCGGTCTCAGTCCTGTAACAGTACTTCTGACTTACAAATCAAAAGTATTACCCTTAAATGAGTTCCGGAAACTTCTCCAATTAAAGGACATTCCTTGTAATTGCATCTCAATGATTTTAAGAAAACAACTAAACAAATTCAACTCTCCATCTGGTGGTACAGAGTTACAGGTGGAAAGTATTTTTATTTTACCCTTGATACTGTGTTTTCACATTCTAATATTATTTAACATTCTAAAATATGAAATTACAGTAAAATATGTAAACATTATTTTGAATAGTTAAGAATATTGAATACTATTTGTTGCAGTTTGTTTTCAGTAAGAGAAGCTTACTTTGGATCAATTTAGTGAGATTTACTTTTTTTGTGTAGAAGTTTCAAATAGTTGCGTTATATTCTGGACAGGGAAGGCGCAGATCAGACATCACCCACTCTCTCTGACGTTTTAGACCAGGCAAAAAACTGTCCTCTCTCGCTGTGGCTTTGACTGAGTTTGTTTAATATTGACTTGTTTTTCTGCAGTGATATGCCACAGCAACACTTCTCCAGGGGATTGCAGAACTCTGTGTCTATACCCCAACGCCCAACACTGACAAACACAGCGAGGCAGGTCAGGTCTCTGCAGATGGTTTGTTCGCGTGTCGTTTGGACATAGTGTGATATCTGTATTCATAAATGCAGCAAGTGTCGGCGGGGCAGTCAGACATGGCAGCTCTGCAGACGAGTTCCAGTCTGAGCCCATTGTCAACACCAGTCTGAGGCAAGCACCAGTGTGGGAAGGATTCTGACAACCTGTGTGTTATAAGAGCCGTAGAATCACTCTGCTGAAGGCTCGGATTAAAGGGAAGTATCTTGCTACATGGATTTTTTAGCTCTTATGTTGTCGGGTCTAACGTCCTTTTGAGGGGGAGGAGCCCACTTTCACAGGAGGGAAAAAGCCTTGTAAATCAGAATCAGAACCAGGCATGTATGGACTATTATCACAAGATAAAGTGAAGGAGTGCTTTAGCTTCAGACAATTCTCATAAAGGACTGTAACTGTTTTGCTTCACTGCAGCAGCTGATGTTATCCTGTTAGCTACAGTCAAGTGAATCTGGTACATGTATCTCATGTCGCTTTATGCTAATGTTTCATATGTTTCATTATAAATAAGATGGAATTTAAAACGGATGCTATAAATACACATGTGACTACAGTATGACTTTCATTTCTTTCATCTTGTACTTTGTTGTTCTGGTATTTAGCTTATTAGTTTATTTCTTAGGACTACAATGTTGCTACTTTCAGAGTGGTTAGCAGTCTCGCTTCTCAGCAGGAAAGTCATAGGTTTGAATCCTAGTCGGAACAGGACCTTTCGGAGTGGACATCTACTCTCGCTGGGGCCAGGATTCCTCATTGACCTTTATTTAGCCAGGACTTTCCAGGTCAATCAAATAAATAATATAACTGCAGCCGTAAATGAATTGGTTCACTGTACGTGAACAATTATTATTCAGGATAGAGCAATCACACAGTATAGTTGATACACATATATTTAGTCATACAGAATCCAATGGCGCTTTAAGGGCAAATATGGTCACCAAGTGGAGTAATTGACCAGGGGAAAGAAGCAGATTATTGACAACTATTTATTCTATTAAAAAACAACCAAGAGTCTATGCAGCTGTTTTTCAGTTGTTTGCAGGATGAAGAGATTTTTTGCCTAATAACAGAAAGTCAGTGTGTTTGTACCGACACCCTTTCTAGACATTTTAAACACTGAATGTTAGAATATTGTACAAAGGTTCATTTATTCCTGTAATTTCTATTTCAATAACTTGAAATGAGAAACCAATACATAATATAGAACCAAACAACAAAGTGACATATGCCAAGCCTTTGTACGTCAGAATGTTGAGGCTTCCAGTCTTTTTTCACAAAATCCTATTTTTCTCAAATGGGTTTTTCAGATGTGAGCCATAATTATCATTATTCTAACCAATTTAGGCTTGACTTGTAATGAGTTCGTCTAATATTAGTTGGCCAATGTAAGTCAAAGTACAGAAGTTAATGGACTTTTGGTCAATAATTACATTTTCAGAAATGTTCCAACATAGTCATTAACACACACAACATTGGTTTTAGAACAATGTGTGTATTTCTTGTCTTCATGAGAATACCACTATTATTTTCATTATTCATTCAACAACCCATGCCATTAATCTACACCTAATCTACTTTTAATGACAAAACCTAAAGCAATATTCCACCCACGCCCCTCAACTCGAGACGCTCTTGTTCAAAACCAGCTCTGACAAAGTGCTAAAATTTCCTCTTGATTTCAGATTTAAAACACCAACAGTGGCCCCTAATCTCTTCACAGACTCCATCAGAATGATCTAAGTCCGTCTGAGCGAGGGATAATTGCCGGGCGCAGACAGAAGGCCTTTTAAAAGACGATACAGCAGTAATTGAGACTTGGTGGAGGTTTTCGTCAAAGTCAGTCGGACACATTTTCCTTACCGAGTGCTTTCTCTGTGTCACAGATATTGCAGATAGATAAAGGAAAGGTGGCTGGCAAAGATTGAGAGACAGAATGAAATATGGATCACAGAGGGTTTAAAATGATAATATATGTATGCCAGTCTTTTTGTGCCATCTCAAACGTATTCTTAATGTACATCATTGTAGAAACATGCAAACGTAAATCAGTCATAGGTGCATTTTAAATTCCAATATGAATTGCTTTACTAAATGAAAAGTGTATTTATAATTTATTTAGGCCTGCCCCTCTCATAAGCAGATCAGGATAGCATGCAGCATAGTATAATATTCTTCATTCCAACCATATGTATCACAAAGCTTTGTTTTCTGGTATGTGTAGAAATGTTGTGTCGACCAATGGGAGGGATTAGCGTGTTGTTTGGACGTGTGTTTTCTATTCACAAAGGGACAGAAAGGAACATTTCAAAATAAAAGTGTACATTCAAAATTCTGCCTTTCAAAATAAGTCTTCTAAAGTCACTCAGGAAACCAGTAAACGCAGCACCCCAGGAAATCATATTATATTGGACTACGGCAAGTTTTGTATCCACTCAAAAACACTTTCAAACATATTGTTATGTTGTGTGTTCAAAAATCACACAACACACAAACATCATGGAAAGTTTTGTCCCTCATGTGACTTTAGTGTAGTTTTCTAACCTTTTTCACCTGACCCACATGAAAGCAACAAGCTAATTTATGGCTATTATAATTGCACAGTGTAAACCAGTGGGGGCGGGTCCCAGCTCAAAAATGTTCATATCACGTGCGCTGACATGCCTGCAATACCACGCCGGGCCAGTGGGGGTCGACCTGGAATAAGAATTGGCCAATGCTAATGCCGTCTTATTTCAAAAACCTCTTTACTTGATGGTCCAAAAGTCGGCTGTTCGCTCAACACAGCCCTCCACATGTGTGTCAATCCTGAGGGGAGCCTTTTTTTTTGGGACCAGTCTAGTTGAGTTGCTGTGGAATTTTGAAGGCACTCGTAAAATGAATGGGGCTCGTGCCGGCTGACACATGCACGAATGTGTTTTTCACATTTTCTAGCCCCCGCGGCCATTTTGAAACTACCCATATAAACCAAAAGTGGTGGCACATAAGTTTAAATGGCGAAGTTAGGCATGACTACGTCCGTTAATATTTACAGTCTATAGTGTAAACACTGGACATGCCTTGGAAAAAAGACAGGGCCGTGAGGCGGGAGAAAAGCTGAGTTGTTTTGACAAACCAGTCCGTGTTGCTCAGTGTCTAAGGAAAGGCCGTCTTTGGGGTTTTGGTTGAAATGTCAGTATTTTTTGGTAGTGGGAATGAGGCTATTAAGTGAGCACATAACAAAACAATGGCTGTGTACTGTTGGAGTTACAACAGGGGATGGTTGGAGTAAGGTTTTCTAGATATTTGATATTTTATTGAACTTAGACATGCTTTTAAAATAGGTCACAGCACATGACACATAACACTGTCAGTTTTAGCTCACTTCCTACCTGCTGTTGCCTGGGCTTTGTGTCCTGCGCTGTGCAGACTCAGCACCAGTCTGCTGTTGCTGATGCTCAGCTCCAGGCGGTGGGGGTCCGGGTTGAGATGGGCCCCCAGCAGAAGGCCCTCCTGGTTCCATGTGCGGAACTGGAACCTCACAGAGAACCCCCCCATGGCAGAGGAGGACGAGGGGGCAGGAGCGGGCAGGGACAGGTAACTGCTGCTGGAGCTCACAAAAGAACACGCCGTGAGCTGAGGCCGAGAGCACGAGAAGGTCACGTTACCCTGGAGACACAGGAAGAAGATTTCAGATTCTTTTCACAGAGCTATATAGCTCTATTTCAAAACATTATTCGCATTATGTGACCTTTGCCTCTCTATGGGTACGGTACTTTCATCCATTCAAGTTGGGGGAGCAAACTTGTTTTTGTTCATAAATATTACATCGTGTTTGTCCCAACAGTAAGAGTAAACATGTTTTGAGAGCCCTGTGAGTCACTACTTGACACTTGGCTGAGAACCAAGTGTCAAATAGTGTCACACCTTTCTGTTTAAAAACGTGCAATGAGCCAAAATAGATTTATGTGGAAACTAGTGAAAGAACAACACTGTTTTGAGAGCAAGGAACCCGTGCACTTTAATACAATAAAATTGTTATGGTTTGAAAGTCAGGTACAGCAGCTTTAAGAAGGAGACTTGATGATGTTTGTGCATAGTGAAATGTTTGCAAAGCATGATAAATGTGTAACTCTACATCAAACCCGAGCCTGGTGCAATGCAGGGTGGCTGCGTGGAGTCAGTTTACATGGGAGGAGGAAAATCTGATAAACGTCACCGTCCAATTTAAAGCAATTGATCAAAATGCACTTAACCCAGGCACGACAATTGAGGTGTCAGAGATCAATTTACTCTAACAAAGCCTGTTGTTGTCAGATGTGGCAAAAGTCAAACATTTTACACAAAACAGCGTTAAATTCAGGAGCAGAAAGCAGATGTGAGCAGCACTGTTGTCTGTATTTCAAATGCTCAAAGTAAACAGACACACAAAACACAACTAAAGCATCTAACTTTAAAAACACAACAACAAAAAGTTCTAGCGTACACTCCATTTAAATAGTTCCTCACTCTCAAAACAGTTTGGTTCAATCACTTATATCACTTGTCTTCGTATGTAATTTGGCCCCCATCATTTTTTGGCCGATCAGCCAAAAGCTGACTGGATGTTTTTGACCAATCAGCTGCATGTTAGAAGTAAATCACACAGTTACTTCGCAGGTGATGCAGCACAAGATAAACTTTAAACTTTCAAAACAAGTCGTCTGAAGTCACAGAAACAGGCTGGGTCATCGCATCATGAGGGAGAACTGCCAAGTGGAGAAAAATGAAAGTGTTTCATAAAGGGAAAAGCAGCTGCACGAAACAGCCAGACAAACATTTTGGATTATTAATTTAATCATTAAATAAGATACGGTACACTGTGTTAGGTGCTGGTTCAATAGATTATATATAATCATTTTAATTTGTTTTAATAAAAACGATTGCAATGTTTAAACATTGAACCGGTCCGGCCCTTGGCTTGTAGCAAATTTGGACTTTGGCCCTCTGATGTATTTGACTTTGACATCCCAGCTCTAAACTGAACTCAGCGTTAGAAGTTCACACAAAGTAAAATTTAAAATCACCCTCAATTCAATCCAATTAAATTTTCTTTATAAATAGATACTTTATTAATCCCCGTAGGAGACATTTATTTTAAAAAAGCTTCGACAAGACGTACACGTATCAATTTTCAAAGTGCTTTGAAAAGGGAACTCCCAGGAAGCTGCATTATCTTATAGGCGGAGCCCCAAAACACTCGCCCTCACCTGAACCAAACCAGCTACAAAAACCCGGCCCCAGCTCTTCTCGGTACTTACCACGGAGTAAATCTGCGGCTTGCGTCTCTTGGCCAGGTCCACGATGTTGATGCCATTGTAATAGAGATTCTCGATACAGCCGTGGAAGTTCTTGCGCAGAAAGGTCCCAGGTTTGCCCGGCAGCGGAATTCCTCCAAAACTCAGCTCGTAGTCCACTTCCAGCGAGTCGCCCTGCCCCCTGGTGGTGAAGTGCTGGCTGTGCGCATCCACTGTCAGATTGACCTGCCTGTTGAACCGCTCCATCACCACCGTGTGCCAGTGCTGGTCGTCCAACAGGCTGCCCACGGTCACCGCCACCCGCCCGCCACTGAAGCGCAGGCGAGTGTCATCTGTGGGGAGATACAAGGATGCAGAGACGTCATGTAATAGTTTTGCAATCTTGAAATAGTCAAGCTATTTTTTTCCCGCTATTTTCAGCAGTTCAAGATTACACTCACATACTTAAACAATCTCAAAATGCGAATGATTGAGAGCTTTTCAGAACTTAAACAGCTTTTTAACATCTTGACCAAAAGCTGAAGTACATGACAGAAAGCTTAGGAAGGGGTCTCTATACAGCGCTTACACAAACATTCATGTAATTTTCTGTTTTGACACAACTGTATGTAAAGCTCTGAGCTAATAGAAAAAGCTATCTGAACTCAACATTGTAAAATGTCGTCAACAAATCAGACCACAGCATGCCATCTGGTTAGAAACTGTTTTGCAGTGCCTTGTGAGTCACTACTTGGTACTTTTTCCCCCCACTTTTCTATCAGTACAAAGGCCGCAAATACATGCACTTATAAACTAATGACAGAACCAAACCCTAACACTAACCAAAACTGCTTTGAGAGAAAAAAAAAAACAAAAGAAAAAAAAAAACATTGAGAAGGCTAGCTTGAATTTGGAACAGTCTTCCTGAAAATGTGAGACAGGCTTCCTCTCTGACAATCAAGTCCAGGTTTAAAACGGTTCTGTTTAGCTGTGCTTATAACTGAAGGATTTTTTCTTTGTCTTTTTAAATATTTTTTCTTTATAATTTATTGTGATTGTTAATGATTTTATTGTCGTGTGTGATTATTTCTATCTTGTTTTGTTCAGCACTTTGAGTTGTGTTGTGTAGGAACTGTGCTATACAAAAAAACTTGCCTTGCCATAGAATTGAATACATTATTAAAAGTTTTTGTGTTTAAAAGTCGAGGACCCCAGCTTTGTTCTGTTATAGCTACTTTTGGAACTGTTTCTACCATGGATCACTTCTGCACAACACCGAGAATATTAACCAACCTAATAACTCACAGAGCAACATTTTACACCCACATTAAGTAATATGTTTCCATGGCGATCAAAGCTTTCTCCTCTAATAATTACCAATTGCTTTAATTAAGCCCACCACAGGCAGTTCCCAGGATGCTCTTCTGTGAACAGTGGTGTAAATGTATCTGTCCTGATTCTGGCATGACACAATATGATAAGATTGAGAGACCAATTTTA
This sequence comes from Knipowitschia caucasica, assembly GCA_964034765.1. NCBI lineage: Eukaryota > Metazoa > Chordata > Actinopteri > Gobiiformes > Gobiidae > Knipowitschia > Knipowitschia caucasica. Next base: position 16,880,007 of record OZ035837.1, on the reverse strand, counting down.
TGAATTGAATTGAACGGAGAAGCAGAAGTAATGCCTTAATTCCAGTGTGCGCAGCGATGTGCTAATGCCGGCCCGGTTTGTTTGCAAATGTCATCATTATTTAGCGGCGGTAACAAAATGAGGCTAATTACATAGGGCTCAACCTCGGCAGATTACATTAATATTCGCAAGTAATCACGAACAGGAAATTAACAGGGAGTAATCAGAAATGTGATTCCCTGACATTAATGACTACAAGGATTTTCTGAATAAGCAGTTAAAGACGTACATACTAAGTTGAGCTAACAAGACGCAATCAGATCCTATTATAAACCAGTATCTATTGGTTATGTTCTTGTTTCCCAAGTTCTATTTTCAATTGTAAAAACCAGGGGTGCCGAAAGTGGGGCCACAAATCATTCTCAATTATTGTTGTTAAATTCCAAGCATTGATGGTGAGAGGTTGTACACTATATAAACCATAAGCTGACATGTTATACCTAATCTTATCAAGAAGACGGCCATGCCTGTTATTTTATAAAGTTAAATAGACAAATCAATATTTTCTAGGCTAAAAATCCTTCTTTACCTTTGATCCAGATTATACATTTTATTCCAAAAAAATATACCAGAAAAGCTAACTTCTGTAAAAAGCGCCCAAGACCTGGAACAATCTTTAGCTCTCTCTGCAGTTGATGGAGTTTATTGACTCCTTCAAAAGTCAGTTTCAAAAGGAATTATTTCTTAAGGCTAAAGCCCGTCCGCCTATGGGTGAGGATCCCTCTCTCAATGTGGGCCTCCCCAAGGTTTCTCACCTTTTCGGGTTTTAGAGTTGTTCCTTGCAGATGCAGGAGGGTCTAACATAAGGACAGTGGTGATGATCCAGGACACTCAACATTCAACATCTATAGATATTTATTACCCTGTATGGACATTGGTCATCTGCGCCTCTATATGCCCACACTACATCTCTTTTATTACTACAAGTATCACTTGAGTACAGTATGGGAGGGGGCCACAAATTCAGTTAAAGCTGGGTTACGTAACTTTTTTGCTTCATAAATAATAATAGTATGTTGGTACAAATAGTAGTATTTTTTCCAATAGAAAAAGTCTTCAAATTAGACATCAACATGTCTTCATCTCAATAAAAAAAAACACTTTGGGCTGATAATAGATAGAAAAAAAAAACACTTTTAATACAGTCAAAATGTACTACTTGCGTTCATGCCCTTATTTTTGATCAGGTTCTTTAGTGTGGTCTCAATCTACCTGAAAAAAAGCTATACTGAAGATCACGAAAATACTTTATCGTGAAAACCATTTCGGTCAATTGTTTTGTGGTTTGAATGTTACGTACCCCAGCTTTAACCAAAACAGTGTGTGAAAAGGTCCTATTACAGCTCTTATAAAGTTGCTCTGCACTGATACTGACCCAGGTTGAGGTAGAGAGCCAGTTTCCCCCGGTGCAGCTCCAGGGTGATGTAGTCTCCCCTCTGGCCCTCTCCGTGCAGCAGGACGCCCTCTGCCTGTCGACTTTTGAAGCGCAGCGAGATCACGTCCTTCACCGTAGACATCGACTTCTGGTTGAACCGGTACAAGAGTGCGCTGCGGCCGTCGAAGTCTGCCACGTCTGATTCTGCGCGAGACAAACCAGAGACCAGGATTAGGGTGAGCGAGATGGAATGTAGAATGGAGAGAGAAGGATGTCATGCTTTTGTGGGTAAAAGTACATGAATAGAAATCACTTTGACTTTTTTGGAAGATCTTTGTCCTTATTATGCTTCTTTTTTAAATTACATTCATGGACATTGGTTCATCCGCTCCTTATGGACCCATGCATTATTTATCAATGCATTTCTTGTGTTTTAATTTTTTGTATTCTTTGATCTGTGTTGGTTAATTTATTGATTAAGTGGAATAAGACCACAATTACAAATGTATTTTGACAAAAGCCACGTTGAGTCCAGAACCAATTCTAGGAAAAAGTGGGCCAAATGCGTAAAATGCTTTTTTCTTTCTGAAGGATGGTTGTAGAAGAAAATAATTGAGGGCACTGATGTAAGCATAGCCTTGTTATGAACACAATTTGACTGCAGAAAGGAATAGAACAAAATACAACAACATTAAAACTGCAGATTTATTTTCCCTTTATTGAGGGAAGTTTAGAGAAGTTCAAAGAGATTATTTGAGATAAAGTGTAATATCTACACTACAAACACATCAACCTTATCCTTGTTTACACATTTCAGGAAAAAACTGTTTTTTGTACTTGTTTTACTGCATAACCACCATTCTGATCACTATAAACAAAATGCTCTAAGGTGCAGAAGCAGGACCCACTGATCCAATGGACGGTCAATAATGGAACCTGATTACCACACAGGTCTGGGGTGGGACATCTGTCAGCTGTATGTGGGAGGATCTGACGGGTGGAGGCAAGGACAGATAAAACAGGACTTGGTCCATAACACTGCAATTTAAGATAAGATAAGATAAGCTTTATTTATCTCACAGAGGAGAAATTTACATGTCACATTTGGCATGGATAGAGACACTAAATAGTGTTATAATTAAGAAAACAAGACAAAAAAGTCTCAAATAAGATAAGAAGTATAAAGTAGTGTATTTTTCCTCCTCAACATTTGTATCATGATTGTATCGAGCTAATTAGACAAGATGAAATGAAAACCACATAGGTTTTCATTTCATCTTGTCTAATTAGCTCGGTCCGTGGATTAACTCATTTCAATTCAATTTCTTTTTATGTAGCCCTAAATCACAACAATAGTTATCTCTGAGGACTTTACAAAACTGTTGAATTCTCCAAAATGGATCAGAGAATCAAACAGTTCAAACACAAGCGATGAAATGATAAAAATCACATGGAGCCATTGGTCCAAAAGGGGCAGATGACCAATGTCCATACACGTTGGTAAATGTCGAGCGTCCTGGATCATCCCCACTCATCATTCTTTTTAAACCAGTTAAGTAGCTATTTGAGTTTTTACTTTCTTATATCAAACTAAATAAAAAATACTTCAAAAAAAATACTTTTTCAAGAATTGTAATCAAAGCAAATGTGCTTGTTCCATTGCTTTTTTTTCCACTATGATATTGTAGTTTTTATCTTACTAGTTTTCAGTGTAAATTGCCCATAAACCAATTCCCCTGCAGAATAATAACCTGTAACAGTGTTGTTATCTGCTGCACACACCTACATAAGAACCCTCCAGTCTGACACGTGTGTAACCTCATCTGCCAGTGTGATTGTGTTCACCGCTCACACTGGGCCGTGGTTTGAGCCGCCGTGGTTTTATTTGAGATTCCTCTGTTTTAAAGCACTCTCTCCAGGGCTCTCGCACACATTTATGGATCCGACCGCAGGATAGCTATGCATGAAAACAACCCTCCGAACAAAAATATATATACGGCGCGCACGAACATTTCATTACCGGGCCGACGACTCTGCAAATCCCCAGACCTGTCGAGTAATAACAAATAAGACGAGCGATATTGAACCATGGAAATTATAATCAGAAAATGGGAGTCTATTTATCAAGCCTTGCCTTGTTAAAAATACCGTATTAAGCATTACTGGGTGGACGTTAGGTATTGGGTGCTTGTGAACACACTGTATAAAAGTATGCATGAATTCTAAACTGGTATTCACCTTCTGGTGCATTCAAAAGATGAATACAATTTTTTGTTCTCTCTTTTGAGCACAAAATCACAGCTCAGAGGAAGCCATTTTTCATTTAATTGTGTAGTGTGTTGACTTTTCAACAAGAGCCATATCAGGAAGGGACCTATGTAAAAAAGTTGCCGGCATTATTGCATGGGAGATAATGACAACAATAACTGATCAATTTGCATGCAATAAGCTTTATCAAGTTTATTTACTATATAATTAGATCATTATAAATGATAAACGCACACATTATTAGTGTGTGAATCCATTTACTGTCAAATAAACGTCAAATACATTTTTTTAGTTGATATATTTTTGCATTTTATTCATACAATGATTTTCCATAGGGTTTTGCTACAACAAAACATGCACACAATAAATAGCCAAAAGTGGTGTTATCATATAAAGAACATGGGGAATGTTTACATATATTTGTCTGCAGACAAATTTGAACAAATCTGCTTTCACAGTTTAAATTGAGATTTATGAGCTCGAGTGGAACCAGTGGGGGGTGGGTTCTGGCTCAAAAAGGCCATAAGGAAGTGCGCAGACATGCTTTCTATCTCACTCCTAGTCGATAGGGGGTGGATCCAGAATGAGAATTACCCAATGCTTTTGTATGGCGCCAAAGCAAGAGCTCTGGTGTGTTTATATTATTGTGAATGTGTCTGGTGCACACTGGGGTAATCTCGGACAGTTTTTCCAATGTGGTTTTACTGCAAATGACAAATAAATTCTTCTGTCTTGTCTTCTTTCCTCTCGAAATCTCAAATTCTCCTGCCCCGTGGCCATTTTGAAAAGCCCGCAGAAGGCAAAAGTGGTGGCACATTAGCTTCAATGGTGGAGATAGGCGTGACTATGCCCGATGATATTCCCATGTATTCTATGGGTGGAACACATTAAAAAAAACAAAAGTTCTCACACCTCCAGGAGAGCTTCTCCCAGGTCCTGATGGAGGAAAAGGACATTGAGTCTGAGTGGCCCATGTTCTCCACCTCTATCCCATGGTTGAATGCCATCTCCAAATCCACAAAGCACACATGTGGAGAGATTGGGCGAACTCCCATGATCCCTTGAGTATCCTATAGAGCAGTGTCTCCCAAAGTGGGGTCCGCAGCCCCCTGGTGGGCCGCGAGGGTATTGCAGGGGGGCCGCGAGAGGTCATGAAAAAAAAAAAAAGCCTTTTTTTGAAGACAGTGTTTACATGTGCATATATACAGTATAAAGGGTAAGTTTTTGTCTATAATTATCTGTTGAACCTGTAAATGATTGTGTACCTATGCTTGTTTTTAAATACATCATATTGTAAGGTATTGAATTGTTTTAACTCACTATTGTAACCTGCTGCTACGTGAACTGTGAGGCCTGACACAATTTATGTTTGTGTAGAGTGCGATTGTGTCTGCTCTGATATTCTGCTGCAACTACCCTTTGGGATCAATAAAGTTTTCTGATTCTAAATCTATTGATACAGTTTACTGCAGTTCTATGGGAATCTGTTTTCATATTTGGTTGATTGACAATATCAGTTATGGCCTCAACATGAATACAATTTGTTTTGTGTGGTACTGACTGTAGGAGCAGCCGTAGATCTCCAGCCTCAGTCCGATCCAGCCGCTGCGGTTCCAGTCCACGGGCACCAGTCGGAGGAAGCGTGTCCTCACAGGCTGAGAGAGTCTGTTCTGAACCACCCCCTCTGCGTTTGTGTTCCCCTCAAAGCTCTGCAACACAACACACAAAGCACACACCAGGGTAAGTGCATGGAACAATCTCTGACACCTTTACAATTACTAACAGTCTTCTCTCTCCCATGTTGTTTCAACCTGACCTTAACACATGTAAAGATAAAGGCAGAGTTGGTTATGGCATATACAATCACCTGATGTACTCAGTCCTGAGGTCAGCTCACACCTCCAAACTATGGAACCGGCGGCACGTTGGCAGAATGGTTGGCACTGGCCCACCTTGAGATGGGGCCTTTCTATGTGATTTGGAATTTTCTTCCTGTGTATGCTCCGTCTTCCTCTACCACTAAAAACGTGTGTGTGCGTGTTTGCGCGTGCGTGTTTGTGTGCGTGTTTGTGAGTTCCACTGTGTGAGGACGGATGCACGGCCTCCTCCAAATACACAAATAAAAAGTTTAAAAATATTGGAAATCATGTCTTTATAATCAAGCCTTGACATTAAGCTTTGTCAGCCACTTGCCCTTTGGGAAAGTATAATTTATATTTTACTTACCCAATGTCAAAAGTTACTTTCCCAAATATTTTTCAATACAATGAGTTAACACGAGTTTGGCAATAAAGTGGCACTAACTGTGTGGAAATCAATCCTCTCTCAGCCCAAAAAGTCAAATAATGACCCACAGGGTTCTTAAAGGCGCAATACCCGTTTCTGCAAGGTTTGAATGGTTAGCACTGCCCCCCAACTCGCTCAGACTTCTCATTTCCCCTACGCTCTCATAACACAGAGCCATCTAGTTCAATTTGCAATCTGATATGTATGCTAACATTAGCATGCTAACATTAAGGCAAGGCAAGGCTATTTATATAGCACAATTCATACACAAGGTAATTCAAAGTGCTGAACAAAATAATAAAGCATTAAAATCATAAATAATCACAGAACATTAAAAAGAAACATAAACATATAAAATCCCTCAGTTGTATGCACAGCTAAACAGAACCGTTTTTAACCTGGTTTTAAACATTGTCAGAGAGGAGGCCTGTCTCACATCTTCAGGAACATTGTTCCAGATTTTAGCAGCTTGAATCTGAAAAGCAGCCTCCCCATGTTTAGTTCTGACTCTGGGCACCAACAGGAGTCCAGTCCCTGTGCTCCTCAGAGTCCGGGCTGGTTCATATGGGACTAACATGTCACTAATATAGTTTGGTGCGAGGCCATGGAGAGACTTGTACACAAGCAGAGCTGTTTTAAAGTCTATTCTCTGAGCCACAGGAAGCCAGTGCAGGGACCTGAGGACTGGACTAATGTGGTCGTACTTCCTGGTTCTAGTCAGGACTCGAGCTGCTGCATTTTGAATGTACTGCAGCTGTTTTACAGCCTGTTTGGACAGACCTGTGAGCAGGCCATTGCAGTAGTCTAACCTACTGGAGACAAATGCATGGATAAGAATCTCCAAGTCTGCTTTAGACAAGAATCTCCAAGTCTGCTAACATTGGCATTAGCGCAACTTCTCGTAAGCTGTACAACAATCACCGATGAAATGGTACTAAAGCAACGCACTGCTAACACAATATATAGGTAAAAGAATAACGCTAGTTTCGCATCCGAATGTATTCATTTAGAAAATATTCTAATATTTAATTATAATTCATTATACAGCTCCTCACAGCAGCAGTAGAACACTCCATTGACTTTTTTCTTGATAACAGAACTCTCAAACCCATAATGACCGCTGCCCTTTGGTAATGCAATCTCTGTTTGTAATTCAGGTGTGTAAAATACTAACATTACTCTGCAAGTACAACAAGCTTTTAGCACCGGTCACTACACTGTGGAGCTTCTCCGCACACTATTGTCTGTGCATTAAATTGAAATGTATTCCTTAGAAGTGTTTTTTATTCTCTATTTTTTATTATCTCTTTCTGACTGTTGCACTGAGCCAAAGCAATTTCCAAGTCTGTGACTTCCTGTTACTTACGTGGCAATAAAAATGATTCTGATTCTGATTCTGTTCAGGGAAGCTAGCCGAGCTAGCCACGCTCAAACAAATACATATCAATTATATGTTAATCAGACAATGCAGTATACATATACAACCTTAACACACATGCACGGACGTTTTCAGAATTTGCTATTAACGTTTTCATGACAAAAATACTGTTTTATTGTGACAAAAAGCGAAAGTAAAATCAAAAACCCGGAAGTAACCATTAACATGAAACGAACATTTTAGGACATATTTGAAGGGGATCTGATGGATTTAGGTTCGGTATATAAATGGGTAACTCACCGCTGATGTTCAGAATTCTTTGTTCAGTTTTCATGTAGTTCCAGAGAGTTTTTGAACTAGCTAGCTTAGCTGTTACCTGCCTAGCACGTCCCGGTGAATACCTTCGGGAGCTAACTATTTTATTTGCAGTCATTAAATACATTTCAAATTATAAGGGCTGTCTAATATTTGTTTGAATACATATATATATTTTTATTTTAGAATTATATTCGAATTTCGAAGTCGAAGCCCTGGTGTTGAGCAGCGCTGTAGAGGCTAGAGGACGCAGGCTGTTCACTGCTCGTTCTGTGAGTGGAGGAGAACAAACGGCCCGCTAAGACTCTACTCAGCACTTTTCACGGCCTGTATTCATAAACAACTGAATCAATGACCTCAAATTTTCAATTAAATTATGGATTAAAATACAACTTGTATGTAGTAATGAGGATTTTTATGAACTACTAAGAAAAAAAATCGAGTATAGCTTCTTTAAGTATGCAAAATAAAATACAAGCTTTCCTGATGAGGTTTGTTCACAACATTTTACTTTTGTGTAGAACCGACATGCATTGTTAATGCAAGGGAAAAAAGCTTTAATTTTGTGAGTTTTGGTTACACTTCGGTGGGAGACACAGGGGCGCTGTCTTTACAAAGCAGATGCAGTTGTTTTCCACATTATTATAGGCCAATGAGTTCCACCCGGGGTCAGAATGGAGGACGTCAATCCTATTCAAGTACGTGCAGCAAACAGCAGCAAGTGCCCACGGTCACACATTTCACAGATATTAAATTTTCAGTGGAAAAAAGTTGGAAATTGCAGATACGCGGAATATTCTCATCTCTGGTATATCCAGATAGCCTGATCCTTGTACTTCCGCCATGCTCCACCGGAGACGTTTTGCTGAACAAAAGGGTCTGAGCTCGAGCGCATTGCAAACTCCATCAGGAGATCCAATAATAACCGGCCAATCAGGATCGGCGGTGTTACGTCGGGTTTGTACCGCCTTCTCGCGCATCAATCAAACCAAGATGACGGACATAAAGTCTGTGAATTAAAAAAAAAAACGTTTAAATACGAACAAATTAAGACACAGATGTCACTTTGAATGCAATTTGAAGCGAGATGTTGATGGTTCTATGTTGTTATATGTGTAGTATTAAGTAAGTAATCTTTATTTATATACCGCCACAGACCAGAGTCTCAAAGCGGTTTACAATTGTTTTATTTTGGGCATTTGTACTCTCACTCCACAGACATATGGGAGTGGGGTCACCAGTACAGGAGGCGCATGCCAGACCTATTTTACATGTTTTTAGTGGTGGGCAGTGATTGGGAATGACAGCATTGAAATACACGGCGTTACTAACGCCGTTACTTATTTCAGTAACAAGTAATCTAACTAATTACTTTGACTGTAATGGTGCTTTCAGACCGGATCATGCGTTGCGTCAGGTTTCAATGCAAAGTCTATGGTGGCGCGCGTTCGACCGTCACAACGCACGGACCTCTCGGCACGCACAAATGGACTGTTCAGTAATGACGCACGGACTTGGCGGGAAAGTGAAAAGGGAGGAGCAGGAGCGAAAAATCAACGTCCTTGGGACGTTCGTGCGACAACCAATCAGAGAACAGCAAAGTGGTCACGGGGACATTAGCGGACTGAGCGAGCAGACTGAAAGTACTCATAAACAGCCAAAACAGGACCCCCACGAGGCTTCACCAGAACTCAAACCAGGGTTGACAACGGGGGGACTCTGTGCTTGTGAAAATATGCGTTGTCATGCTCCCGTGACCTTATGCAACGGCTTCGAGTGTGTTCGCCGATGCGGAAATACCGTTGAATAATATGAAAAAACGTATGGCGCACCTCCGTGAACACATACTGCTGTTGTATAAAGCCTGTGGAATGTCTGTGAGCAAAGACACGCTGCAAAGCTGCATATTGGAGAAGATCTGTACACAAGAAGCCACTAGCATAGCTCTGTTAGCATTAGAGCCGGCCGGCTACTTCCGGTAAGTCGCACAATGAACTGCTTGCCCACACGCCCTGCTGGGCCTCGGGAGTTTGCTCCTCTCTCCAGTCCCAGCGCTGCTACAGGACCGCAGCCCCACACCACTAATTTTACACAGCTTGATTACTGCTTTGCACACTTTTCCACCTTGTTGCGGCCTTTATCATTGCTGCTATACTTCCCTCTAATAATCTATTCTGCTCCCCACCGCCTCTATTGCCCTGTTCACATTATTCCAGTGGCTGTAGATGCTCCAGCTGCGCTCAGCGCGCTCTGTGCGCTCTGTGCAGCGCATTTTCCCTTGTTCTGGTCTGTCAGGCACGAGGGCTGCTGAACGGAGGGGTTGTGTGTGTATGTAGGAACTAATCATTTTAAAATAGTCTCTTTCGATTGCAAGTTTTATAATGTGTTTTGTTTGATCAATGTATAAAAATAAATGCTATGTAATTTAAATAGAAACTTGGCCTGTCTTAAAATTACCTGTGTGCCTTGCAGGACAGTTCCCTAAAATAAAATGGGGTGGCGTTGTTGCAACAATTAATCTACTTAGAAGTTATCCTAAATTACAACCAGCTAAAGCTCACAATAGTTACTTTTACTGGTAACTAGTTACTTTTATAGTGAAGTAACTCAGTGAGTAACTCAGTTACTTTTTGGGAGAAGTAACTATAACTAATTACTTTTTAGAAGTAACGTGCCCAACACTGGTGGTAGGGGAAACCGGAGTACCCAGAGGAAACCTATGCAAAGATGGGGAGAACATGCAAACTCCACTCAGAAAGGCCCTAATCCGACCAGGATTCGAACCCAGGAGCTTCTTGCTAAGAGGCGAGAGAGCTATCCACTCAGCCGCCATCACAACACTACGCAGCAGGGTTGCCAGGTTGGGTGGTTTCTCGCATACTTTTTTACCAAGCAACTTGTAGGTAATAAATAAGCAGAAAGACAATTAACAGAATCATGATAGCCCAAGTTGACCAGCTTCATATGCGCATTCACAAAACCCCTCTTTTAGTTAATAATAACATTTTGTTTTTTTCAAATCAATTTCAAGCCTGTTGCACACTGAGGCTTTCACTCCCAGACTTTTCCAAATGTGTTGAAGCCTCTGAACTAGCTCAGACTAGCTTGTAACACTGGTATCTAGTGGACAAATATAATCATTGCAGCTTGATTCATGTTCCGAAAGTAGTGTAAAATTAATACCATTTCATCTCCTCACATAACTGTAACAGAAGGATTTACTGCATGGAATAAAAGTTTGTTTACATCTCAGAACAAATTACAGAAACAAAGGAACTGCCTTATATGCAGATCACAGGTTTTTATTCAAGTTTTTCAACAGCTTTCAGTCTCAGTCGGCTTCTTGTTTGGCACCAGCTCGGCCGAAGACCGGCTCACCAAACACCTAGGCTTCGATCCAACCCAGGTTAAGAACCACTGGGTTAGAGGAATCTGTAACTCTTTTTATACACTATGTCCAGTATGTATTGTAATAACAATGAACAGAGTTTCACCTGTACTTAATCGGGTTTTTCAGTACAATCGAGTATTCTTTTCACAGTAGATCCAATCCAGGGGGCAGACTACATCACACTACACACACCAGGTACGCAGATCGATAATAATTATGGATCACATTCCATATACAATGCAGCCGTGCACAACAGCACTCTAGCATGTCATTAGAACTTCATTTTCTGCACCCCTGAACAAGCTATTATGTGGTGCAATCCAAATGACATACTTCCAGATCGTCAGCAACACAAGGGCAGAAAGCAATGGATGCAAAGTCACTCACACACTGTCAATAAGGGAAATATGATTTAGTGATGTTACTAATCATATCAGAGAGTGTGTGTACGGCATTCTGGTTACTGTCTATAATTGGAATTTGCAAACAAGGGTGCTTGTCTGCGCCTACACATGTACGCACCATGTTATTATGGAACACTAACAAAAAGCACTCTCAGGAAATTTGTTCTATAGGCAAAAGTGTTGATTAGCTCCCCCCACCCCTCCAGAGGCACGCTACACCATTCTTATTTTCTTTACAGTGTCTTCATCATTGTATTTTTAACATGTTTAAATATGGTTGCATTTAAACACAATACCAATATTTGTTTTGTTTTTTTCACTATGAATGGCAATGTTTGTGATGTCATAACATATATCACACATACCTGTATAAAGAAACTCCCTATTCTTTGATCAGCCCCAAACATTTGGACAAGACTTTATATTGCATGTGAATTATTGCTAACCTGAAGCAGCATAGTATTCAAACAATAAACTCCACAAAGTGATGGAAAATAAGTAAAAAATTGCTAAAATTTGGCAAAATGTATATCAATTTGAACACATGTTGACGAAAAGATTTGCCAACAAAATTATTTTGTTTTAAAAAGACACATGTCTACCTTGGAATGAGAAAATAAAGCAACATTTCTTGAAATAATACCGTATTTCAGTGCACAATATTTCAGTGCACACACAGCGTCTCCCATTCAGCAGAGAAAATGCATGGAAGCCAGTGACAGTCTAGCAGCTAAAAACCTTTTTTGGTTTGACATTTCTCACTGGGTTTGTAAAAAAAACTAATTTGGAAATGTATTGGGAGTGCGGAGGAAGTAGAGTCCACCCCACACTTCAGCAGAGTGTGGGGTCACCTAATTACTATTCTTTATAAACTAAAGTAAAATTGTTTCGCAAAGTGTTCAGAAAGTGTTATTTTTACTGTATATTTGTGTACAAAGTGTTTTTATTGTATACAAGTTGAATATTTAATGTGTACATAAGACAATCCTTTGAGTGTATTGTGTGTACACGTTTAATTTGTTTAAAAATAATTATACATTAAAAATACAATTCAAAGTACTGTTTCTGTTTTGTGTCATAGTAAGAAACTGTCATACATTGTAAAATATCAGTAAAGACAAAAAAAAACACTTTTCTGCTTGAAAATGGGCGTTTCACAAAAAGGCTGTTTTCTCCAAATCTTGGTCAGGAAACAGCATTTTGTGTGAAAGTTACCTATGTTGCACTCTAAAATGCTAAAAAACTAAAAGGGTTAGCAACTTAATTCTTTTTTAAATGAAAGCCAAAGGATAGAGCTTTCATTTGGTATGTTTCATACTTGTGTCAACCAAGGGCTCACATTTCTATGCGGTTCGGAAAAACACAAAAAATGTCCAAAATCTCTGGCAGTATGAGGGATGCTGCTTTTTAAATGGCTGGCAGTGAATGAGTTAAGGAGGTTACCATGTGCAGCCAGGCTTTCTGTGTTTCTTTGTTCAATGAAACAACATTCACCTTCACCATTTTATTTTCTTTTGTTGAGTTTTCAGAGCCACAAACCTGTCACTACGGCACAATAACAAACACAGTGCGCGGTGGATTGACTCCTCGGCTGAAGTCGTCTCTGTCACAGCCCTGAGATCTGCCAAACAGCTACACATGTAATCCAGCACACAGCACACTGGCTGCGCTGCTGACAGGGTGACCCTCAAGGGCACGCTCTCTCCCCTCTCCAGCCCTCTCCTCTCCTTCCCTCCACACAGCATTTGATAAAAGAGATAAGCTCACGGCAGCGGTGGAATCAAAGCCGGAGGAGCTGAAGTTCACGTGGGCAAAATAACACCCACTCTTACACACACACACACACACAGACACTGGATTCCTGCACTAACCCGGCTGACCCGCGAGCTGCCCATTACTCATCCGCAGAGGTGCTTTGGACGGAGGGATGGGGTGAAGGAGAGCAGTGGAGAGGCGGAACATACAGCCAGAGGGGGTGTGGAGATAAGGGCTCGCAGGTTACACATGTGGTGATGTGGTTGCACGTGAGAAACAGGAAATTAGGTGTGTTACTTTAGGGGAAAAGTAAAGGGAAGAGAATAAACGGGTTTAAAGGACACGTAAGGTGTTAATTTTGTGGGAGATATTCAATTGTAAGTTATGCCACACACAGGTCATTTTTGCGCATTTTTATCATAATAGTCCACATTGTGAATCTACAATGACAAAATAGATAAATAGGACTCCAAAGGTGGTAGGGGCTTTTCTCAAATGCAGGATTATACAATGTTGCTCAAACTCTAATTGTCAAAATACAACAATCAGTTGAAAACATAATGTGTAACTCCTCTAGCATGGCTAAAAGATTTATTTTTATTTTTATAGAAGAGTCTTACCGATAAGATGAGAAAAACTAATCTAAGTTAAAAACAGTTTTGTTTAGTTGAGCCTACCACTGAAATTGTTGTATGCACAACTGATGGAATGAATGTGTTAATACATTCTTACTGATTTGAATTTGACATGACATTTAAAGGTTCACAAAAATGGTGTAAAGAGATTCTTACGTTTTTTTTCAAATACATAGACAATGCAATACAATACAATGTATTCTTGTATAGCCCCAAATCACAACAGAAGTCATCTCAGAGGACTTAACAAAACCATTGATATCACCAACACAGATCAGAGAATCAACAGTTAAGACACATAGATATTACATTTATATTTTACCATTTAAATTAATTCATAACCTAGTATTTTAGTTTTACAGCTATTCAAATTTCTTTCATTGGAAAAATTACATGGTACATTTCACAAACAAATGCTGCTCAAAATCACAATATTGTACTGTCTGCTAAATGGGATAATTTGCAGAACTCAGAATACAATTGTTTTTTCTGTCGCTTTTTAAGCAGAAAAACAGATGGGACGGATTCAATACAGTGTACAAGATTGTTTTCTTAAGGAATTCATTAGACAAGATGACGTCCTTCTGACACATTTGGTAACCCAATATACTGTACAAGAATACTGAGTGACTGGATACGAGACAGTTTTGTGGAGTTGATGTGATTTTAAAAAGTAATTTGGAAATATTCCTCCTTAAACTCTGCCCACTTGTACACTGTGTTCCCAACCATTATTGAGGAGGTACATTGTGTGTGGGGACGCGAAACGAGTAGTTACAGGTTTTGTTATTCCGTGATCATTTGGGAGATCTGTAGACTACCTTCTAATAAAGTTTTTCTGTTGCTTTCAAAGACACAAACAACAACCTATCGTGCCAATGTTTATACTAGAGATACTGCTGTAAAATTTGTAGAGCCAGCCCTACACAATAAACTGACTAAGCATCTGCATAGGGCCCCAAGGTCAAAGAGGGCCCCCAAGAATGCTTCACAAATTTTGCAAAACATGGTTAAACCTTTTTATTTTCATTAGGAGCCGAGCATGCCTGAGTGAGGTGCAGTGAAGTGGGCTATTGAAACACATTTTGCTATGGGCCACCTGAAAAATAGAACCAGCACTGAATATTTGTAGTTATTTTAATGTAAAATGAACAAAATAGAATAGCAGAAGTTGCTTTTCTAAAAATACCTGTACCTGTGCTAAAGGGGATTGACAATTTAGCATTAACAAAACCATCGCAATGGACTGTCCAGCACAGATGCCACTATTTTAGCAACAGTTTTTATAGGTAACCAATCACAAATCCAGAGACTCTTTCACTAACTTTCAACAACTAAAAGGAACATGTAGAACAAGGAAAACATTGTTTTTAAAATGTTACACCTAGTCTAATAATAAACTATCTCTTAGTATAAAATGCGGTGCGGCCTATATTGCCTCTCAGACTGAAGGACTCTCTGGAAACAGACTCAGTTTGTCTTGTGCCGACTTTTGCTCCTCATTGGGTCATTTTTAGCTCTGTCTTAAGCTGTTCCAGCGTGTCCATGATGAAGTGGTCGGTTGCGCTGCTCTGTGTTGGTGCCGTACTGGTCCGGAACATAAACGGGGATGGTAATATTTAAATCTACAATGCACTTCTCTGTTTATTTGTAATTTTTATGTCTCTGTTTCTCTCTTAGTCTCTCTCTCACTCTCACTCTGAGTCTCTCTCTCTCTCACTCTCAGTCTCACTCCGTCTCTGTCACTCTCTGTCTATCTGTCTCACTCTCAGGCTTTTACTCTCTCTCTCTCTCTCTCTCTCACTCTTTCTCTGTCTTACTCTTACTCACGCTCTCTCTCTCACTGAGAGAGTGAGATGGAGACTGAGAGTGAGACAGACAGACAGAGTGGGAGAGTGAGAGAGAGAGGGAAAAATAGAGAGAGGGAGACAGAGTGAGAGTAAGACTGAGAGACAAACACATAGAAGCATTTTCATTTCTTCTGTTCAAACTATTTGATTTTCTGATCTGTTGTTGGTGAATAAACAACTTTGTTAAGTCCTCGAGACAACTGCTGTTGGGATTTAAGGCTAGACTGTGAAATTATTACTTAATTGAAATTTATTAATAATTTCTGCTACTGTAAATTGTAACATGCAGTATGACTGTATTTGACCTGACTATCTCTGTACATTTTTGGCAATTACATTTTAAGTAAATTACTTTTATACATATCTCACAGACATTATTCATTAATCATATTGATTTTTCTTTAGACCAAGAAAACTGGTATTCGTTCAATGGCCGTAACTTCACATTTGTACAGAATCCAAAGCCATGGAGTAGAGCTCAGGTAAATCTATTTGTGTTTTTAAAGAAAGAAAATGTCAATGTTTACAGTCTCTGCCCCCCCTCAGGCCCACTGCATAACGTTGGGAGGAAGTCTTGCCTCCATTCAGAATGTTCAAGAAGATATTTTCGTCAACAGTTTGATAGATAAAGAAAGATCCTGGATTGGCTTGACAGACGCACCAAATGTAGGTCCATAAACTCACACAGTATGCAAAGTTACGTGGTAAGAACTTTTAACCAATCAGTGAACATTTCCTCTCATCATTTAATCTGTAGTAGTTTAATTGACTGTTATATTATTGTTTTTAGAGAGACATCACATGTAAAAGTGATTGTTATAAAGCTCTTACTCATGAATTAATGATTTTTCCTTCCTCGAGTGCTCACTTAAAGTTAAAGTGAGTTATGCATGCTTGAGTGAGTGTTTTTGCCCCACCATAATCCTTAATATTTTGAATCCGTAACATTATGTGAAATGTTTTGTCAATTTAGGGTTACGTCCCGACTTTGCTTTGATGACGCTTTCTGTGATTCTGAGTATGTTTAATATCCATATTTCAATAATGTCAATGATGCCAATTCCAGGAAGGAAACTGGCTGTGGATCAACAGTGAACCCACAAACTACACAAGCTTCTGCCCATTTGGATCAAAGGAATCTTTGAAGTCAAGGGATAACAGTAACGCTCACTGTGCGACTATCATCGGTATGCTTTTACTTATTTAATATTAACGTAATGGGCTGAGTAATAAACTACTGTATTTCTTTAAACATTTTTACAGGCTGCTGGATTAAAATGTGGTGTAAAGCATATTTACCCTTTGTTTGTGTGAAGAAAATTGTCCAAGAATGAATCGAGAAACTAAGAATAAAAGGAACCAGTCAGCGAATTTAAAGTAAATCTGCTGACAACTTGCAATGTAAATGAAAACTGTCTGGTGTGAAATGTCCTGGGGTCTCATTTAATAAAGACTGTGTAAATTGTACTGCTGTACTTCACGAGAGCGATTGTTTTTACACATACATTTAAAAAAAAGATTAATGAAACCCTGTGCATACCGTAGCAAACCTGAAGCAAGTCCCGCCCTCTTCACTTCACCATATACAGACATGCAAAGAGACTTTATGAATGAGCTTTACATGAACATGAGGCGATAATAGGGCACTGTCCGGTTTCCGAAATGTGCTAAAAATAGCTCAGATGACTGCGCATGCGCGCATGTTTCGGACAAACATTGTGTACGACTCGTTGAGTTCTACTGTGTTCTCCACATACGCGTGTGTATTTATTTGGGCTAAATCATTGAATCATGGTGACAACAAAACACTGCAGTTATGGTGCTTGTCGGAGCGATTTCAGATACTCTGAAAAGGACTATATGAAAGTAACATTCAACCTGTTCGTTAAACCACAACATCGGACCAGACCAGGACCAGACCAGGACCAGATCAGACCAGGTGGGTGCTTGTGGTCGGCAGAATTTCTCTCATGAAAAGGTTAAAAAGGGCACATGTTTTTTCAAAACACTTCGCTGGACCAACTGTGGAGCCTCCAGATCCAGTCCTAGCTACGTTTAGCTGGGACTGGATCTGGACCGCTGTATCAGGTCCGTCTGAGCTCTTCTGAATGTAGTTAGCACAAACTTTCTCTTTACACCATTTACCCCCATCAATCCATATTAGTATTGTTTGTCCTAATCCAGAAAGTATACAATTCTCACACCTGAAGAAAGATGAGAGGGATTTTTTTCAACTTTGTGTCTGCTTATTATACGGCTTTGTACCAATTGAACACACAAAATAAACGTCATTCACTACTCATGCCGAAAGGTTTATTTAATGAGTGCAAAGAAAATAGTTCCCAAAGGTTTTCCCGTGGCAGGCGAGTAACAGTGAGGATAGTTAACCTAAAAGCGATCGCTTTAGTCGCATTAAAAAAGTATTTTTGTCATGAAAACCTGAACAGTTAATTCTGAAAACCTCCGTGCACTTGTGTTATGAATGTGTATAATGTATTCTCCCATTAACATTTAAATGTGTTGATTGATTGTCATTTGCGTTTACTGAGTGTGGCTCTGATAGTTTCTCTCAGAGACAGTGGCGTAACCCGTTGTGATCATGGATTTATTATAATATCAGCTGACTGTAGCTAACTAATGATCAAACTAATTACAAAGTGGATAGTGCAAAAACAACTTGATAAATGGAAGTTAATCACAGCAAAACAAACAAAGAAGGCGCTAGCATTGCAATTTAAATGACATGGATAATGTTAGCATAATCCTCACCATTATCTTCTTATCAATTCAAACCGTCTACCAGTTACTGGAAGACCACGACATTCAAGCCAACGTTATAATTGGTCTACACTATGATCCCTGATGGTTTGATGGTGGAATTTTGCCCCTGGTATATCATTTTCGTCTAAAGTGACAAGTGGTATTTGATTCATTTCGGCAGTGTTTGTCCGAAACATGTGGGCGGGAGTTGACAGGCGGCGGGGGCGTGTCTTAGTGACGTCATTTAGATAGTTCGCTATGAGTGAGTTTGATTGGCACATGTGGGCTCAGAGGGAGGTGCTCAGTAGGAGACAGACAGACAAAAGAAAGTCCTCGTGAGAAGAGCATCAGAGAGATCGACCGAAAATGTATGTCTTAGTTTGTCCATGACACTTCGATTCAATTATTATATTTCAATCAGACACATAAAAGATCCATAATAAATATTACAAACATGATCCATGCTGCATAAGCGAGCATGCTTATGGTCAGAGCCAGGGAAACTACTGATGGCCGTCTCTATGTAATATTCTGATTCAAATGTGTCTGTGTCACTTATGTCACACTTTACACTCATACAATAAATAAACATTTTGCAGTGTCAAGGGCCTCTCTGAGACAAGTATCTGAGAGTGCCTGGCTCTAACCACCCATGGGATGGCGCAGCAGTCCGCATTTCTTTCATAAATCACGGACTTTGTGTGACATAATCTGTTTTGTGCGTATGTGAGCTTCATAAATAACACCCCAGTCTTCACTGTCAGTTGTCAACTTCAAGTCACTATTATCAAGTGTGAAGCTGAAGCATGATACTGAGACCATGCACTTCAAAATGTTATGTCTCACACTGTGAAATAATTTGTTAAAGGAGACATATTATGCAAAATTGACTTTGTAGCATAATATGCAAACTATACTGTGGTACATGTTTTAACCATGTCATTAAAATCAGACCTGGAGTTGTTTTTAGATACAAACATGTAACTCTGTTCCCTCTGTCTGAAGCTCCTGTCGCAGTCCAGTAATAGTATGATGTCATTGTACCACTAAGACACGTCGAAATAAACATTTTGTTTGTAAAAGGCAGGCAGTGTGCAGGATTCTTCTTCTCGATGCTGGCAAACAAAAGATTAATCAAGTTTGAAAAAAAGAACATTTGGACAGAGGGGGAGGGACGAGGAGTGTTGGTTTATGCCAAACATGTCTCATATTAGTGTGGCAGGTCTGTTTTTGATGAGGCAACAATGCAGTAACATGGTTAAAGCTCATATAAGTCAATTTTACTCATTGCTTACTCCTTCAACAATAAAACGCACGGCAAAGAAAGTGTGTTCTCCTTTTTCCACTGTCTTTGGTATAAAAGGTTGTGTTCTAGAGCCTGTGCAGGCGAAATAACATTTTATCAAAATGCTACTATTTACATAAGTTGACTTGTGACCAGAATGATTCATTTGTACTTTAGTCTATTATAGCAATAAAAGATTAAAAATGGGCAGGTGTCCTTTATCTTGACTTATATTTTCACTTTACAAAGCACTTCCTTGTACAGTTTATAGTATACAGCAGTACTTCCTGAAGTGGGGTCAGGAGGCACCTCCGGGTTCCTTCTCATCAAACAATTAAAAAATACATTTCATTCATTCAAGTATTTGGTTAAACCTGCTGCATATATCCCAAAGTAAATTAATATAGTGTATATTATTCATTATCCACAAACAAGCTGCTTTGAACTACTCCAGAGGCAACCAGGCTCTGCCACTGTCTCCAAACCTCTTTATTATCAGATTTCAGAATTATTTTTATTGCCATTGGTAGTAACAGGAAGTCACAAACTTGGAAATTGTTAAAATTAATGTGTTAAAATAAATACAAAATCAACATAGAATTTCTTAAAAGTGACTACTATATACTAGTGCACTACGTACACATTAAACCTTGTGCTAAGGTGAAGTTGTTCTCATGTGGCAAATGTTCTAGTTTTTATTTGGTAACCGCCCTTCTTTCCCCACTCTGGGACGAACAAAGGATCTCAATCTTAATCTTCTTTTTTAACTATTTTGTGTACATAGTATTTGGACTACGCACATGAATCTTCTCTGGGTGAAATACTTTGGGTAGTATTGCTTGGTTTAAATGCACTATACAAAAAACTTGACCTTGACCTTATTTTTGAAAGCTAAAATCTGGAACAATCTTCCTGAAGATGTGAGGCTGGCATCTAATCGGGCAGGCTTCAAATCCAGGTTATAAACAGTTCTGTTTAGCTGTGCATACAACTTATAATCTTATAAGGATCTCTACAACTGAAGGAGTTTATATTTACTCTTTTTAATGCATTGTGGCTATTTATTATTTTAATCCCGTGTGTTTTTAAAGTTTTAAGGTTTTTAATTACTTGTGATTTTATTCAGTTTTTTATATTTCTTGTGTTTTTTATGTTTAAGTAGATTTTAATGTTTATGATTTGCTTGATATGATGTGGGTTGTGAGGCACTTTGTGTTGCCTTGAGTAAAAAAAGGCGCTATACAAATACAAGTTGATTGATTGATTGATTGAAACAGAGTCTGAATTGATATTGGGGGGCCATTAGGGGTTTTGATCGGGGGGGCTGGTGCTTTAGGAACAGTGAGCAGCAAAACTACAACTATTCCTGTTTTACTTTTCAACATCTGATCTCGCCGACCTGGACTTTAGGCACCGTTGTCAAGGACAGTGATTTAATAATACAAAAAGTGATTTACAACTTTATTATGCCATGTTCTTGTCTCAACCACAACTAATCATCAAAAGGCCCTAAACAGAGACTCAATGAGAACAGTCATATCAAGATGCCCCACATAGATAACAAAAAAGCTAAACATATCCGCCATGGCTTTGTGTATAAAAGACATCCCACACCACTACAACTTGAAAATCATTTGCAAGACTGAAGAAACTCTCAAACAGGTCAGTGATGCCAATACCAACTACAGTATATTATAATGTCTAACATTTGGACTAGTGCTGTCCAACGATTAAAATATTTAATCGCGATTAATCGCATGAATTTCATAGTTAACTCGCGATTAATCGCAAATTAGTCACCCATTTGCGTGCTGTGTGCAATTGCTTTTTTATTGAAAACAATGTGTAGTGTTATATTACACACTAACATTTGATGCAAAATCATCAATAAATGGATGACAAAATAAATAATTGGTAACAAAAAGCCCCTTCAATGTGTGTGTGGAGTGTGTGTGTTTATGGGTGTGGGTGTGTGTGTGTATGTGTGGGTATAGACCATAGACTGTATAGAAACATCATGGTGTCATTATGATGATGATAAACAATTTTTTTGTAAATTTGTTCATGTAAATACTCTATGCTGTTTCTCTGTTTACTTTCGGTATATCTATGACTGTATACTGTTTGCTTGTATTGCCTTTTTTATTAACCCCTCCCCCCCATCTCCCACTTCATGTCCCCCCCCCTCCTATGTGCCCTTCTGGGTTTCTTCTTTGGCCCCCTGTATCTCCAACTACATATTGTTTGTAATCTCTGTCTACAATGTATCTTAACTAGTCCTTTTCTTTGTGTCTATTTTTTTCTGTATATGTGTTTGTCTGCAATAAAAAGTAAAAAAAAAAAAAAAAAAATTTTTTTTTTTAATAATTATTAAAAAAAATAATGGCGATAAAAAAAATGACGCCGTTAATATTGATTTGCGTTAACGCGTTAATAACGCGATATTTTAGACAGCACTAATTTGGACCTGTTTTTTAAGCTTCCTATTTAGATCTTGAGAGTCCATGATGATGTGGCTGATCATGCTGCTCTGTGTTGGGGCTGTGAGAGCCCAGAGCACAGGTGGGTGAAGATGATAAAAGTCTAAATATAAGTAGAAATCAAAAAAGCACGGCACCATTTCTGCTTTAAGTGTTTAGAGAAGGATTATGTAGCATTTTCAATTTTGAGATTTGATCCATGTTGCAACAAAATATCGCTGTGATGAAGACAAGTTGGCGTTGTAATGTGTTGCTGTGCATGTTGTAATAAAGGACCTCTTTTTAATACTTTTTGGCAAATCCTGGAGAGCACATACAGCTTACAGTCTTTCATCACTGTGCAACATCCTCCCTCATCATCAAAGCCAGACTCTAGATCTTGTGCTCAAAATTACTCATCTAACAAACTTGATTGTGTATTTGTTATAGAAACCCCTGCTTTAGAAACCTCGATCCCAGAGCCTTTGGATGACAATCTTCTGAAAGAAGGTCAGAGCGTCTAAATGATATAGGATGTTCAAAGCAAGGCAAGGCTCCTCTCTGACAATGTTTAAAACCAGGTTAAAAACAGTTCTGTTTAGCTGTGCATACAACTGAGGGATTGTATGCATATTTTTATCTTTATTTTTAATGTACTGTGATTATTTATGATTTTAATGCTATCTTGTTTTGCTCAGCACTTTGAGTTGCCTTGTGTATGAATTGCGCTATACAAATAAACTTGCCAAGGCTCTGTGTTGAATCTGTCTTATGTGTTAAGAAATAGATTGAGCTGCAGAGATCTTTTCTGCTTTTTAAAATTCAAGTTGTAAAACATGAATTGCTACAAAGAATGAATATTAATGTTTGTTCTTGCTCTTGTTTTTGTGTTAGACTATCTAGGTTCAGTTGATGAAAAAGATACTGGTGGTGAGTTAATGCTGTATCAACCATTCTCCCAAATGACATGAGATGTAACTGATTATAAATTCTGGTGCTTCTTCAGTCCCAATGTCGTCAGGAGTATGGAAAAGATTTGGAGGTCGGAGTTTCATGTTTGTTAGAAGTCCAATGCCGTGGAGTAGAGCACAGGTAATGCTGTTATAGTAACATATCAGACAATGTTTCAGCTATGTTTCACTATCTTCCTAATTCTTAGACACATTGCATAGCTTTGGGTGGAAATCTTGCCTCCATCCACAGCACGGGTGAAAATGATTTTGTCTCCAGAATGACCAGTGGACGAGCCTGGATTGGCCTGTCCGACGCAGCAAATGTAAGTCTAACAAACACAGCTTTAAACACATTTAAAAGAGACAAGCTATGAAATATCCACAAACTATGCTTCCATTTTCATCTCCACCTAAAGGGACACACCAATCCCCCTACTTCCCCTCATTAAGCCCAAAGAGCAGCAAGTATCATTCTGTGTCTATCTCACTGGAACTGAGGTCCAAACCAACCCGAGCGTGTATAATGATATTTCTGTCATCAACATGCCAATACCAATATGTTATGTGTAGAATCAAACAAAAAGTATTATACCTTGATAATGCCAATATGTTATGTGTAGAATACAAACATCTCGAGTTTGTTTTATACATGTTCTGGTTTGAATGGTTCTAATGGCATCCAAAGGCATGAACACTGACTTGTGTTTGCTTTGTTTAAAGGAAGGATACTGGTTATGGTTAACCGGTGCCCCCATGACCTACTCAAAGTGGTGTCCAGGAGAACCCAACAACGACAGAAGTCAGCACTGTGGTGTTATCAACCATGGGGGTATGCACACATTACACTAATCTGAAATCTAAATATAATACAATAATGGAGGTTAACTGTGTCTTTTGTTTTTCAGGTAGGAGGTGCTGGGATGATATGTGGTGTCACCACAATGTACCTTTTGTGTGTGCCAAAAAATAAATCAAGAGTTAATATTCAACATGAAAGAAGCTTGTAAATGTATATGTGACACAATTTTCATATGTGACAGGTAAACCATGACAAAGAGAATGTCTACTTTCTACCGTTTATTAAATACAATAATGTTTCTCTATTCCTATTTTGTACTGTTTCTTAAAACACACACACCCACAGGACGCTAAAACCATTTTTATATTCATCAGATTCAGATTCAGATTCATTTATTTGCCATTTGCAGT
Organism: Knipowitschia caucasica; assembly: GCA_964034765.1. Lineage (NCBI taxonomy): Eukaryota > Metazoa > Chordata > Actinopteri > Gobiiformes > Gobiidae > Knipowitschia > Knipowitschia caucasica. The sequence continues at coordinate 16,855,645 of OZ035837.1, read as the reverse complement.
TCATATTTATATTCATACAAAGTAAAGTACAAGCATACTGAAAACTATGGGGCAGTTTATGGGGCATAAACTATGCTTTGGGAAGTGCCCGGTTAGTACTGTGATGGGAGACCAGGTGCCACAGTGGGGCAGCAGTCTTTAGACAAGACAGTTTTCCACTACTGTGTGTGGAGTGAACGAATAAGTATGAATACTTTATGATGAACTGTGAATATTCCTGCTGTGGTGTTAGCAGTTATAGGATGATGTTCAAGGATGGCTGACATGCTCAAAAATACATTTCAACACAATAAGAGAAATTTATCAAACAAAGAGTAAAAAATGCATCGTTATACATGCATACATACATATACACGCACACATACATATACATGCCAAGATTGCCACCCTTCTCCAACCCCCAGCTTATCCACACTTTTACCTCCAAATCCTACATTTCCATTCAGAATGTTAGATGTCACATACAGTATCTACAAATGCATAAAAATGTATATGTCCTCTTTAACCAAATGTCCATAGTTCTAGCTTTATAACCCAAACGTTATCATCCCCTTCTCCTGTTTCTTCACTGTCACCGGCCCCTGAACACACCACATCACACACCCCCGACGGTAAACCCAGACTGCCGTTGCTACCGCTGCTATTTTTATCGCCTCCATTGTCTCCGTCGACTGCAGAAACACTCATCATTTTAAGCGACTGCCCGGCACACTGGCCACGACAACTGTTGAGACAAACTGTTCCAAGATGGCCGTCGGAGCGTGGCAGAAGAATGGCTGCGGGTGGAGAGGGAGACTTGGCTGAGGTGGTTCCCGGGCAGGTGCCGCTCCGGACGGGTCGATAAAACTTGGATTAGAACTATCAAGGAGATGGATAGCAGACAGATCCAGGCCCCGGGGCTACGTCAGACGGTCCGGACCACTGCAGCAAAGTCGTAATTCAGAGCGGGCTGTGTGTTTAGAGCGGACATGAGCTCGTTTGTCTGGGGGAAGACAGAAATAGACTTTGCCTCGGTGGGACGTGTGTGTGAATTTACAGGTCCCAACTCTGAGAAGTGAGTACTTGTCAACTTGAACTTCCCCTTACTACAGAGATTTTTGAACTCTTGACAGCCTCGTCAGTTAGAAAAGAGCCCCATAATCAATAAAATTCACAATTGAACAACATACATTTAAGGCAAGGCAGGTTTATTTGTATAGCACAATTCAAACACAAGGCAACTCAAAGTGCTGAGCTTGCATTAAAATAAATAATCCCAGTACATTAAAAATAAAGATAAAAATATAAAATCCCTCAGTTGTATGCACAGCTAAACAAAACTTTTTTAACCTGGATTTAAACATTGTCAGAAAAGAGGACAGTCTCACATTTTAAGGTAGATTGTTCCAGATTATAGCTGCATGAATCTGAAATGCCCCATGTTTAGTTCTGACCGGTTCATATGGGACTAACATGTCACAGGTGTACTTTGGTGCGAGGCCATGGAGAGACTTGTACACAAGCAGAGCTGTTTTAAAGTCTATTCTCTGAGCCACAGGAAGCCAGTGCAGAGACCTGAGGACTGGACTAATGTGGTCGTACTTCCTGGTTCTAGTCAGGACTCGAGCTGCTGCATTTTGAATGTACTGCAGCTGTTTTACAGCCTGTTTAGACAGACCTGTCAGCAGGCCATTTATAACACATTTATAGCTGTGGTATCTACTTTCTAATTAAATCTATTTATTATAGTATCCAGCTCTAAAAATAGTTTTGTTTCTTATAGTTTTCACAGGCATGTCTTTGCATGACTTGTTGTTGCCTTGGCCAGTGGTTTCCAAAGTGGGGGTCGCGAGATGATTTCCATAAAAGAAAAATGGAACAAACATATAGCCCTTAAATATTTTTGTAGAAACTGATTTGATCCGATAGGAATACTAAAACATAATAAATTTTATTTAAATTTGTATTTTTGTCCCAGACATAACAAGATTATGACAGCGTCAATCAAAATCAAGATACGTAGCTTACATCATGCGCAGCGACAAAACGTGTCCAGTTGTTGTTTGCTAAAGCTAAAGGTGTTTGGATGCTACAAACAAATAATTCCTTCTTTAAAATTAAACATTAAATTTAAACATTAATATATCCACAAAAGTAAAACCTGGAGGGGGAGAACAGTCACATGTGAACAGAAGGCAGCGGAGAACAGAGGGCAAGCTGCAAAAAATGCCCTCCAACACTCCACTTGAACCCGGCTTACTCCAAATCAAGGAAATACATGCTTTACATGTCACGCGACGGGAAGGGTTGTAGAGGTGGGGTCGGGGGTCGCGGGGCAGCAGCGCAGGGTCAACCATGATAAAACTTTGGGAACCCCTGGCCTAGTGTATGAATTGTTGCTATACTTTACTTTTTTGCTCTTTTTTATCGGAACAAAATAAATAAATGTATGTAACAACAACAATAACATCCCTACTTTAAAAGGACATTATATAAAGCAAAATCGACATGTTACTTTTTTATATTTTTACAACAATATTCCCTCATCAAAAACACTCATATAAAGTATAGTTTCAGAATAATGTATAAGGGCCAACAAGAATTTAAAAACAGGTCAGTGAAAACAATATTTGGACTATAATGCATGTGTAAGCAGGCACGTTTTATATTTTTAGTGTGGACTTTTATTGTGTGGTTTTATTTGTTGCATGGACTGTTTTATTGCATGGTTTTATTTGGTTTTATGAGTGTTATTTATTTCACGTTGTGCCTTGCTGCCCCGAGCCACATGAGCCCCAGCCAATGCCTGCACTCACAGCGTAATCAGCGCACCTGCAACTGAGTGAGCATGGGCACATAAGGGCGGACTGGGAGCAGAAAGGAAGGACACAGGGATACGGAGAGCAGGACACAGGGATACGGAGAGCAGAACACGGGACAGCACGGCACCGGAACCACGACCCGGATCACAATGATCGCCATCGCCTCACGAGTCCCCAGGGAACACCACAAAGCCGAACTACCGCAGGAGGCAGAGGACGCTCTGCCTTCGCGTGTAAGTACCTCAACACATTGAGTAGTGGTGTTCATGTAGTAGCCTTTGGCGGGGGGATTCTGTGGGGTGTATTGGCGTTCTCTGTGTGGTTGTGCTCTGCCTCCAGGGTCCGTGGCGCCGCAAGAGACGCATTGTCCCGGGTTGAGCACCGCGAGGCGTAATCCAGACGGTGGCCGAGTGTAAAACCTCGGCCTCGCTGGTAAGTGTGTGAAAGCAGCGGTGCTCGTGTTTTAGTGGACGAAATGTCGATGTAGCTTTGCTGTTGGCCTCCACTCTGCTGCCGCTGTGCTTTTGTGCCTACAGGACCCGAGACGCTGAAGGGACCTGGGCTGAACGACTAATTCTAATCCACGACTAATTTTAATCCGCTCTTTTTTAAATCGGATATTTTTAACATTGTTTGTAAATAAATTATTTCACACATGTACTGTAAGAAGAACATTCCAGAACACTATCTAAATTCCCCACTAAAATATTACTCTGCTAAACCACCAGAGAAACCAGTCTCACATGTTTAAACACACTTAAATATGTTTTAACATGTAAGACTAAAAGAAAGATTGTTATCAGTAATATATTTTGAAAAACATTGAATATTCATTATTGTTTTTAACTCCTCCAGTATTTGCGTGCCCACGTGTCAATCCCAGCGTGTCCTCCGTGCGTCAGATCTGTCTTATTGGTACGGCTAAGAACCCACTACAGAGGCCAAATGTATGCAGGCGTTAGACTTGCCCACTCAGCATTTCCTCCATGTATCTCCCCCGTCTGCTCCGAGAGGGACTCCAGCCTCTGAAATCATGTAACGCTTTGGCAAATGTATGAGCAAGGCGCCGCAAACTGAGCCCAGACAACTGCACATGAATATTCAGTGAGTTTGGAACAGTTCAGCGGAGATACTTGGTCCCAACAAGTAGTTTTGCAAGTAATTAGTAAATCTCAATTATAGGGCTCAAGTCAAGTCTACGTCAAGTCCAAGTCCTTATCCCATTTTGAAAATATATATTTTCCTAATTACTGATTTTTTATTTATTTTTGGTTCACCCTCAACTAACGTATATATTTTTAGAGGTCAACAAAATGGGAGCACACGGAGGAAACATAGACATGGGAAGAACCCAGGGCCTTCTTGCTGTGAAGCACAAGCACTAACTGCGGTGCCAACAAGCCGCCCAGTAAGAAGAACCATAATCATTACAAAAAACTACATAAATACTCAAGAAACATTATGGAAGAAGTGGAGAGGTCAAATTCTATTACAAAACGCTGTCTAATCACAGACGCAGATATATATTCTGCCTTTTTAGTAAGATGTTTTAAAATAATCCTGGGTATTTCTGCAGTAAAATTGTCACTGCATTTGGATAATTATGTTCCAACAATTTGTATGGGTAACGGCAAGGTTGGTGACTGATGAAGGGGGCACTAGGAACAATTAAATTTACTACTGTCTTGTGTAGTTTTAAAAAGTTTTGGGCCAACCAATCCTTGTCGTCACTTAGGCCATTGAATAGGGCTGTTTGTGATAACTTTTAACAATATGCATAAAATCATTATGACACAACAGTTTTTTTAAAATTAAGATCTCACCATGTAAGAGGAGGTACAGGACCAAATGTAAAGGGCCAAGAATGGAACCCTGGGGACCTCTACAGTGCAAAGGGGCAGAGGGGTCTGACTGTGACCACCTTGCCTGACAGCTATGATCTGAACCTCGATGCTAATGGACACACCGTACCTGATTGTAGCCTTGGGATAATTTCCATTCACCACAGCTGGGTCGCAAGAAAAAATCCCCATCTGTTCTTGTTGACGATAACTATGCGGCTAATCTGAATTCAGATTTTTTATTGCGCAAGAACAATTTATTTATTTCAAATTGAGACATAAAGTACAACAACTAAGGCAGCTGAGGTCTCCAAAAGCATTTGTAAAACATATGAATAAAGTATAGTACAAACAAATGAGAGGAGGCTGTCGTGAACTGCGCTTGCATATTCAAAGCGCATGTGTTTAGGGGTTTTGTGGAGTGCGCTGAATGATGGATGGAGGAAGAAGAGGAGTGTTGTGAGCAGGGAGGTACAGTTTTGGAGATTTGCAGTTAAAGTCAGACAAAAGCAGGTCAAACAGGAGGCATATGAGAGCCATTTGGGACGCCTGCCGTGTTTAACTGCGCATAAGGAACGCAGTGTGGAGGGTTGCTTCTACAAACTGGATATGATCTCGCAGGACGAAGAGGAGGAGGCTTGTTTAATTAGTTTACCAAATGCATTTCTGTTTTCTGGGTTGTATTCTAAATATTACAATGATTGAATTAAGTTTTATTCGTGCCAATCTTATGAAAGAGAATGATATAAAATTATGAGCATTTTTATCATCTTTGTCACTTTACAAAACATAGTTTACACGCTGTTTATATCTCTGCCAAGGGAATACAGATGGGAAGGAGCTTTTAGCTACGTCCGAGCAATGTATATATATATTTTTTTTTTTAATGAAAAACAAAATGTCAATTTTGCTATTGGGTCAAGCAAAAACATATACAGGTACAGTATGAGAAATTCTCTCCACATACACTTATACCCCTTAAGAAAAAAATACTTCTGCTGGCAATAGCAGATGTATTTTGAACTTCATAACCCACAAGCTATATATCATTTTAAAGCTTATTTTCTCATCTACATTTATATATAAGTGTAAACAATATTAAACTTTGCATTAAAAAGATAACACATAATATGGGCACAAAATAAATGACATCTGTACAAGTTTTTTACCTTTCATTTTCTGCTGCTTCAACAAATTAGACTTTCCCCATCCTTGCTTAGGCTCTTTCACTCCGTAAATGTCCATGGAAAAAGAATATCCACTTGTATTTTCCAAAGTATAATCCATTCTGCAGAAATGATCAAAAAATCTGCGTTTATCTTAGCGAAAAAAAAAAAAAAAAAGTTCTGAAAGAGGTTCAGACTGCTTTTTCACGTTCACCAAGTTTCAGCTTTGTTTATCCCCAAAGACAGGGTATGCTCGTGTTCCCCAACTCGTTAGCTACAAAATGAGAGCTTCCCTGAAGAGATAGGAGCAGCTGTCCGTTCGCAATCCCCTTGTGAATAAGACAAGCAACATGCTTTTGCGCAGGGTCCGTTTGTATTCGTTGTTAGCCAGACGGCTAGGGAAGTGTTCTTTTGCTGAATGATTGACATGTATAAGTAGCCAATAAAAAAATCTTTCTAGCAATGGGTGGGACAGGCAGGGACTGCTTTTAATTCTCACAGTACAAGCGTGCGTAAAGACGCTATTTTGTTGCTATTTTATATGCATTACACTACTAAAAAAATTCATTTTGAATAAAAAAAAATAAAAAAAAAATCACACGGATTAGTAACTTATAAGTACCAAAACTAAAACATATGGTTTGTATGATGATGAAATGTCAGTAAAGCAATTTGGCACAAAGTGTTTCAAATTGGTTCCAAATGGCACTCCTTGATGAAAAAGAGAAACTGCATAAAAACTATAAAACTTAGAAGTCTGAAACTTTAGACACTTTTAGTCAACAACACAATTTGAATATTGTGATCTTCCAATGAAGTATGCCTTTTTTAGGGCATTTATACATTGAATATTTTAGGAGATGCTAAAAAAACAGGTTTTTTTCCCCCAATTTTCAAAGGATGCAGAGTGAAATTATTGTAGTATATATTTACATAAACTATAAGGCTCTAGCTTTAAAATGATGCATCACACAAGCATGTTACATGTAAGATGTGTTTTAAAATAAGCAAAGACATTTGGATATGCCCAACTTTTGTGCACAAGTTTAAGAGGTTAAGGACTACTTCATAATATATATTTTTTTAATTAGATATCTTGTCAAACTACTCCCGTGTTATAATGAATGGCTAATGGGTGCCATAACATGTGGAGTTTGGGTTTTTTTTTGGAACAGTCTTTCTGAAAATGTAAGACATGCCTCTACTCTGATAATGTTCAACATCAGTTCTACTTACCTACGCAAACAAACTGATTTGACATGTTTTTACTTCTGTGGGGGTAATGTTAACAGTGTAAACATTGTGGCCAAAACGTCCTGTTAAATACTGGATGATTTGGGCAGGGACATGACAATATTGCTATTACTAATGACCAGTGACGTCAGATGAGGCAGGTCACCTAAGGAAATCATGGAAAGAAAAAAGAATAAAATGGAAACAATAATACTTGACCATTATATCAAGTGATTTGTGCCATTGTATTATTTCAATGTAACTTTTCCTTATTTCAGTTTTTTTTTACCTTGAAATCGCATATTTGTCAGAGGGGCACACTGTGAGGCAAGCCTCACTTGAGACACGTAAAAGCCCATAGCTCACTGGGGGAGAGGCCCGTGCGCTGCTATCAAACTGTTTTCTCTATTTATCGCGGTTTACAAAGATACAAACATATTTCCTTTACAATCAACATGTCTACAGTTGAGAGGATGGGTCATAAATTGTGTTTTTGACAACAAATATGGGTCTTAATCGCACTCAACCACAGCTTGTAGTATCACCAAGTGAGGCCAGCGCCAGGGTATGGGGCGCTTGTGAGCCCAGGATTTGACTGCATCCAATTTCATCAGAAAGCTCCTTTCTTGTTTTCTTCTGCTAAGGGCAGCTACAGGTTTGGCTAACATACATATAACACATTTTTAGATAATTCAAAATTCACTTAAGGTAATTTTATGCTTCCAATGATGACATGAATAATAAGAAAGAGAGGGTAAGGTTGATTTTAGAAATTGGATGCACCCGAGAGTCGGCTGCAGCTAGCAAAACATGAGAAGAGTTTATGGAGGAGAGACCCATTTTTGTTTTACTTTTTAAAACTCATTGAACTTATTTCCAAATGGAGGATTACATATCTGCGCTCAAACTATAATCTGGACTTAAACATGAAACTGGTCTGAACTGAAGTGGTCTGTGCAGTTCAGGTTTAAGGAAAGACCCATAACACACTTTGAAATGTGCTTTTTTTTCATACTTTTGCGTTTTGTATGAACAAACAATGTGGGCATGAAACATATTCTGCAGTAGCCAAACAAATTATGAATAAGCCGCTCTATAGGTTGTGTTGATTGAAATGATATATATACATCTGATTAGGGTGAAGTCAGTGCCTCACCAATCACCAACCTCACCGCACGTCACTGCTAATAACTGTTTTAGCATAAAAAAACTGCATAACAATGATCTACAATTAGCATAGCTGAAAAAAGCAGAGGTGTGAGGGCTGGTTCATTTGTCTCACTTGTTTGAGCAGTGAAATAATTAGGATCAGTCATTTGAAAAGATGACTTGAAATGTCCTTTTTAAGTTTCCTGGAGCCGGAAAAGTCTGGGCAGTGATTTGGCACTTGCCGACTCTCCTCGTTAGCTCTGCGGCGCAGGTTTGAGTCTCTGAACCGTTCCGCTCGGCTATAGCTCAAATGCCAGTGGTCTGAATTTGAGTGAGCCAAAGGTTAGCCAGATTGGCCCTTCATCACCGCGCCAGGCTAATGAGCTGCTACTGTGTGAATAATACAGAGGTGGGCACGTCGCCATGGAAACTGGCCACCGGCGACCGAGAAGTTTGAGGAGGATGGCAAATACACGTTACTTCAGGTCAACTTCAGTCGACAGGTCAACAAAGTCTATTATTGTGTCTTTCTAATTTGTAGTCAAATGATGATTACTGACAATTGTGAAAGTTAAATAACTGTATTCAATTCAAGATTTTTTGTACAGTCCTAAATCACAACAGAAATTGTCTCAGACTTTACTAAATTATCAATATAGAACAAATATATGATCTATGAGGCAAGGTCTGTAGGGGGATTCTGAAAAAAATATATGTAAGGGATAATGTATCGTACATTACATATATATATGTATATTGAATGAAAAAAATTCTGCCAGAATGAATAAATCAATCAGTCAAATTTGCCTTTCTACAAAGATGAGTGCAAGAAGGAAGCACATTTTTTCAGCACCGTTCCTCAAATGCTTGAAGAGCAGCTTTTGCTAAAACCTTCTTTCCAAAAATTTCACAGTCTCAATTGTTTCCTTCAATTAAAAAAAAAAAAACGTTTTATTTCTGTATTTTAACTATATTTATTTATGTACTTGTCTGGTGCACACTGGGGACTTTTGCAAATACTTTCCAAAATGTTCTAGTTTTACTGAAAATGGCAAATAAAATGAATCTAAATCTGAATCACCTGACTGTTGTTATGAATTATGTCCAATCAGAAAGCCAAATGAAGCACTCAATTGGGTGGCCAGTTATTTAGGTTATAAATATTTTATTTTTTACAAAATTCACAAATTAACACAGCACCACCAGATGCAAAAATTGGTAGTTCTATGAAATACATTGAGTTTGTACCATTTCATAGCTAAACCGCAGCAGAAGGAATGCATCTGTGATCAGTGCTTAGGAGCTACATGTGTCACAAGCCAAAAGATTCTGGCAACGAATTGGACTGTAATTGTAATGACTTTATTAGACCACAAAAAGTGCATTAAGATTAAGAGATTCTTTATTCATTAAATAAAGTCAGTGTTGCATATTACAGACAGTCCTTTTAAATCTGTAATATCAGGTGAAAAAGGAGGCAACGGTTAAGTCTTGTGCAAACACGTCTCCACTTCCTCTCACCTAATATCCCTGTTCTGTGGGCCCTGTGCCGTCGCTCCATCACAAGGACCATTAGTGGAAGTGTTGAAGGCGTTCTAGAATGCCTGCCACCGCGGTAACAGCAGTAATGAGCCAAAACTGCCCTGTGACGCAGCAGCATCAGAGGGACCGCGATCCAAAGTGTGGAAGGCGGTGCGCGCGGCCAGAACACCGCGGAATGTCGTAACGAGCCACTTTAAGCCTGACGTGTCGAGCTGCGTCAGTTTGTCAAAGGTGATGAGCAAAATATATGGTTCAAACTAATGACTGACGATTAGTGGCTTCATGGAAAACCTCAGCCAACAAACAGTAAAATAAGAAAGTAAAAAATACTGAATGTGGATAAACATATATAAAGGATAACCCACAACCATGTGTATTTTTTCACTGCAAATACAGTAAAGAACAAATTTCACCAGAAACAACTTTAGACAACCTTTGTTTTTAAATCTCAAAACCAACTCTGAACATGACACAGTGCAAGGATTCATCACAGCGTAATGAGTTTGAGATTGAAGCATTTCTTTTTTTTAAACTATGAATTTGCGGAATTTGTCTTATAGTTTTTGCAAGTTCCGACCAATTTTGGGCGAAAAAAACATACAAAAATTACATTCTCGGACATTGGATTTGCGATTTTGATCCAGGTGGATTTAGACCCAGGTTCAGAAAGTAGGGTTCCAAAGGTAGTTATATCAGAATGTCAAATTGTCGCCTCCATGGGTAATTTTGCCTCTGCCTATGTCCATGCAGAGAATCTCAAATCCCTTGAAGATATGGAAAGCTTTTGGAAATGTTTGAATGTCCATCCTCTCAGACCAATGGTTTTGTATTGGAGCCTTAGAGGAGAGGCAGATTCTTTTTTGATCCCAGAGTTCAATTAAAGCTGCATTAAGCGATTTTGTTAGCTTAGCCGTAGCACCAACTCGAAACCACTCCCTCCCTCCCCTCGCCTCTCCACCAAACCAAACATCCAGAATTTTCATTTCTTTGTCACAACAGAGAGAGTGGGTGGAAAACGTGAAATAGGCATTTTCTGTTCAGTCATTTTAGGTTTTAGAAAATAATCCAATAACTCAGGTGCGCACACTCGCGAGAAACTGGAAGAGGGTGAAGGGGATGAACGAATCCCATTGGTTTATTTTTATCGGTCCGTTCCAAAATATTTTTGGTCAATTCCATTACTATTTGAAAATACATGACAACTTTATACTTTTAGGGTTAAGGGACGTTTTCCAAAAAGATTTTAAAAAAATGCGTCTAGAAAAAATCACTGAATGCATCTTTAATTTGCAATTCTTAAGAAGAGTCAACGCAAAGAATCCACACAACTTCTACTCAAGCTGCACGGCGAGACAAGCAAGAAGTAAGACAGTCCCCCGTGTCTGTGAAGGTTTTCCTCTGGGTGCATGGTTTCCCCTATCACTAAAAACATGAGTAATGTGTGAGTGAACGAATGGTGATAGTCGGAGACTTTGATGCGCCAGCGGGTGTAGCTTCTCGCTTCTGTCACCACCGTTTGTGGCCTGTGAATGGGAAAATATCTGTACTCCAAAAACATTGTAAAGTGCTTTTGATGACTTTGTTCTGTGAGATGACCTACTTACAGGATGTACTCTTATATATACTTGAAGATGCAGTAAGCGATTTTGTTAGCTTAGCCGGAGCACCAACTCAAAACCACCCCCCCCTCGCCTGTCCAACAAACCAAGCTCTAAACTAAAACCTGCAGCCACACCAGCCCTTTCTGGAACCAGACTAACAAGATTACCATATTCTGTCCAAATGCAAAGGTGTACCTCCACCACGCTAGTCAAAGTGCTCCCTCTTTGCCTCATTTGCATTTCAACGGTCGCATCTCTGCCGTGGCTTTATGATTGCATGGGAGGACATATCTTTGCAGACAACGCTTCACTACAACGCTGCACAGTTGTAGTGAAGGCAATTTGACGGCAGAAATTCTCAGATCTAATTTGGAGACGGTACATTTGTTTGGATAGACAGAAAACACCTTCGCAGTTCTGTCCCTGACGTGTGATCAAAAGATGCAACATGAGATTCAGCACACACGGAGAGTAAAGGAGGGATGGGGTTGACAAATTTTTTTTTTTCAAACAAGAAAGAACAACGACACCTGTTGTTCTGCCACAGGATTGATGAGATCGCAATTTTTGTCACAAGGTAAAATTAGACGATGGACCATCACCAAGGGGAGAGGAGCAGAGGGTACATATAGACACAGGTGTAACACATTTTGCCGTTTCTACCACAACATCGTTAGCATAAGAAAAAGTTTAAATGAGTTCATCTCAATTGTCCCGTAGCTCCAGGACAATGCATCTCGTCACAAGATTCATCTCCCATTTAGGTTGTTATCACCGTATCGCCGAGCCCTCAGCGCTTCTGCATGTCCGAACGCGGCGATAACATCCATAATGAGTTACATCCTGGTGCAGTGGGCCCCGCGACACGGCTCTGTCTGAGGGGCCGCAGCGGCAGTAATGAGCTGCTTATCTGTAGAAAGGACGTGTATGCAGAATGTGATGAAATGTGGCGCTAACATGAGAAATATCCACGAGACAAAGAGAGTGGGCGCAGCGCAGAGGAGACTGCAGGCCATTATAACCGCTCAGGAGAGAGGAAAATAGTTTGGCTTCTGCAGGAATTGTTAATAATAATATAAATTGGAACAGTGTCAATCATGTTTGCGAATGGTTCTCGAATTGGGACGTTTCTGGCACAGAGGTTTGCGATTGTGCTTAACAGCGAGATGGTACTCGTTCAGCTTCTACTTCAAGAAGAGATTTTCTGAGGGGGGGTTGCATGTTCTCTCTGTGTCGCCACCACCACTAAAAACATGTACAAGGGGAATGAATGAATGTGAGTGAGTGAACAAATGGAGATTGTGTTTTTGGTGCCTTGTTTCTGTCATTGCCGCGTGTGGAAGTGAATAGAAATAACTCCAAAATTGTAAAGTGCTTTGTGTAAACTAGGTCTGTGCTTTATAAATAAAGATTACTTAATTACTAATTGTATTATCTGTACTAGAATGAGTAACCGAGCATTATACATTCACTTATACTAATTGCACTGAAAAGGGTAGGCAAAATAGGCATTAGTTTCAGCCTACTCCTTTTTCGGTCTTTCTTTCTGCTGGAAATTTACAGCTCTGTGGAAAAATGTTTGGCTGTTAAAAAAAATATTTTGGTAACAATACTTCAATTGATCTCACAAATTTCTTGATCTTGAGAATTTTACAGTTAGAATTATATAATTATAATTTGCGTCATACCAAATGATTTAAAACTGTCTGAAATGTGTTGCTGAGTTTGAGAGAAAAGTATTTGCAGTAGCAGTGAGTTTCTTTTCTGAAGCGGTCAACTGCCCAGTCCTGAGCCTTCCACACAAATCATTAAAATAGTAAAAAAGTATATTCTGCATCCAGGACTAAAAATAATGATTTATACTTTCTGCAAATTCCACTAAAATAATGTGAAAAATAAATCCAAACAGCCTGAGGTTCTAGAGAAACTAAACAATTGATACAGATCCTCATTTTCTTACTTTTACAAATTGTTTGAATCTACCCTCGGAAAAAAAATCTGTTTCATTCTTCAAATTTTGAGTTACGGTCATATTGAACAAGCATGTCTGGTGTAAAGTCTGCATGTGGTATAGTATCATGCAACGAAATTATAACGTGTTTGCACCGAAATAACAAAATGTTCTTTTGTAAAATTGGTGTGACTTCATCCTGTTCTCTCTGTATAATAACAGAGGATCTGTCACATCTGGCTCCACTTCCTACAAGCTCATTCTGTCACTAGGGGTGTGACAATATATCAATTTTTAGATATATCGCGATACTTTCTCCCGCGATTCGATTATCGATATGCATTTGCCAAGAATCAATATAAATTTTGAAAAATAATAATAATAATAATAATAATTTGATTTATTTTTTTATTTTTTTTTTTTTTAAATATTTTTTTATAAAATGTCATAGGCCATATGTACATACATGTAAAACAATGCACGGTGAAACAGGCAAAAAAAAAAAAAAAAAAGTTGTAGTTTTTTTTTTTTTTCCACATTTTTGATTAGGACAGATCTTAGAGCTTTAAGCAAAGACATATTAGTAAATTACAATATTTGTTGTTTTTTGTTCTTTCACCAGAACCCCTACAGAGGGTTAACATGATCCTATACCATATTATAAACCCAAACCCTTTTGAGCCACATTTGTACACATTGCCCTCCTCCTGTTCCTGTCTTTTTCTCTTTTCTCTCCTTCTAAGCAGCTCTTGGTGGAGTTTGTCTTCCTGCGTGCGCTGTCGGCTGGGAGCCCTGTTCTGTACAATACATTTTTAACGCGCTGTGGAGGCGGATCAATTATTCAGCCCTTCAAAGCTCCAGCCTCCTACCTCCGCACAGCCAGCACCAAACACGGGCCGCTCACATCCGACTAAAGGCTACACCAAATAACGGTTCATTCTGAGTGCAATTGTCTGCAAGGTTTAGCAGGAATGTGTTCGCGTGAAAGTTTGGGTTGGTCTCTGGGCGGAACTCCAGGTTTGCTTTAGAAATTAAATGCGCTATTTTGGCATGTTTCACTTCATTATTCATTTCCATTTAAAGGTGCTTTTCGTGCATTATTTAGAATTCTCAAAATACTTTCGTCGTCCTTAGACATTTAATTTCACCTTGAATGCAATGGGGTGCTAGGGCCGTTTGAGAGAAGGCAATAATGGTGATGGTGAACTGCAACATAGACTTTAAAGAGCGTTTAACCATCCAAGACGCCATTGCTCCAATAAAACTGGGGAACCAAACTTTGAAACCACAAAAAATGGACTGTGTCATAAAATTCAGCTCTAGTTATTTTCTAGTTACTGGTTATTTTCTCCTATAACCGTTTGGTTCTGTCACTAGTTTTTACACGCAAGTATTGTTGGTCTCTGTCACATCTTTAAATGAGCTTCTCAGAAAAGTGAAAAAGAGAGAATCAACGAATCAACTCAAAAACTCAAATAGTCACTCACAAAGCTCTCGCGTGTTGGGGCGGCAGTCTGACCTTGAGAGACAGTAACCGGCCCGACAGGCTGATCAGGAAATGTGTTTCTGTGATGGGAGAAGTGTGGACTGTGGGAGCTGTGCTGGAGAGAAGGATGAGGGCTCTAATGCAGGGCATCCTGGGTAACTCCAGACACCCTCTGCATAACACTGTGGCCGCTCAGAGGAGTAATCAAAGCAACAGGCTCCTATCACTGCGCTGTCGAACGGAGCGATTCAAAAGATCCTTTGTTCCTTCGGCTGTCAGACTTTACAACAAATCTGGATGAGTGTACAGGACACATGAATTCCTCCTACGGGCGATCAATGAAGTATCTATTTTTATTTCTAAAAAGATAACATGTTATCATCTGTTAACTCACTTTCCACTTTACCTGCTGCTAATATTACTATTGATTATCCTGGTGAAATTATCTGCTGCTAAAGTAGAACCATCTGTAAATACCTCCTGGTGCTACTAACTACAGCGTATACTCCGCAAGTGTCTTATCCCCGAAGCAAGTGCCATAATAGCTCCAGAGATGTTGTTATTATTGTAACATCTATTATCTTAAATTATAGATCCCGTTTGATGTGTGCATAACCTGAGTGCTGTTATTTTCTCCTTAGATTTATCTTATCCTATTTTTTATATACATTTTTGAAGACTATTTCTGTTGGGACAAACAACAAAAATTGTAATACAAAAAATAAAAAGTTTCATGTAAGTGAATTACTTAGTTCTAAAGTTATAATGTGATGGGTGAGTTCATAACTATGGACATTTCGGTGACTTTTTGCAAATGTCTTGATTTTGAAGCCTGCATATTTCACTGTGTTGTAGCTTATTATTACTATTGTTAGCTTTTTAGAATGATGAATTTAATTTTTTATTTTTGCTGCTACTGGACATCCGCATTTCTCTACTAAAGTATCTATCTATCTATCTAATAAAATGAATAGAACATTTAACATGATAATGTTTGTTGAGGCCCAGAAGGATGTCAGGTCAGCTTTAACACTGTGTCAGAGTTTGCAGGAATGATGAATGACTTATTTTGAATCTTGTACACGCTCGGCACAATAGGAATCCCTTACCAATCAGACAAAGTCACTATTAAATGACCGTACAAACACGAATACCAAAATACGCTGTTCAAATAAACAATGTTCAAATCCAGGTGAAAGACCGTTCTGTTTAGCTGTGCAGACAACAGAGGGATTTTATCTTTACTATTTTAAATGTATTGTGATTTTTATGATATTAATGCCTATATTGTTTCTATCTTGTGTTGTTAAGCAATTTGAGTTGCCTTGTGTATGAACTGTTCTATACAAATAAACTTTCCTTGCTTTGGATGACATCTACAGTCAATGTTATTTGCCCATTACATCCAAGATTTGGAGATTTACCAAGATCAAGTTCTCTCCTCCACTGACACAAACACAACACATGCATATTACACGCTGCATCACACTAGCAACACTGAAGGCCACACATTTATATTCACAGTCGAAGTCGGTCTTTTTGATGAAACAGAAAGCAGATACAGATGTCATGTTGGGGAAACAGAGCAGACATGCAGTGTGAACCCCGCCTATAGGGGCAGTCTTAGTTCAGAGCTGATGTCTGGATGTGGTTTGTACCGGCTCAACTCGAGTTAATCAGGCTGCAGGGATACAGAAGTGGGGCAATACGTGCTCAAATATTAATACAGGAATAATATTCACTAAAGTGCGCAGAAAGACAGGGTGAGTACAGTGTTGTAGCAGTATAATCATAGCAAACCAATCTGATGACTAAAAAGCTCAATATTTTACCAACTGGTGTTCAGAAAATGCTTTAATTACTGTACGGACATGACACTGGCAAAGTGGCCCTCAAGTGCCCTTTTTGGCACAATCTTCTCATAATTTCCTTATAAGATAGTTTATAAAGAGAGGGTAATAAAAACACAATTTCTGACTGTTTAACCAAATATGTCAAACAAATCAACTAGGGACTAGGCGTTCATGGGCCAAGATTTCATTGTTACATTTCCCCACAGGGATAATAAAGTAATAAAGTACCATCCACACATCTATTAAAGATAACTGTAAAAAGTTTGCAGCAGCCAGTGAGATCATACACACAAGTTCACAATGTCCTCCATTCATTTAAAAGTATTTACTGCATAGAGAGAAAAATATGAATAATATCATTTTACTTATATCGGTAATATGCTGCTTCAGATTTGGAAATAATTTATGTTTTAATGATGTGTTTGTGGCTGGTCTAATATCAACAAATATTTAAAACTATGAAAATGTATGACATAAATGATCATTTTTTTTTACAATTGGTAAACGGCTGACAGAAATATACGTACAATAAACCCAGCATGTGTGGAAGTGTTGAAATTTATAAAAACCAAATTGAACTTGAAACTCCACAAATACGTGTGTGTATGTGTGTGCATGTGCTTACGTGTGTACGTGTATAAGTGTGTGTGTGTGTGCGTGTGTGGACTCACCCCGACCCCGTCCTCCTGCCTGTACTGCTTCCAGGCCTGTCCCGTGTCGCTGTACAGCAGCATGTAGCGGCTCACCCAGTCCTCGCTGTTGGCCCTGCCCTGTGTGGACAGCGCCGTCACCTCCATGCGCTCCCGGAGGTCCAGCTGCAGCCAGGGCTCACGGTCTGTCACCATGGGAGACCACCCGCCCGCCCCTGGACACACAGAGACACACATAGTCACACTATTAGGAATAATTACATAACACATACACAAACTTACAAAGCGCTTTTTGGACACTCAAGACTTTTCAAATGACAAAATAATACAAGAATGTGTCAGCATCCGAATGGTCGTGGGTTCGATCCCCCCACGACCCATGTCATCTGCTCCCACTGAAGTCTGCTGTTGTTGTGTTCCTGAGCAAGACATTTAACCCCACATTGCCCAAAGCGCCCGCGGAAACACCAAGGCTGTATCTTTGTTGAAGCAGCAGCCATCTTCCCGTGGACCCACCTGCAGGAGGATCAGTGGTGCCATTTGATTTGGGTGGCAGCTCTGATTGCCAACCCCAACCCAGAAATGGACTAATGAACGATGAAAACGTGTCAGCAGCTTTGTACAGGCGGCTTTCGAGCCGTGATTGTAAGGTCTGTGATCAGTTGCAGAGACTGGGAGCAGCTTAGATCTTGCCCTCCAATGTTCTATGCTTTGTTCTAAGAGGAGTGAGGAGTGATGTTGGCAAATATTGATTAACAACTTTTGAAATATGACCTGATTGTCTCCTCACATTTTAGACATGTGACACAATAGCGCTGAAATTCATTGATGCGAGAGATTTAAATCCCCTCAAAAGCTGATAAAATACAATTAAAATAGATTGGGAGGACGGCAGTTGGCTTCCGGTTTATGAAAATACTGTCTGATTTTAAACTAGTCCATGGCACTAATAAGATCGGGAATCGCTGATCAAAATAAATTAAAATATTAGTGACAAATAATAGGACAGATCCAAGATGAGAACAAATATTTTGAACTGTAAAAACAATCCCTTCAGGATCAATAATCTTAAGAAGACAGGGAGGAATAAATTTGGACAAACTCTAGAAGGGAATGCACTTTAACTATTCTTTGTCAAATTTGCAATAAAAACAGGTACAGGCCCTTTTCAGGTAGCTACACTTTCAGGTCTTAATACATTTGTTTTGATAAAAACATGACAGCAGAGTTTTCTTATGAGTCCGTAGATGCAGAATTGTGTTGGGCGACTACATTAATCATTCTATTTACAGCATAGAGAGAAAAATATGAATGATATAATTTGCTTTATATACAGTAGGTAATATGCTGCACAGCACAGTTCTCTTATGAGTCAGTAGATGCAGTATTGTGTTGGGCGAATAAATGAATCTTTCACACTGAGAGTATTGCATTAATTTCTGAAAATATTTGATTGTGAACGTGTGGTGGACTGTAATTTCATAAAGTAACTCTATCTGGTCACAGTGTCCTCTGTGGCGTGAACCTTACCGTCGCGTCTGTTGATCTTGGCTTGTTGGGGCCCATAGCTGTAAGACGACTGAGAGGAGCTCTGGAAGGAGGACTGGGGCAGCGCGGAGATCAGGGCACTGCTGCAGCTGTCTGTAATAACACACAAGTAAAGGTGAGTGAGACATAACCTTCAGAAGCCATATGGGCACAGGGAACTCAATTATGATATCACACATTACTACAGTCGAGTTACACACTTGTCCATATTTGGAACAATATGAATCTAAATAAAACAAGCCTTTAAAGTTGTGCCTTAGATCCTTCTTTGACTTTTAGTCAAATTTTTGTCTCATCCTGGAAATAAAGCATCTAGTCTGCGAATCCCCATTGTGCCAGGTGCGCTAAAGTAATGTTCATCCCTAACCCTAACCCAAAGCCATTTTGGTTTGGTTTTGTGACCATCACGAGTTTTGCATGTTAGGGTGCACAGCCTTTCTATTTATCAAGCTGCTACAGGACCAGAAATAAATAAAAAAACTACCAAACAGGACAATAATTAAAAGAAAAATATCAGAGCATGTAGGATATGTCTATCTTGGCAACATACAGCCACACACAATGTCCCGCATATGTGTCCAACACAACGACAAACAGCCTCTCCTGTGGGACTTCCAGATCCAGACTGACAAAAAGGTAAAGGGGGAACAGACATTGTGGTGTTAGACACAGGGCAGTGCCTGGGGTGAATGGTGCAGCCGCGCAGTGACCACCAAACAGGAATTATAGATGCATTCAGGTCTTCAGAAAAAACAGAGCGAAGATCAGGGTCAACTCTACACTTGAAAAATCAAATAAAATCTTTATCTTCAACTCTATTAAACCTCAAAATATAAACAAATGTTAAAGGCAAAAAGCATGTTTACCCCTCATATTGTCTCACTGTATGTTCTATTTACACTGATATATAACTTTCTAAAACAGGACATATGTGAATATTCTCTTTATCTTTTTGAACGGCCCAAAAAAAAAAACATGTTCAGCTCTTTTATTGATGAAAGGAACATTGTTGCCATATGATGAAAGTAATAATATAACATTAAACATAATTTTTTTTTTTACCGCAACTCAGAGTTGGCTTCAATGGCCAAAAAGGTGCACTGGAAAAGAGTTTTAGTTGAACTGAAACCTCTGTTTTACGCGGTAGCCGACGACAGACTGCATTGTTTTATTTTGTAAACTTCCTGCATATTAATCAGTAGGTGAGCAAACAGCAGGAGGAACATGGCAAAAAAAAAAAGAAAAAACAAGTTCAAAGATGGAAAAAAATACATTCAGGAACTCATGATACCCAAAATATTGACAGCAAAATCCAAAAGGAAGTATTTGTCATCCATTTTTAATCTATAGGAATGAAAGTTAAAACAATACTTTCTGTTTGTAGATGTTATGTGTCATAAATTATATTTAAAGGAATATTCCAAAAGAAAAGGCACATCTCAAGGGTAAGTGTAAGTTTCTTATAATGCCAGCCACTCACCGTAACACCACACTCACAAGTGAAATCTTAAACTATATTAAGAAAGGTTTTCACTCTTACATATTGTGTGGCTTGTACAAAAAGCATTGTTCAATTTTAAATCATTTCACTTTGCAAATTGCCTGAAATCTCACAGTGTACATTTTAACTCACTTTGCTTTAATATAATCTAATACAGCGACGTTTACTTGTTTAAAAGACAATAATGGGTTATTAATGTATTTGTACTTTTAAGTGGTATTCGCATCAAAACAATAATTGTCGTTGTGTTGAAAACGTCTTCACAAAGAACGTATGTGAATAGTCAGTGAAAATACCAATACTACACTGCATATAGAAATAATGTACCAGATATGAAACACAATAAATTTGTTTAATGGTTTTGCAAAAAGGAACTGTCCAAATATTAGTGCCTGGACTTTATAAAACTATGACTAGTTTTTGTTACAGTTTGGCCGGGGGTGCGACTAATACTCATGTATCAGTGTATCAGCTGGGGGGACGTTTTCAATTTTTCAGTGATCTATTTGTATTACCAGATGTATTTTGGTCATCAACAACGACAAAATGCGACTTATATACTCCGGAGCGATTTATAATCCGAAAAATACGCTATACACTTTTGCTTAGCCAATCAGCTCTCAGCCCTATACACTAACTGACTGTTATAATGTGAATGGACGGAGATAAGCCTTGTCTATATACGTTTGTAGTGTTTCGCAGGTGGATTGTGTGCACTTACATACATAGTACTAGGGCTGGGCGATAAAACCATAACGATATATTATGCGATAGACACGTGTTCTATATCAATAGAAAACAGGGTCAATAGAATGTTTGATCATTTAACTTATGATCAAAACGTTAGAAAAAAACAGGAAGAAACCACAAGAAGTAAAGCCGAGTCAGAAGCGCATGGCATTCTGGGGGATGTAGGCAGAGACTTCTTGACCTATCACCATGCGCAGGAGCTATGAATAGGGCACTGTCTGGTTTCCGAAATGTGCTAAAAATAGCTCAGATGACTGCGCATGCGCGCATGTTTTGGACAAACATTGTGTACGACTCGTTGAGTACTACTGTGTTCTCCACATACGCGCAGGGCTGGACTGGCCATCGGGCGTACCGGGCAATGCCCGAAGGGCCGATGCCCATATTTGGGCCGGTCTGTCTGCCACATACAAAACACATGTTTGTGAAAAGTGTAAATCCGTTGAGAAATGTTTGAGGGGAGCGCGCGTGTCCGCGGGGCACCTGCTGTATGTACTCGAACGGGATTCCACCACCTCAGCGGCCGCAGTGTTCCCGCATCCAGCGGCTCTGAGCTGGAGGCAGGAACCGCACACAACACAACACGGTGAGCGCGTAGCCGCAACGTGACCATGTACCCAAGACCATAAACGCGCACAGGACCATGCATGTCTTTTCGTAATTTGTGCACCCAATAAATACACCGCTGCAGAAAACAGTCCGCGTCTCCCCTCTCCTCTCTCCTCTAAATTAAAGCTCGGGTACCTAAATTTTCCATTGCATTAAAAGTTCATGTTTGAGCCCAAAAGTAAAATGTTGTGAACAGATTAAACGGAGTAGAGCCAGCTAATGGCTGACAATATGCATTTCAGAAATTTTTACCAATTCTCATCCCTGTAACAAACAATATTGTCTGTGCCCACCTCCCTCACTCTGAGACATGTTTATTACTCTGTTTAATGTAGACTATTGTACTGTATTTTATTGTTGAAACTGGAGAGATCCTGATCCTCTACAGTATATTCTTCCACATACTGTATAAACCAGGGGTCGGCAACCTTTAGTGTCCCTAAAGTGCCAGGCGGCGTGTGCATTATAGACTGTGTGTGCGCATGGATCCCAAAGATAAAGAGAGAGAGTCGATAAGACTGGACTAAGAATGAGAATGAACATTTACTTTCAGTCAATGAGGAAGGACTGCTTCATGTTTGCGATGTAATGAAAAGTTTTGTTGCAACAGGAGGAACAATGAAGCTTTAAACACCGTTCACTGAAAGATTCATTCATCATAAAGTCAGAGCACCTATTTTCAGACTTCAAATACCTTCGCAAAGACGGTGAAAGAAAAGGCCATTAAGGACATTCAGCTCCAGCAAACTTCAGCCTGTGATGGATATGAACAGACAGTGATGCAGGTGAACTCGGAGACAAAAAGCAGATGTATTTACTGTATTTGTACAATTGGATGAAGGCAAAAAAATGGAAGTTAAACTTAAAGCAGAGTCGTCCCGTGGTGCGTCATTCTCTCCAGGACACGCTGCAATGAAAATACACATTTGATAATCATGAATGGTTTTTATGTGTTTAGCCTTTACTTTGTCATTTAGATATTAGTCTAATATAGCTAATATAGCTAATATAGCTAATGTAGCTAATACAGCTTCAGACCCTGTTACCTTCATATAAGCCTTATACAACGCTGTTATTTTTTTTTTTTTGTCAAATAGGGCTCCTTGAACCTTTTGAGTTGCCTGGGCCGCTAAAAAGGAAAAAATGCCCGGGCCGTTTTTTTGTCCCAGTCCAGCCCTGCATACGCGTGTGTATTTACTTGGGCTAAATCATTGAATCATGGTGACAACAAAACACTGCAGTTATGGTGCTTGTCGGAGCGATTTCAGATACTCTGAAAAGGACTATATGTAAGTAGTAACATTCAACCCGTTCGTTAAACCACAACATCGGACCAGACCAGGACCAGACCAGGACCAGATCAGACCAGGACCAGATCAGACCAGATCAGACCAGGACCAGACCAGGACAAGTGCAAGAGGTGGGTGCTTGTGGTCGGCAGAATTTCTCTCATGAAAAGGTTAAAAAGGACACATGTTTTTTCAAAAAACTTCGCTGGACCAACTGTGGAGCATCCAGATCCAGTCCTAGCTACGTTTAGCTGGGACTGGACCTGGACCGCTGTATCAGGTCCGTCTGAGCTCTTCTGAATGTAGTTAGCACAAACTTTCTCTTTATACCATTTACCCCATCAATCCATATTAGTATTGTTTGTCCTAATCCAGAAAGTATACACTTCTCACACCTGAAGAAAGATGAGAGGGATTTTTTTAACTTTGTGACTATCGGAAAATAAGTACAGACGAAGCTCGTCGGGGTCCGCTTATTGTACGGCTTTGTACCAACTGCACACACAAAATAAACTACAGTCACTTTTATTAATGCCGAAAGGTTTATTTAATGAGTGCAAAGAAAATAGTTCCCAAAGGTTTTCCCGTGGCAGGCGAGTAACAGTGAGGCTAGTTAACCTACTTCAAAAAAGCGATCGATTTAGTCGCATTAAAAAAGTATTTTTGTCATGAAAACCTGAACAGATAATTCTGAAAACCTCCGTGCACTTGTGTGAATGTATGTAAAATATATTCTCCCATTAACATTTAAATGTGTTGATTGATTGTCATTTGCGTTTATTGAGTGTGGCTAGCTCCGATAGTTTCTCTATCAGAGACAGTAGTGGCGTAGCCCGTTGTGACCCCATGGATCACAACGGGCAGTAGCTAACTATATGATCAAACTAATTACAAAGTGGACAGTACAAAAAACAACTTGATAAATGGAAGTTAATTACAGCAAAATAAACAAAGAAGGCGCTAACATTGCAATTTAAATGACAGGATAATGTTAGCATAATCCTCACCATTACATTTTTATCAAATCAAACTTTCTACCAGTTACTGGAAGACCATGACATTCAAGCCAACGTTTTAATTGGTCTACACTATGATCCCTGATGGTTTGATGGTGGAATTTTGCTCCTGGTATATCATTTTTGTCTAAAGTGACAAGCGGTATTTGATTCATTTCGGCAGTGTTTGTCCGAAACATGTGGGCGGGAGTTGACAGGCGGCGGGGGCGTATCTTAGTGACGTCATTCAGATAGTTCGCTATTGGGTTTCAATGCTGTGTCAATAGTTATGCATGTCCGTGCGTGGAATAGCATGTGCGGCGCGGTAGAGGAAGTGGGCACAGAGACCCGATGCATTCGGCAAAAGCAAGAGATTAACTTTTTCCTCGGGAAGCAAGTGCGGCTATCAGAGAGCCGCACAGGGCCATCACGGGGACACGAGACACTAACCAGGACTAACAATGGGGTACACTGCTTGTGAACATATTCCTCTAGCCTCATTCCCCGTGACTGCAAACAAGACTGCTAATGTGTGTTAGCCGACACAACAAATGTATTTAATTAAACGAAATGTATTTAATTAAACAAAACAAAAAAACAATCAATACATATTGTTATCGACCGATATGAATTACTTATATTGTGATACATCCATCCATTTTCTTCCCATTAATCCATTTCTGGGTTGGGGGGTGGCAGTGAGCGCTGCACCCAGTCACAGAGCACCAGCCCCTCACTGATCCTTCTGCAGGTGGTGAGTCCACAGGAGCCTTGATCTTCCAGCGGGGGCTTTGGGGAAAGTGGGGTTAAGTGTCTTACCCGAGGACATAAGGACAGCAGTCATCAGTGGGAAGTCGTGAAGTAGGTCTTGTGGTGGGCTCGAACCCACAACCTTCAGGCCCAAAGGCCAATGCTCTTCCAATTGAGCTACTGTCACATATTGAAATAAAATAAGAGTGCATCTGACTCTTTACTTTGGGACCAACAAAATGTATTATTTATGAATCAAAAAGGTCATATCTAATACATAGTGAGGTGTAAAGTAAACGTGGGTCCTGGAACTTAAGATGACAAGCTTCTGCGGCTCCTGTTGAGAATGGAGCAAACCCCTAAAGGCTCAACAGGCTTCATGCACTATTGAGCACAGTAATATATTTTTGTTTTCTTCATGTTAACTCCCTCCACTGCCGTCAGAGCGTGAACTGCACCTGGGGGTATATTTATCAAGCATTTGTGTGTACGCAGGAGTGATTAGCACCCATTAACACTGGAGAGAGCTGATTTATGATGCACACACAGATGGAATTAAACCATGAGATGTAAGCCTCAGAAACTCAGAGAGGGCAGTATTTAGGCCTGTCATGATAACTAATTTTGATAGCCCATAAATTGCGTCTGTCAATTATTGCGATAAATGATAATATGGAAACGACTACTGCCCTTGTGCCTGCTGCGTCGGGATTGGCTGGGGTCATTGTTCTGCTGGTTGCTGCCGTGCTGTTGCACATTGCTCCGCTACTGGCTCCAAACGCATGGATGTAAATTTATTTGATTTTTCTTCCTCCCACTCCTTTTTGAATAATGTACAATATTGTAATATAAGTAAATTCTATGTAGTGACAATTGATGATTAATGTTTAATGTACGCTACATTGAACTCAAAATAAAAAAGCACTTAACTCAGCCTTATGACACAAGAAAGCAGTTTAAATCTTAAAACATTGATTTGTCAATGTCATTGAAAACATACATTAAAAATCTTTTGTCAATTTTGTCATCTCAACCCTCTAAAGCTAAAACACCATGATCATGAAAATGCTAAATCTGTTCCACTTTTGCACAAGAAAGATACACAGTTCATCAGTTCTCAATAATAATAAATAAATATGTAGATTTAGTAATTATCGTGGCAGGCCTACTTCTATTTCATTATATCCGTAGGCATTCATTAACATATACTCTGTAAATATGGCCACTCTCACAGTAAACATGCATGCTTTCTAAAGTGGTTATTGAATATTTGCACACATTTGTTTTATGCCATGAGCAATCACGGCTCCAGGTACGAAGCCAACCATATTCAGGACACTCCGTTGGCTTCCACCACTCTCACACACAACACAAACAAGTGAAGAAAATCAGAAGTAACATCTGCGCAATGACTCAAAGTGTCTATAATCCACCAAGATTAGAGGCAGCAGCAGATTACAGCAGCTCCCAGGAAAGCTGTAAGAGCAGAACGAGCAGATCACCTCATGTGAACTGCGACACCCAGGTCAATGAAGTGTGGGCGCTGTTGGCAAGAGGATGGGAGTCGTGGGACACACTGTATTTGCTTTGGACTTTGTGTTCTTATCTGGGCGAACATGGAGAAAAGGCTAAATGGATGCATCTGGAAAAGACATGTTATAGACTCATAGTCCGTAGCCAATGACAAACACAAAAAACTACAAAACTGTTTCCACGGCTGAAAAGTCAGGTGGACGACACTGTTTGTGACATTGGTCAACAATCAAATCAACTATACATTACATTTTTCAGCCTGAGCAGTGTCCATTTTAGACTCAAGAGGAAAGCCACAGTTCTTGGAAGGTTGTCCATATAGACCAGAGATTGACCAATATCAGGACAATTTAGTAATTTTTTGAAATATTGGCAATCGGCCCCAGACTATTTCTATAAAAAATACAATAGCCTCAGTCCTGGGTCTACAGCCTCAGTCCTGGGTCTACAGCCTCAGTCCTGGATCTACAGCCTCAGTCCTGGGTCTACAGCCTCAGTCCTGGGTCTACAGCCTCAGTCCTGGGTCTACAGCCTCAGTCCTGGATCTGCAGGGCCTCCCTAAGGTTTCTCCCACTGGGTTTTGAGAGTTGGTCCTCGCGGATCTAGGACAATCTAAGGACAGGTGGTGTGATGATCCAGGAATTTCGACATTCAACAACCTTTTTGGCAAAAAATAACCCTTGTCTGAAGCCCCCCACTGAAAGATCTCAGCTCCTGTGGACTCACCACCTGCAGGAGGATCAGTGAGAGGCTGGTGCTCTGTGTACTGGGTGCAGCTCTGACTGCCACCCCCCTGACCCAGAAATGGATTAAGGGGAAGAAAATGGATGGATAGATGGATATAATAAACTATACTATACTATACGATAGGCTAATAGAATTAAAATTAACCTTTTACATCAACATCCACTAAGTTATTCTGTAATAATCCTTAAAGGGAACATGGCCAAAAATCATATTTGTTCAGGTTATAGTGGTTCTCCATGGTCACTTACACACACAAAGCTGTTTTAGTGTGATTCATGCATCTATACGTGAACGACGCCATTGCTCTCTACTCAGTCCTCTAACTACTGGCGCTCCCCTGGGTTTAAATAATTTCTTTGGAAATGTTCTTTTCTGAATAATATGTGGCAGATTCACATTGCAACTGTATCTACGGAGGAACAGAGCTGTTTCAATGACAAAGTGGGGGCTTTGCGGGAAGTAATACAAAATCAGCGTTTTCAAAATAGATGACGGCATTGGCTGCAAAAAAGCCATATAGGTTGATATGAAATTTATTATTGTTTATCAAAAGATGTGCAGTGTTAAATAAATGTAACTCTTAATAACTGGAGCCATTAAAAATATAATGAGCGGCAGATTAGATCCATTTGTAGCATTGATGTGAAAGCTTTAGTGTTGAGAGAGCAACATCACAGAAGCCAGGCAAGCACAAGTTCACTTTAGTTCACTTTAGTTTTCAAAGTTTGTCCTTCTTCTTGGCGAGTTCAGCCTTGGACTCTGCACGCCTCCATCTGCGTGTGGCGGTTGGACATTTAATCTGCGTTGGATTGCTTGTCCATTTTGTGTCGTGTGAAAGCCTGAAGGATTTGTCCAACGAGAAAAAAACACGTCCTGATTCTTGTGTTGTTGATTATTGCAATAATCCTCTGAGAAGTCTTACCACGCTGCCTACATCCGTGCACATTTCCGAGCCAGACAGCAGATAAGAGCGACCGCCAGAGAAAAAAAAACTGCTGTAATTAATTCAGTTTTGGCCTAAAGGCTGCAAAAAAGAGCAATTTGGAATCAATTTCCATGTGTATTTGCCTGGAAGGCTGTTTGAAACGTCTTGGTTTGCCCTGCAGTGTTTAATGGAGACTAATGGGACGCGCACATTCATATTGTTAATATGTTGATTACCGCATAGTGGAAATAATATGGCCTTATAATGGGCCCTGTTTAAATATAAATGAGTGGTCTCTCATTTTCCTATTATTCATTTAACTACTGGCTCCAGCACCATCTCACTGTAAGATATATTTGCCGGGATAAGGGACTGGCTGACTTGACACAGTTTGCATTCTTTTTCCCATTGCATGCTGAATTTTGGATGAAGAAAAGATCTTGAGTAACAGAATAAAACACCATCTAGTGGTAGAATGCATACTTGTAAAGATCGTAGTTCATGTACGAGTTACTGTATGAGCATTGAGAGGAAGTTATTTTTTATCCTATAGGGAAATATGTCTTCTGCATTTGACCCACAGTAGTCACCATAGTACTGCGCTCAGGGACTCACCTCCAGATATTGGTATATACTCGGCTTGTTCAGAACCAGAGATGTTTTTACATGTACAGTAAGGGAACCGAAGCATGCAGACAAAACCTATGCAGACACTGGGAAAACATGCAAACTCAGAATGGCCCTGGGCCATTGAGCAAGAAGTTTCTTTTAAAAGATTAATTTAAACAACATTCAATACTAAATGGGGCCTGTTGTGCTTTTTACCCGATTGATCACAATTCCCCCTTGTAGACCTTTTCATTCATGTGTGTTGCACTAATGCAGGGGTCTCCAACCTTTTTCACCTGGAGAGCTACTTTCTTAGGTCTAAAATGGCAGAGAACTAAAGGAACACTGTGCAATGTTTGGCACTACAAGGTACTAATAAGGTACTACAGAGAGAAATTATGAATCATTCATTGCTGCTTTTTATAATATTCTGCATATTTATGTAATTTCTAAATCCTTTAGGGATGGTGAGCTACTGGTGTAGTGAGCTATAGGTAGGGGACTCCTGCTGTAAAGTTCTCAACAAATCCTGGGTTTCAAATTTGGTGAGAAGTTTATTGATAGTAGCAAGGGCGTAGGTTTGCGTGGGGACCGTGGAACCGGGATCACTGTTGTTATTTTCTTCCGCAATTTTCCGTGAATGGTGGGCGACAGCTGATGCATTCAGGCATGTAGCTCCGTTAATTAGCTTGTTTCGCTCTTCCTTTGGCAGAGGTGTCGAAACAACGAGCACACAGTATGCACTGCCCAGCGTAGTATCGTAGTAGTCCACCAACGTGCCTGTGTTGTTTAGAGTGTAAAGAGTTGTGTGTATGCGTGTGTGTGTGTGTGTGTGTGTGTGTGTGTGTGTGTGTGTGCGTGTGTGTGTGTGTGCGGCAGATGGGCTCAAAGCCTTATTCAAATCAATGACTTGTTTTCAGCAGCGCATGTGCCATCATGGGCACTGAAAGATTAGTGGAACTCGCGCATATTTGGTCATTTCTCTGGTCCTCCCAGTTCCGCGCAGTGGACGACATCCCATGCTCTCATGCATGGGATGTCATGCATGAGGGTCACGCCGCGTCCTGACCAATCAGGTACTGCTGATCAGAGCGGAGCTAGAGCAGGAGACAATAGAGCAGAGTTTGTGGCACTAAAGTGTGGATTTATAGAAAACTGAAAGATTTAAGAAGAAAAAAAGTTCAGGACGACAAGGGACACTAAAATCCCCACAAAATCTGACCCTTACTAAAGCTGTAGGTTCTCTGTCAGCTGAGGTTCAGCTGTTTCAGTTTACATTTAGTTAAATGGGGAACATTTCTGGGTAGCCCATGTGAAACGTGTTGTTTAGTCTGCAGTACCGCGAGAATCCCGCAAGCACATGGGCCCTTCAGTTCAAAGCTAGTAATACCCTATCCAAATATTATAATACATGGTGTAGCCTCACACACTAGTGAATGTCCCCACCAAGTTTGAAACCAAACCTATACGCCAATGATAGTAGTTCTCTTTGTTGGGGATTTTGACAGTTTGCGAGCGTTGGATGGAGCAGCGAGTGCCAGAAGGGAGGATGAGTTTGTGTGGAAGATGGGCAGATGGAGGGGACGGCTGGACACAATGGACAAAACAAACAACTACCGAACAGTTTGACATCATTGTTTTCGCTCTCAGTTTTTTCTCTTGGTTTAGAAGTCCAAATATTTGTTTCAGTTTGGAGTGTTGGAATAACTCTGAACTTTTTGAAGGTTATCTATGTTTGTATTAATGGCCACACAAGAATTCAGCCAGCACAGAATTTGACCTTGGCTGCAAATGACATGCGTTATATTGCTATTGCTCAAAGTCAAAGATACAGGGGAAAGTCAGGAAATTAGAATATCACACCAAAGTACTGTGTAGTATAATGGTTAGGGTTAGGGTATCTATTTATATAATAATAATAATTGGCTCATAGCTGGTATAAATTAAACACCTCAGTAAATGTAAATATTTTGAAAGAGGAGTGTAAGCCAAAACCATCAGAAATAAAACAAACTAATGCTGGGCTTACAGAGAAGAGACTTACACTCAATATTCTAGTTTTCTATATCTGTATCAACCCATAGGTAATAAACGGGGAGAAAAAACAAGTCTTTTGTTAATGCTCTCCAAGGCTTGCTCTTCAGTATCACACAAATAGAGTATCGTGAAAAAAACATTTCGACTTTTGTCTAGGTCACACAAAAGGAAAAGACAACACTGTTTGCCAATTTCAGAATACTTATTAGACGGTGAAGTGGAAGAGAAGTGCCTTATGGCCAAAAGAGGTGTCAAACACAAATACGCAGGGATTCACAACACTTCTGCTTTTACACTATCTTTGGCAGAATCAAAGCAGCACAAGGAAAAAAAGTAGTGCAAATGAAATCATGCTTGTAGAGGTCACAGAGCAGTGTACTATAGAGAGTCTGTTGCGCCATCATAGCATTGAAGATAAATGAACACGTTTGCACTAACTGGCCTCTGCTATTTCTGAAGTTTTTCACAGCTTGAGAAGGGAGAATGGAGTTTCTGGAGGTGGGAGTGAATCAGAATCTCAACAGCACCACCACAATGTATATTCTGTCACTGATAAATTATATAACTGTCTGTTTAATACTTGTTTTTTTTCTATTTCCTTAGCGCGATTTGGAGAATTGTAGCTATTGTGTTTGTTAGTTAGTAATGTTACACTGTGAGTTTTTTTTTACGTATTCAAAATCAGAATCATTTTTATTGCCACGTAAGTAACAGGAAGTCACAGACTTGGAAATTGCTTTGGCTCAGTGCAACAGTCAGAAAGAGATAATAAAAAATAAAGAATAAAAAATAAAAAACACTAAGGAATACATTTAAATTTAAAATACAGTTACTATTTACAGTATACAAGTGCACATGGTGCACACAATGTAAGGTGACAGCAGTACAGTGAAGTAAAGTGACGTATGATGGACAGTAAAGTGACTTTATAAAGGGCGGGGGGACAGGTTAAGAAGTGTTTAAGAGTCCAACAGCAGAGGGGAAGAAACTGTTCTTGTGGCGGGAGGTTCTAGTCCTGATGGACCGCAGCCTCCTCCCTGAGGGGAGTGGTTGGAATAGTCCATGTGCAGGGTGAGAGGGGTCAGCTGTGATACGACCAGCCCGGCCTCGAGCTCGGGCGACGTACAGGTCCTGCAGCGATGGAAGGCTGCGGCCGATCACTTCCTCTGCAGAGCGCTGTAGTCTCTGTTTGTCCCTGACTGTGGCTCCAGCGAACCACACGGTGATGGAGGAGGTGAGGATGGACTCGATGATGGCCGTGTAGAACTGCACCAACATCTGTGCAGGCAGCTTGGCTTTCCTGAGCTGCCGCAGGAAGTACATCCTCTGCTGGGCCTTCTTGATGAGGGAGCTGATGGTCGGCTCCCACTTGAGGTCCTGGGTGATGGTGGTGCCCAGGAAACGGAAGGACTCCACAGAGGTGATGGGGGAGTCCATCACGGAGGGTGGGGGTGGGGGGGACAGTGCTCTTCCTGAAGTCCACAATCATCTCCACTGTCTTCTGGGCGTTCAGCTCCAGGTTGTTACCACTGCACCAGGACACCAGCCGGTCTACCTCCCTCCTGTAGGCGGACTCATCGTTGTTGGAGATGAGTCCAATATACCTGTAGTTAATATTAAGATTAAGAGATCCTTTATTTGTACCACAATGGGGAAATTACAGTGTTGCATCACAAGTTATAGAACGAGTAAGAAAATGGAGCACACAGTGAACAATAGCTATACTAATTAATATAAAACAACATCTCTAACTCTAGCATCAATAAAAAGTATAAACTCTCTATCCTGAAAATAATAATAATAAAAATAGGTAATTCTAGCTTAATTTGTAAAAAAAAAAAAAAAAAAGAAAAAAAACATGGAATGAGTCCAGATGGATATAAAAAAGCAGTTGTGTTGTGGTCATTGACAAATCATGTTTCATAAAGTTATTAGAAATGTTTCAAATGCATGGCGCCGTAAAGATGGCGCCGTGGCAAGAGCTCTGGTGTGTGTCGTCTTCTCTGTCTGGTGCACACCGGGGTAGTCTTGCACAGTTTTTCCTAGGTGGTTTTACTGCAAATGGCAAATAAATTAATCTGAAAAACTAGGAGAAGATTAGAATGAAGAGATTGGTCCCTCAGTGGGGATATTCCAGTGTTGCATCACAGGTCACAGAACAGCAGAAACAAGGAGCACACAAACACAACACAACATAATTTATGAGAATATTTCTACACTTGAAATATATATTTTAAAAAAATCTTTATCTTTAGATTAGTACAAAAAAGATTATAAACATATAAAGAATTATTTTTTCTTCTTCCAAGTCTATTTTGAGCTGATAATTAGTAAATAAGGTTCGATGAATGTACATTTCTGCTCAGCTGAATGAATAATGAATGAAAAATGAATGAATGCATACTGTAAGTAATAAAGTTAGAACTGAAGTATGTATACTGTAATAAGTAATCTTTATGAATATAATGTTGGCTCTGTGGGTTCAAACATCCACCGTAATGATACTGCTGAACAAATGAAATAAAGACAGAATATACGTTTCAATGATTGATACATTTCTAGTTTCAAAGAGACCCAAAACAAAACATATAACTCATTCTTGGGCCTTCTCCTGCAGTTTTATCTTGATATTTCCTGGGGTTATTCTGATTACCAATTCATGAAAGTGACATATATTAACTTCTGTACGGTAAATAGAACCTCTGAATACTGTAGCATCCGCCTACGGTTCGGTGACGTCTATCTTAAAATAGAAATAAAGCAGCAACCAAGAAGCCACTAAATAAATGTGCTAAAATGAGATCCACTCAAGCCGGGTTGTATAACTCTTATTTCTGCCTTACGGTTAGAGTGAAGAAAATGTGTTCCTCCATGTGTAAAAGTGTGTCAAAGCAAAATAATGACTTCCTAAAGCAGGTCTTATCCCGCTCTTTATTCCACTTGACAATCACATCAGAGTGGCTCGGCACAAACGCCTCTATTTCCGGCCCCCGCAGCCTATTATTAATCCATAAATGTGTGGAGCAGGGGCACACGGCTGTCCGTCAACACCAGCACTCTTCCTGTGTGACTGAATTGGATCGTTGTGGATGCGCTTGTTTTTTTAAGTCTATTATTTATTATTTTCAAATCTAAGTTAAATTTAGAGTTAAGCGTCTGTCGAATAGGGTGTTAGCATGGCCGTTGGCTGTTAGTGTCAGCACAATGATAATCACAGGATCTTAATCCACTCTTGACATTTGAATGAGACAAAATGACAGCTCTCAGCATTTCTTCAGTCCATTCAAGCGTCCAAGTTTTTACTCTCTCTCCTCTACTGCTCTGTGTTTAAAGCCCCACCATGGTGCTTTTTTTAGCCAAAGTACAGGCAGAATCAAAAGATATTCTGCACTGGAAAAAGAGTAGTCTGGCTTTAATATTCTACATTTTGGAATGAAACTGATCTATTGCCATAAAGATCTACAGAAGGTCAAACGCAGACTTGTGGGCCAAAACACAAAGTGAAGAGCTTCTTGGGCTTATCTTACAAAACAAATTACATTAAGATTTAATGTATGTTATCCGTCATACATTTTATATACAAGTTGTCTATTGGTCATTTTCCTTATTATCAACATCTTGTGTATCAATTTCTGTATATACTGTACTGTACGTATGTAAGCCACACACTAGTGACCACTAAAGTTTGCTCTAAAGGGAATCTGAGGGACATTGTAGCTTAAATGTAGAGGAATATTCCATTGAGGTGTTAACTGTGAATGAAAAAATTTAAAAAACAAATATATATAATGAATATACTTAAGTCTTATGAACTTAAACTCGCGGAAACCATAGTCAGCCGGGATTTGTGTGGACCCCCTTTTAATATGGGATCAACACAAAAATCACAAAAATAAATTAGATTTTCTGAATCCATCAAGATCAAGTGTAATGAGGTATGGTTAACATGCACGGTCCCCACTAAACCAACAGTGAATGCAAAAAAAAGCGTACTTAACTATTGAATTAGCTAGAAGAAAATCAATTGAAAAAATCATGGTGAAAACGCAGCCGAGAGCATCTGTGAATTGAACGTTCCTTTGGCCCCAGCAGAAAACCCCTCTGCCACTGCATTAAAATCCAAATGCATTCCTAACAGACATGGCAGAAAAAGTCAATGAAAAGGTTACCGCTTCATTTAAAAATCTCCAGTTCCAATAGCGAGCCAAACCGAGGCGGATATCACATTATGAATTCATAAATAATTTAGCGGCTCCAAAAACCCATGGGACCCCACGCTCACATTTCAGTTCCTCTACGTTTTTACGGAAGCGCACATCCATTCTACAATACATTTCTGCCACTTATGGTAAAATGTAGGGTGGGAACACATTGGCCGTGAGTTCTGTTGGCAAGGATTTCATTAAGCCATCTGAAAAAATATACTCGACATCACCAATCATGCCTGTTGAGATGTGGAAACTGAGGAGGGTTAGTTTTTCATATTTAAGTTATTCAAGAATATTGATTGAAAATGGAATATGGCTAACATACAGGGAATAAGAAACTATTTGGGGATATACTGGCTCTGACCTCAATTACTAAATGAGGAGTGAGAAGGAGTGAGAAGTTACATTATAGACAGATGGGGTGTCGAGATCATTGCGAAATAGCAGAGATAAAACTATACAATCTATCTAATTGCCTTGATCTCTACAACCCGACTGTTAATTCTGCTCTGAAATTTGTACACATAGAAAATTGCGACGTTACATTGTCTAATCTAAAGTACATTTGGGAGGCTACAGCACCAGAAGCATATTGTTACTAATATTGAATATATGACAGAACTGCAGAGTAAAATGGCTCTATTAGCCCAGTCCAGTCCTTTTAGGAAGTGAAAACATCCCTTGACTATTTACAAAGCCTTCTTTAATTGTGATGGGAAGATCAATACCACTCAATACTCTGCACGTTAAAGCTTTCATTTTATTGCCTATATCAATGTAGTTAAATGCATTAGTATCTGTACTCCTTTTAAACAGGGCATGATTTCCTTAATATTAATTATACAGATCTGCAAACACAATTAACCGTTTGTTCTGTTATTGTATTATAAATATGTTTACCGTGGTCTTTTAGTCACAATGTTTCTCACTTACGATTGGTAGTAAAGAGAATTAACAAATATTCATTTTACTATATATTTTACTATATAGTCACTCGAAGAGCCCACAACTCGCCAACACCTCGTATTATCTCAAAATTCTTCCTTCCATCCCATTTACAAACCAAATTCATCTCAATCCGTTCAAGAGACACACACACACACACACACACACACACACACACACACACACACACACACACACACACACACACACACACACACACACACACACACACACACACACACACACACACACACACACACACACAGATATAATTATAATATTCCCCATATTGGTGGGGGAACGATAATGGACACTCACTCTGTTGCTTCACTTCAGCACCTTGGACAGCGCCTGGCCAATAATGTCATAAATCTAGCCAATAATTGTATTTTACAAAACGGTATGGGAAAGTTAAATACTTCGGCTTTTAATAAATGCTAGATTAAATTGAGGAATGAGTTTAGTTCATCTACATTAGTCTAGCCAACTTTTGTGTCGCTGAATTGTCTTAGGTGAGTAAGTATAGTTTGTTCAAGTAAAAGAATCAATAACAAAATGTGTGTCCCCATTTCTTGTTTCATACTTTATGAAAATGGGGACAGGATCTTGAAAAGTGCAATAAACTGTAACACATCCGACAGAAGAGATCCTCCGCCTGTCTTCTCCTGCCCAAGTCATGCATGATTTCTGCTGGGGTCTTATCGCCATTTCGTATCAATCATTTCATGTCTCAAATACAAGAATGCATAGTTTTCACTATAAACAATACAGCTACTATGTATCTATCTCTGTCTTGAGTTTTTTCCAGATTGCACTATCACGAGTTTTCACCTGTGTTCACTCAGCCAATCAGCTCTCTGTATGTACAAGATGAGATGTTGTCTTATAAGATAAACAATGGTCTGATTTGTTCACCAAAGTTACATGTATTTTCAAACCAAAACAAGTCAAATACTTCATCTATAAAATACCTAATTGTAGAAAATGGGCCGGGTTATTACTTCATAGTTTTAGCCAATAAATGCACAGTATATATTGCCCATATTCTTGAAGTGAAGGAATAGCCGGTTACTGTTTATAGTCTAATTTAAAGTAGATTTATTTATATTGCTTTGCGCCAAAAGTGCAGTGCTTCCATTTCACAATAAAATCCTGTAATTGATAGCCTTATTTCCCGCGCACATGCTCTTGACTCCTGTTGCCTTTGTTTAGCGTCAAATAACGGTGTCCCTTTCTCATTGCGCCGCATAAATATCAATTCACTCTCGCCGGCAGCAGCAGCCATAGCCATAACGGCGCAGAGACGAGTGTGCAGTCTGTTAGCCGTATTTCTGAGCGAGCTGACACTTTTACTAGACGTCGACATGTAAAACCTGCTCTCTCCGGCTCCCGATATATATATCTGAGGCGCCGTTTAAATTCTGGCCCCATCTGTACTCCGCCAACGCAACCTTGGTCAGACAAAAACAAGCCAATAACGCTTTGATAGCGAAAGGCGCGCTCTGAAATCGCCGTTAACATCCAGAGTGCGTCTTCAAAAGCAATCTTCTCTGGCTCTCATACACCTGTGAGGACGGTCGATGGTTTTGTCTTGGTTTGGATCTGGTGTAAAGATCAAAGATTATACTTTATCTGAAATACTACAAATAATAATGTTTTAATTTGTTTATTGGTGTAACATTTTGGCCTTTATATTGGAGACTTCACTGTGGAATTTCATGCTTTAAAATGTGCAAAGTCTAGAACGGAATAAGCCCTATTTCCAAATATATAGATTAAAATAGTAGATAGGCAGGGGGGCACATAAGTGGTACGCAGGTACGCATGCGCGACAAATATCAGAAATCACTTGAGTTAGTAAGCACCTTTGCGTACTTCACATACAGTAGACCAGTCCAGGCGTGGTGCAATGCCAGTGTGACGGAGCGGTTCGTTCCTAGCTACATGCGCAAAAATAGTTTTATACTGAAGGCTGACTTTCATGCCGCACGCGCCACACACACAACGGCACGGACGCACACACCAGGACACACACACCGTCACGCACACACACACGCCATTCCACACTCGCACACCTTTTTTCCCGTTCCATTCATACGTAACATCCACACACGCATCATGCATCTCGTCCGTCTCTACCCTAGTTACTAGTTCGCCTAAAGTGCACACTTGTGCGGGTCAGAAATACATTCAAGCAAACATTTACACAAACATTTACCGGTCTGCCGCGCTCCTCTGGGTCTGTGCGCGAGCATCGAACCAACACACCATTTCCTGGTGGGTTAAATGGGAATTATGCCAATGTGATGTGTGCAATTAAATGTACATGTTTTGAGAGTATAATGATGTAATGTAATGTAATTTCTACCAAAATAATTTGCTCAGTGGGAGGGGCCAGGAGCCGTGTTTGGCACAGTCTGCCGCTGGTTACAGAGGAGGTAACTTGAAACTTAAAGGTAACCTATGTGTCAGTGTGAACTTGTTTCTTTTTGTGCTAATTTCATTGTAAATATGCTCTGCACTGCCGTCACCATTTTTTTTGTACTCTGGGAGTATAGAAAATAAACCCACCTAAGCACCGGACTCCGAGCTCGCCTGTTTTATCAAACAGAACATTGTTTGATTTATTGTTTTGTTTGGCATTTTTAGGAAAGAGACCTGTGAATCATTATTTGACTTGGACTGAGTGGATTATCTGAGCTGATCTAAACTTTAGCATTAAAAGGAAGCAAGTATAAAATCTCCATTAAGAACCACGCGACAAATGGAGTGAGTACCAAACACAATCTCCTGGTACTCATCTGAGAACCTCACTGATTTACCTATTTACCTATGTTCTTGTTTTAAGTAGTTCTTACAAGTTCCAGGGCTCCACCTGTTGTCTGTTTCACATAACATTTCTGTTAAATTGTATTGTATTGTATTGTATGTACTTTATTTGAACAGGGACAGTGTACAGTTAAGCATTAACACAAAAGGAGAGATGCAAGTACCAGGTTATAGCAGAGATGCTAATTTCCACCTGTAGTCCCTGGGCAGGCTGGTGTTATGTTCATTTAAACTGATTACAATGTAGATGGATACATGACTGTGTCTTTCATTTACAGGCTCTAAATAACATCATTCACAAAACATTAAGTTTAATAACAATAAATAAAGCTCCCCAATTTCTACTAGAATATTACCCTCACTCACTCACTCACTCACTCACTCACTCACTCACTCACTCACTCACTCACTCGTGCGTGCAAACTTGCTTTTTCAGAAGCCATTTCTTAGTCAGCCAAGAAAATGTTTTAAATGTTGCACACGCAATGATCTCTGTGGGCAGTGTGTTCCACTGACTCATGGCCGTCACAGAAAAAGCAGATTTAGCAAAAGTTGTTCTACATTTTTTGACGCTGCATTCTCCTCTAGAAGTGGATCGAGTGGTTCTGGTCATTTTGTCTGCACTCAATTAAACAAATTTTCTTAGAGGAGGTGCACTAACACCATGGATAATTTTAAACAGCAAACAAACATTGGAGTAAAATGTTAGGTTTTCAAGAGGATGGGACAGTGATGGTACCGCCTGGACTTCTTATCTTTAGGCACCACTGGCGCCTAAAGAGTTAACAAAGTGTTGATTCAAAATGTGGAGCGTTTTATCGCGTTTGAATGACAATCTTCAGCTAATTGGATACAAGGCTTCTTATTGTTGCCTTTGACAATGAATTATTGACAAACACAAATGTTGGTAGAATGTTTTTGACAAACAAGTTTAACCGTCCACACATAACTCACATACACACAAGTCGGGCACTAAAATCACCTTTGGAGAACATCAGCGGTAAGAAAATGCAGTATTGTGTAGCAAATGTTTGTATCTAAATCCAATCATCTCATCTCTTCACTGAGGAATATTGAGAATGATCATATCAAACATTCTCTTGAATCCAAAATTGTAACGATGTCCCTGTTTTCCCCTCCTACACAATTTAATCTAAATTAATCATCAAGTACTTTACAAGAAACAACATCTCTTATGTAAAATTCCGTAAACACTGAACAACACTACTGCGCCTTGGAAAAAAATACTTTCACCGAGCCACAATTCTAATCATACAAAGGAAGTAGAAAATAAACCAGAATTATCAGTGCAGTTTCTGTTCAATCAAATGATAGCACAGATTTTGATTGGGGGATGAAGTGTCTGCTGTGCGCCAAATGAATCAAATGATAGAAACACAAATCACAAATGCAATGGCTACCATGTTCTTGTTGCTGTTGCCAGAACCATGCAGCCCTGCCACACACCAGTAATTCTTCATGCACCAGCTTGTTTGTTCATCCATATGTCCTGTATCTCCTGATCCCTGTATCCTGTGTGGTACAGGGATCATTCAGCAGCCTCTTACAGGTATTTTTGGCTCAAATGAATAAAAAGACAGAGAAAATATTATTTTTTGTAATGAGGCCTTTGAGCTGGTAAAGATACTTTTTAATCCTGAAAGAACATATCCGGGACATATATTGACGCTCTGTTTTTACATACAGGAGTATGTGAGCTACTTTATTATGGTTTATTGAATACTCAAATGTATGTACTACACTATGCATGCATTTATAAACTTTTTTTATATATTTGACACCCCATTAAATATAATTTTTGTATTTTTTCCAAACAGAAAAAGTTCAGACCAGAGCATGCTGTCTTAATTTCATTAGAAAAAAATGATGTTATGTTATTAGCATATTTGTTAGTGAGTACTCTTTATTCATATAGAGCATTCACAGACCCGTGGCACTAAGCGCTTTTGTGGACATTTGTCATCTCACTCCACACATGGAAGCGGGGTCGCCATACAAGAGGCGCATGCCAGACCTATTGTACATGTTTTTAGTGGTAGGGGAAACCGTAGCACCTGGAGGAAACCTACCGAAACACAGGGAGAAAAAAACACAAAGAAAGCTCTGGAGGTGGAATCAAACCCAGGACTTTATTGCTGTGCCAACCACTGCGCCACCATGCCCAAATTTGGCACTTTCACTTTTCTGTCTGAAAAAGCCGAACCAAAGAGGTATCTCACAGACACATTTGAAAATAAGTGATAACGTCAAACTGCTTTGAGAAATGTTACCTCATTTTTTGTGGTATGAAAGTTAGACATGCCAGCTTTAAATCACTATTCTCTGTTATTTATTCTTGTCCATTTGCTGCTCATAAACATGAGTGTAGCTGTTATTGTACAAAGTAAAATGGTAGAGCTTAACTTCTGCAAAGTCTAGTACTACATCAGCTAAAATATTGAGTGCTTCCCATAATCCTATTGTATTGTAACTGTCCAGACTGAAATGTCCACGTTGTGAGACAAATAATTGCTCTTTTAGGATTATTTTCGGATTATGATCCACAGGTGTTACGGGTTATATTTGTGTAGCACAATATGAGGCTTGTGTCCCATCGTTTGGTTCCGGATCATTCCTTCCCTTTAGTCAGAGTTCAGTCCCGGCAGTCTTTCTGTCCCTGTTCAATGCAAGTCTATTGTAAGTAACAGTATCTGGAGCCTTGTTTGTTTACAGCATGAGCAGACTCCTCTGGTGCCAAGCCAAGAGTTGTCAATCAAAGGGACTTATGGAGCAGCAATGCCTTCACGGACCCTGGGATAATTGAAAATCCACTCCAGTCGCAGCGGGGTACGGTTTAGGATACAGCTGCTATATGCAAATGAGAACTAGCTTATTTATATTCAGATCAGGCGGTGACCAAAATACACTTTGAACAAGATGGCTGCTATTGACGAGGGCTGTGTATTGGCTGATGGCCCGCACTCATTTAGCGAGGGCAGCCAATATTTCTGCATCGAATGAATGTTTATTACGAGAAATGTGCATCGCCGCCCAGGAATCCGTTTACTTAGTCACTAGAATACTGTATTTCTATCCTGTGTGTCAAGGTCTGGTTACATTCTGGAGATGGGCATTCATTTTTGACACCTTAAAATGTGTTATCAAAAAATATATATATTATCACTTTTAAGAAAACAACGACTGAGCTTGCATCAACACAAACTCAACTCCTTCTGCTTGTATCCATGGAAACAACTGTATATATATTCTCTAATCTACAACAGTTATAAAAAATAGCTGGTTTTACTTTGCATTACCATGGAAGGATGCAGGTGACATGGCTTCTCAAGGACGTATTCTCAAGGAGTATTGTATGTACTGTGTGTACTGTGTGTGTGTGTGTGTTTGTACAGTTTTTTATTTGCTTAATAGGATACAAAATATTAAAAACAATCATTATCATCATTCCTGTTGTATGTGACAAAATGATATATCAAATCCACTCACTCAAATCCTTTACTTTATCGTATAGCCCAAAATCACAACAGAAGTTTTCTCGAAGGATGAATAATTTGGTCCATAGGATAACCAATGATACCAGACACTGTTACTTAGAAAAGACATGCATTTATGTCCAAAAATATGCCAGACCATACCCTGTCCTTAGACCCTCCGCATCAATAAGAAAAAAAGTCAAAAACTCAGTGGGAGAAATGAGAAATCCCAGGGAGAGAATGGATCCACTGCCTTGATCCACTCCTTGAATTGACTGTCTTATGGCAACACATCACAGGTGGGTAAAACTAGTCCGGGTCTAAACTCAGCGCACGTTCCCTGAATGAAGTTGTATAAGCATCCACATAAAACACACAGGATTTTTGTATATGTTTTTTACGAATTTCAACAACACAAGGCCGGCGATTGCTCTGAGCTGCCATGGTAACCTTCCACTACCACAAATTAGAGCAGAAATAACACTGTCTGCCCCACCAAATGTTCTGATTTCAACATTCAATTAAGCGGTCACAGAGCGAGCCCTGATCTGCAGTAATGATGAGACAGACAGCGCTCAGATGTCGTGTTCTGCCTGGGGTCCCGAACGCACCACGAGGGCCTCTTTAATTAACAACATGCCCAAGGACGCAGACACCCATGGGAGATATTAGTCTACATTTTACACAGACAAATAAAGAGACTTGAGGAGAAGACTGGGATGATTTCAAAGTTTTTAATTGGTTTAAAATGTATATATTCATCCAATGTTTTGTTTTTTATTCATGACTTTTTTGACTTCCTCAGAAAGTCATTCTCGTTTATTATCGTCTACTTGTCATGACTTTTAGATGAATGTCAAAACATCTTAAACACAAAAGTTGCCCGGATGACCTTCTTTGAAAGTCTTTCCATTATTGCATTATGGATGAATCAGGATTACATTGACGTCAAGTATCAGAGGTTGGTGAAAACGTTGATTGCCGAAGGAATGGTGGCTTAAAAATAGAGAGACGGAGATTACTGCAAACATGCATGTAAAATGAGTTGATAAATTAGAATCCAAACTTGATTAAAGAGTCAGAAAGTCCCAGATTGTAAATCAAAAGCCCTGACCCAGCCTTGGTGCGTTCTCACATACCCTCAGCAGCTGTGATCTATGTTTGATGTGCACACGATAGTTTTGGCCTGACATAAGGGAATGGAAAAGTCTCAGCGCTTTGGGAATCGGACAAAAATACATTAACTCCTTCTTCCTTCTTTTATTTGAACGGACAATAGATAGATATATAGATAGATACTCTATTGATCCCCTGTAGGAGAAATTCAGGTGTCCAGCAGCAGAAAACATATCCATATAAACACATAAGTACATCAATTATAAACATTTCTAACAAACTACCTAAAAATAGAGCATAATTTGAACGCATACAGGACAAAGCTGCATCTCAAGGTCAACAATACGTTTTTTTTGGTGATTTCAAACCAGTGGAATCAGCAGCTGTACAGGAAAAAACTGCAACTCTCACATGCAGGAAAACAAAACACAAAATAACTCCCATAAAACGCACTGACAAAGAAGAAAACTATATCTAAATATGTTTCTGCAGCACTCCAGCTCTGATCAAGGCTCCATTGTGCTTTAAGACACACACAGACACGCATGGAGGTTTCTATATGCTCCCCTCATTGTGTTTTTTTTTCTTTTTTTTTCGTCTATGCAAACTCAGAGGCAGAAGCAAAAGAGATGAAAGTGAGTTTTAAAAAATCTCTATAACAAGCTGAATACAAATCTATCCCAAAACTGCCATGAATGTACCTATTTTCTTTGTCCTGTTTTGGTCAAGTATCGAGATGTTGCTAGGTTATGAGAGTGTATACTCACCGACTGCAGATACACCTTTTTCCTTTTTTGTGCTGCAGCAGAAGTGGTTAGACTAGACAACCAGCTGGCACCACAAATGACAGACTCATGTAATGCTAATTTTGCTCTCTGATTAGTGAGAGTGAGAAAGCTTCTCAAACAAAATAATGTGCGTAATAATATTACCATAATGTCCATTGTACTTTGAAATAAAGCTAGCCTGTCCTTAGCCATCCGTACACTCCGCTCAATCATCATTTCACTGCATGTAACGTCTGGGTCTAGTCCCTGTGTTAGCGAATACAATCGGTTGAATTTCGACCATTCAGAGAGCGCGGAAGGCAGGTGTTGTAGTTACTTGTGGGTGATGTCAAGAGTTTGCGTTGAACGTGAAGGTTGTGGTTTGGCAATGGCAAAAAATTTGATGGCAAAGTAATCCGGTCTGGATCTATTAAGAAATTGAAGCCGGAGCAAGAGGAATGTTTAGCAAATGTAATCGCTGGAAAAATTGACAGACCTTAGTACGTAATGCAATTTGTACTATGGTGTGGTACGACCCGGCTATAATAAAGCTAGTCTACTTTTGTTTCATAAATAATAATGTTTGTCCCAACAGAAAGAGTCTTGTCAAAGAAAATGAGACCTCTCCATGCTGTCTTCATTATAATAGATGTTATCTTTTGCACACAGAGCCCTGTGAGTCATATTTTATTTTTGAGGAGGGTCCACATGTTTCACTTTGTCTAAAAAAGCTGATCTAAGGATGCGACAAGGACAAAAATACATGAAGGTTAGAACTACTGCTAGTAACTGCTTTGAGGGTTAGGAACTAGGTAGATGGATTCTTATACGTACATTCAGGTGCTCCAGCTTTAAGAATAAATCCACATGAACATGTTTTTATCAGGAAAGGCCAAACATAATTTGTACAAGTCTTGTATCTAGGGACAATGACAAAGATAAAATATGTAGATGTAGTTTCAAAAGATCCTGAATACAGTCCCTTTAAGTCTCTAACCACTGCAGCACACAAGGCA
The DNA here is from genome assembly GCA_964034765.1 of Knipowitschia caucasica. Classification (NCBI taxonomy): domain Eukaryota; kingdom Metazoa; phylum Chordata; class Actinopteri; order Gobiiformes; family Gobiidae; genus Knipowitschia; species Knipowitschia caucasica. The sequence goes on along the minus strand of OZ035837.1, from coordinate 16,810,704 downwards.
GCTCTGATCTGAGTGAGTGCAAATTACATTCAAATTAGTCATGATGACTCCGTTTTCTTCTCCATCATCAAAGACTCAAAGGAAACCAATGCAGACACTAGAAGAACATGCAAAGTCCACATAGAAAAGCCGCACACTGCTCTGGACTCTAGTCATTTCATCCATCCATCCATCCATTTTCTACCCTTTAATCCATTTCTGGGTCAGGGGGGTGGCAATCAGAGATGCCACCCAAGTCTCATAACACCAGCCCCTCACTGATCCTCTGCAGGTGGTGAGTCCACAGGAGGACGGCTGCTCTCTGAGTGTGAGCATAGCCTTGATCTTTCAGTGGGGGCTTTGGGCAAAGTGGGGTTAAGTGTCTTGCCCAAGGACACAACGACAGCAGTGGGAGTCGGTGAAGAAGGTGCACAGGTGGGAATTGAACCCACGACCTTCTGGCCTTAAGGCCAATGCTCTACCAACTGAACTACTGTCGCCCTCTAGTCATTTCAATTCAACTTAAATCCAGCTTAATCTTCTTGCTGTTTGAAAAACAAACTTGTGCAGCTATTTTACTTAAAAGACCGCACTTTACTGAACACAAATCATAAGGAACACGTATTATGCACTACGTGGTCCTTAAACCAACGCTGTTCTCGGCAAAATTCCAAGACGTGAAGGGAAAAACTCTATTTATATTCTTCATGATATTTTATGTCAAATTGTTGAAGATATTGACAAAAGGAACAGTATTGTCATGAAAAAAGCAGATGTAAAGGTTTATGAAGCCTGTCATGAGCCTGAGACATGACTGTTTTTATGTTTGTTTGTCGAATAAAACATGCCACTCCATTTGATGTGCCATTCAATGTTACCAAATCTAAATTTCTATAAAGATGCAAATAATAAAAGAATGCTGCCTGTAGAGCTATGATAATGAAGCTAAAGCTAAAGGTTCACAAACTCACTGCTGCTAAAACTTCTGCTTTTAATTAGTTTCAGGAAGGTAAAAAAGAAGTTGGATTTAAAAGTTATATGCATTGCCCAAACGGGTGTGACAAAACACGGATAACTCGCGATAACAGCTCTGAGCCGCACTCATCAACACCTGTGAAAATGAAATAAGTTTATATTGTTTAAACCTGGATACTTTAGCAACAAGAAATGGAGCTATATCCACAGTTTGGTACTAATCACTAATTTGCACATGCATGTATTTTTGGCCTCTGCCACATCTTAGATCAGCTTTTTTAGGCAGAAAAGTGAAATTGACAGAACCATCCCAATCAGCTGTCTGCCCAAAAGCCCGATCTAGTGACACACAGGGTCTTTCTAACACATTATTAAAGAGAAATCTTGTTGTGGTCTGATTTGTTCACATTTCACAACACTTTCTTTTGGAACAAACAACATGTATTATTTATGAGAACTCCAATTATGCTCTTGATCAGGGGAACATTGTCAAATCATGAATAATAGAGACGGAAATGCCCATTCTGTGTCCTTTAAAACATCCCAATTTCCCCCTGTATGTTTGGTCTCATCACACTCTATACTCTCATTCCCTGCAGCCTAACACTGGCTCTCAGCTCTTTCTAAATCTCATTACAGCGTTTACGGTTATTATCCGTAAACCGGCGTGCGCGTCCCGTTCGTTTTACTTCCACAGCGGCGAAGGAGGAAATAGGAGAGCCTCTGGGTTTAGTGACACATACACACACACACACACACACCTGAGGTAAACACTGACTCAAAGTGCTGTCAGTCTCGGAGGAGCGGCGTGGGAGGGGCTGAGACAACATGTGAGATCACCTGAGACACGCTTTCAACAACACGGCAGAGATAAAAGATGATAAAAAGGAGTCGATACAGAGTCGAACGCCCGTATGGTTTTTGTTTGTTAGTTTGAGTTAGCTGTACCCACTTGTGTCTTGTTTTTGTTTGTGAATAATACCTTTGTTTGTCCAGACAGAAAGAGACGTGTAAAGGGAAAATGTTCTGACCGAATCACACCACAACACGCTCCCTTCATCTCTTAAAACATTTCACATTATCATACTTGGAAGAAAAAGCCCTGTGAGTCACTACTTGATGCTTTGGGGAGAGAGCTGATTGGCTGAGTGAGAGTGGGTGGTCCTCTCTTTTCTGCAACAGCCTGGAAAAGCTGTGTTTCTACTTATGTGATAGAGGCCTAAAATCCAAAATGTTTTGAGAGTTTGATTGATTTCATTATACAGTTAAATTTGTTGTGTGGTTTGAAAATCAGGTATTCCGGCTTAAAGGGTAGATTGAAACATTTCTTTGAGCAATATCAGTGACATAATACACTAGAAACTGTTCAAAGCCTGATCTTACAAAACGGGTCAGGGTCTGGTTAGTATTTAGAAAAGAGTAAGCCTTTTCTGTTTTGATTAATCTTTCAATAACTAACTTATGGACAGAACAATATTTTATTCAACATTTATTGTCTGTATGTTCTCGGCAATAACAAGAAGATATTTGATCATTTCTATGTAACACAATTTGAGAAAATAAGTAACTTGTATGGCCAATTATAACTTCATCCTGCTGTTTGTGGGATTTCAACTTTAACTGAGGAAGACAATTTCTTTTTAAAGGTATATTGAGATTCTTCTACTGTTTTGCAATTTAACCAGTGGCACAAAGTTGTTTCAATCGTGTTGTTTATGACAATAAATCCATCAATATGTTTTATCGTGACAGGCCTAGATGGGAGACTGCTTTATGGTGGCACAGTGGGATATTTCTAATGCAAAATATTTTCATTGCATCCTATTTAAATGGACACTTCACACTGAGGCTGTAACAGAGGTGTGGACTCGAGTCATGTGACTTGGACTCGAGTCAGACTCGAGTCATGATTTTGATGACTTTAGACTCGACTTGACCAAATATAAAAAGACTTGCAACTCGACTTGGACTTTAACATCAATGACTCTGACTTTCACTTGGACTTGCGCCAATTGACTTGCAAAGACTTGCGTAACCCGGGCCATTTTTACCTTTCTCCGCATCTCTCTTTCTATCTATGCCGTCTCTGAAGAAACAAAGCCTCGCGGTAGTTGTAGCGCTCGCGCGAGAGTTCGAACGTGAGTTCCAGGCAGTTCGCGCAGCAACACTTCCCTAAACAAGCGGACTGCATTCACCGGTGGGTGTGTTGTCTAGGGGAGCTGGAAATGAGCGAGCTGCAGGTATTTATCGCGACCTAACGTCATATTTTGTTCTACAAACCGTAATTGATATGCTTTCACTACAGGCGCCTCATACAATTGAATCGACGCAGTTGTCACACTGTGTGCCGTGTTTTAAAGAGGAACTGGTGAGTCAAACTAGCGCCAGCCTGCGCTGCTCTGTTGGCTCTTTCTTATATTTTTCTGTGTGGGTGCCGAGGCCTATTATTATGAGTATGTTTTTGCTGTGCTCCTCCTGCTAAAGTTTGCATACATTAGATAGTTGTTTTGATTATGTGCACTAAGCTAGATTAATATTTGCACTATTGTTTATGGTTCATTGATATGAGAATCAGTACTTTGACTGATTGAATTAATTTATATGAGACATTTTATTATGTAATGATATATTGGTAATTATGATTATATTACTAATGCTGGCCCAGTTCATACAGGCCAGGTTCCTTCCCCTCCATTGGTCCCTTCAGTCCTTTGGAACAATAACCACTACGGACATTAAACTGATTATATAGATACAGGTCCTAGCCCAATACTCATATTCATATATGCTGCACTTGCTACTTCCCATTAAAAACCACAAAGATAAAAAGTATGTTGACACGGACTGCTCTGATTTTATGTGTGGTCTGTGCATGTGTAACTGAGCCTGCATCTGGCACAACATAGTTTTGATTTACCAGCAGCCAACCACATGGAACAAACTGTTAGTCCATGGGTCAGAGACCAACGAGAATGCACCAGCAAAATGATTCCTAACATTATTTTGTTTGCCTACAAAAAGTACGTGGAGACCAACAAGAAACAAATCGCGGTCAAAAAGACTCGAGAGGACTCGAAAGTCAAACCGTAGGACTTGGGACTGACTTGAGATTTGTTGGCCTTTGACTTGGACTCGACTCGGGACTTGCCTGTCTTGACTCGTGACTTGACTCGGGACTTGAGGGCAATGAATTGAGACTGACTTGTGACTTGCTAAACAATGACTTTGTCCCACCTCTGGGCTGTAACAATACAATATCAGAACAATAAGATGTGTTTCATCCTTTTTAAACAATACCAGTTCAGACTGATTTGGTTCAAAACAGATCCTTGCAAACAATTGTTTATTTGCTGCTACATGTTTGTTCCCTAAAAGAAATGGGAGCAAATTATAGCGGTTCTGTGTAAGTTGCTCTGGTTTCTCATCTCATCATAAACGGGCAGAGGAGGTGACAGAGGCTTTTCTGTGGCAGCGCCAGGACTTTGTAACAGTCTCCCACACTGCCTGTCACATCCTCTCAGTCTCAGACACAGTTTGAGTCTAGATTGAACATTTTCTTCTTTTCCCTGGCATTTCATACAAGCTTTGGTATCAACAACTAGCTTTTCTTGTATTGCTCAAAAAATATCAATAAAATAAGATAATTTGGCTATTGACATCAGGGGAATCACTTTAGATTTGAATGACGTTAGCTTAAACTTAATGCACTATTAAATAAACTTGAATGAAGATATATGGTAGTTGGAGATTGGCAGCCTCAACTTTAGTGAATTAGTTCAATTACAGAAAAAGATCTTTCCTTTTTAAATAGTCATGGATACAATTACTTCTTCACAAATTATTAACCTCTCCAGAAGGTCTGGAGAAGTATTCTATTTTTAATTACTTTCCCTTTAGGCACTAAACTTGCAGAATTGCTGCATGAGCTCCTGAGTCTAGAATATGTCTATATTGACCTCGCTACCCACAACAAATAAGCTATTTTTTTCTTTTTATCAAGGACTTTGAAGTTTCCGCACACACACTCAGTTCTTAATCAACGCATACAGTCACGAATAACCACGGTGCTGTAATCTAACCAAGCTGCAATGGCTGATGGGAAACGCTGTCCACTCCAGTTGGAGGCGCAGAGCCCTCTCTGGCGCCTGGATGCGAGCGTTCCCCTGGGGGGAGTGGCAGCAGAGTTATGGCAGTATAAATAGCGGTAGTATCATCTATCCACCGTGTTTTCAGACTGTGGGCTAAATGAGTCATTACTGCTGCGAAGAATGTTTAAGTATGAAGCAGGAAAATAAAAAAGATAATTTGATTTCTATTAGCTGTAGTAAAGAGTTGTCTATACAGGCAAGATTATTTTCAAGAAAAACTATAAACCAGTTAATTATGCATATTTTTAAAACTCTGAAATCCTGCTACTCTAAATGGCTTAATAAAACACATATACATTTCCATAATGATTGATTGATTGATGACATACCAGAGGGCTGTAATATCATATACAGCATATTTGTATGCTATAGTTTGATAAGAACATTTAAAAGTTAAAACATTTCTCCAACAAAATTCCCTTTGAAAACATGTCTAAATCTGCTAATCCTTGTTTAAACCTCATAGAAAGCAATTCAGTCTTCTAGTTGATGATGATTGATTAATATATGTAATAACTGTGTTGGTATAATATTGAGAAAAAATTAGACCTCAACAGATTTTTTCTCTTTTGCATACTTGCAACAATGCATACATGTGAAAGCCAAACATTTTTGAGAGCGAGGAACGTATTACAGGGATTTGATTTGAGTTTAATATGAATTGAATAGGTGCCGTAGCATTAATGTGCCAACTTCCGGGTTAATTGTACAATGTGAACCGTAAACACTTGTGCAAGATCCAAGCATATACAGTCTTTCAAACTGAATCGTTATTATGAAGATTATGTGAAAAATCCAAATAACAAATGTTTCTTTCAGAACGAGCAGCAGCGGTGTGAGACAGGTTACAATACAGTATGAAAAAGCAGTTTGAATTCTGAAATGAATCAATGTGAGTCTACGGAAGCTGCATGAGGAGCACACAGGTGAACACAGCCCCCCGTCTGCCTTTGAATACCTTTTTAAAAGCTCCAATTAAAGCAGTGTTCTGACTAAAAGGACTTTTTTTATTCCCGCACTCACCCGCAGTCCTTGGACTAATCTCCTTCGTATTCACGCCCGCAGCACAAAGAAGCCGTCGTTATGTTCAAGCACTTTTCATTTCACATTTTTAAAATCTGAATGTGTCCTTGGTTCACAACTTTAAGCAAACGCTCGCTGCTTATAATTTGTGAGCAATTAGTGATGAACAGATACATTAGAATGAGATATTTGCAAAGTTGCATACATGATGTTTGCATTGCCTTTGGAATGATAATGGAACATGATAGCCTTGGTCATTCACAACTCATAATGTTCAATGAATGTTATGTACAAGACTTTAGGCAAGGCAAGGCAAGTTTATTTATATAGCACAATTCATACACAAGGCAATTCAAAGTGCTGAACAAAACAAGAAAGCATTAAAATCATAAATTATCACAGAACATTAAAAAGAAAGATAAAAATATAAAATCCCTCAGTTGTATGCACAGTTAAACAGAACTGTCTTTAACCTGGTTTTAAACATTGTCAGAGAGGAGGCCTGTCTCACATCTTCAGGAAGACTGTTCCAGATTTTAGCAGCATGAATCTGAAAAGCAGCCTCCCCATGTTTAGTTCTGACTCTGGGCACTAACAGGAGTCCAGTCCCTGTGCTCCTCAGAGTCCGGGCTGGTTCATATGGGACTAACATGTCACTAATATATTTTGGTGCGAGGCTATGGAGAGACTTGTACACAAGCAGAGCTGTTTTAAAGTCTATTCTCTGAGCCACAGGAAGCCAGTGCAGAGACCTGAGAACTGGACTAATGTGGTCGTACTTCCTGGTTCTAGTCAGGACTCGAGCTGCTGCATTTTGAATGTACTGCAGCTGTTTTACAGCCTGTTTGGACAGACCTGTGAGCAGGCCATTGCAGTAGTCTAACCTACTGGAGACAAATGCATGGATAAGAATCTCCAGGTCTGCTTTAGACACTATGTTTTTGATCCTGGCAATGTTTTTTAGATGGTAAAAAGCTGCTGATGTTACTGATTTGATGTGGCTATTAAAATTTAAGTCTGAGTCCAGTATTACCCCTAGATTTCTGACCTTGTTTGAAGGTTTTAGGGAGAGAGACTGTAGGTGACAGATGACGCTCTCTCTTTGTTTCTGGGGACCAAAGACAATCATTTCAGTTTTGTCTGCGTTTAGCTGAAGGAAGTTGTTTTGCATCCACTCACTGATCTGTTGGATACAGTGAAGGAGTGAGTCCACTGGTCCATGTTCTCCTGCAGTCAGTGAGACATAGATCTGAGTGTCGTCTGCATAGTTATGATAGGAAACTTTGTTTCTGCGTATTAACTGACCTAACGGCAGCATGTAGAGATTGAACAGAAGAGGTCCCAGGATCGACCCCTGTGGTACTCCACAGGTCAGGGCCATATGATCTGAGACACAGTTTCCAATCTCCACAAAGTACTTCCTGTCTTCAAGGTAAGACCTACCCCAACTTAGGGCGGTGCCAGTGACGCCAACCCAGTCCTCTAGTCTCTGTAAGAGGATCTCATGGTCGACGGTGTCAAAGGCAGCACTTAGATCTAACAAGATTAAGATTGAGACTTTGCCTGCGTCAGTGTTCAGCCGGATATCGTTTGTAACCTTAACGAGAGCAGTCTCAGTGCTGTGGTGGGGTCTAAAGCCGGACTGAAACATATCAAATGAGTTGTTGATTATAAGAAATCTAGTAAGCTGTAGGTAGACAACTTTCTCAAGGACTTTCCCCATAAATGGCAGATTTGAGATGGGACGATAGTTGTTAAGTACCGTAGCATCGAGACTGCTCTTTTTTAGCAGGGGCCTGATGACTGCAGTTTTCAGGGCCTTTGGGAATATTCCAGAATGAAGGGACATGTTTACTATCTGTGTGAGTGAAGGTAACAGACTGCTCAGAACAGACTTCAGAAATCTAGTGGGTAGTACATCCAAGCTGCATGTGGAGGAGCTCAAACTGGAGATTATCTCTTGGACAGTTTTATCATTTACAGGTGCAAAGTGAGTTAGCTCAGAGAGCCTTTCTGGCTGTTGGATGGTTATTTGTGGATTGGAGACAATGGCGTTTTTGATGCCTTGAACCTTGTCATTGAAAAAATTAGCAAACTCATTGCATTTACGTTTGGAAGTAAGCTCTAATGGCATTTGAACAGGGGAGTTTGTTAATCTATTAACTGTTGAGAACAGAACACGCAGATTGTTGCTGCAGCCTCCAATCATTTCAGAAAACCACCTTTCTCTCGTACTACGTAGCACCCGGTTAAACTCGCACAACTTATCTTTGAAGATCTCGTAATCTACCTGGAGGTTGGACTTGCGCCACTTCCGCTCGGCCCTCCGGCACTTTCTCTTTTGTGCCCTGACCGAGTCTGCTTTAGCCCACGGCGCCTTCTGCTTATTTTTCACTATTTTAACCTTCACAGGGGCAACGGTATCCAGAACATTCAAAACACTAGAGGTGACAGAGTTAAACAGTTAATCTACAGTAGAATACGATGCATTCTCAAAGTTTATCATTTCCATAAATAGTTCACTCGTATTTTCATTTATGCGCCTTCTTCGAACAGTTGCAGAGTCCACTGGTGGTTTGTTAGTGAAACACATGTCAAAAAAAACATAGAAATGATCCGAAAGAGCAACATCGACCACGTTTACATTTGAAATAATCACCCCCTTTGTAACTAACAGATCTAGAGTGTGCCCTCTGCTGTGGGTGGGGCCACTTACGTGCTGAGTGAGATCAAAGGATTCAAGTACAGAACTCAGCTCATTTGCATTTCTGTCATCAACATTATCCACATGAATATTAAAATCACCTGTAATAACCAAACTATCAAAATCTGTGCATACAACTGAAAGCAACTCGGTAAAATTATCAATAAAACTGTGACATGACTGCGGTGGCTTGTATAGGACAACGAAGAGTATTGGAGGAGATTGTTTTTGTTGTATTTTAAAAGACACATATTCAAATGACGAAAACTTCCCAAGAGACATTCTATGGGAGACAAAGTGGTCTCTAAAAATGGCAGCTAAGCCTCCTCCTTTTTTGTTTTCCCGTATTTCAGATTCAAACTTGAAATTTGGTGGTGATGCTTCTATTAAAACTGCATTTTCTGAATTTTGGTCAAGCCAAGTTTCAGCCATGAACATAAAATCAAGATTATGAGAACAAATAAAATTATTGATTAAAAAAGACTTGTTACAAAGAGATCTGACATTAAGCGTAGCAAGTTTCAAAGTTTCAGTATCAGCGGTTGCGGTCGGCTGATTCTTATACGGAACAAGAATTAGATTTTCCAGATTAGACTGATTAACTCCAGATGTTTTTCTGTAATGTATTCTTTGTGTTATCACTAAGGGAATGGCACAGGTGGCTTCATGACAGGGCCCCAGCCGGGTCTCTTCTCTAACTAGACTGCCAGTGGCTGCGAAGCAGAGACCCTGTGCATCCTAGTGTTTAGAGAAAAGAGGGGAAGGGGAAGGCAGGGGAGGAGGATGGAGAGGTGGGTGGCTTTTGGGGTGTTGAACGAGGGGGGCAGGGAGGTGGAGGGGTTTTAGGTGATGGGTTAGGGCCGGGGTGGGCTGAGGCAGAGGTTTTGGATGTTGAACGAGGGGGAAGTGGGGGGTGGAATGGTCATGAGGTTAGGGGAGGGACTGGCTGAGGTGGTTTTTGTAGGTGAATTGGAAACCCTAGGTGGTTTTGGAGGTACATATGGGGAGTGGTTTAGCATGTTGGGACAGGACTCTAGATCGAGCTAATATGGGTGTGAGAGGAATAGTCTTCATCGCCGATTTTATTAGCCCTGCAGAGTGTTCAGGTAGGTCTAACAGTGAAGGCGGGGATGAAAAACAAAGGGAGGTGTCCCCATTCTCTCTTGATGGAGTGGACGTGGCAGGGGGGACCCAAGACAGGTCCATGGGAGGTGGCGAGGGAGTCTTTGATGGAGGGGCAGGTGGTTGAGGAAACCCCAGCACAGGCCTGTCTGCTGTAGGCTGGGGTGAGGATGGGGGCTTCAGAGGCGCTGTAGATGAAGAAGGCGTGGCTGCTTTGGAGCAGGCTGGGGATGAGGATGTTGGTGGTGGTGGTCGTGCTGCTGGTGCTGCTACTGGTGATGATGCAGCTGCTGCTGGTGATGATGCAGCTGCTGCTGGTGATTTACAGCATATCTTTACACCGGTGCAAGTCTCTCCATGACCTCACACCAGAGTCTGAGACATGCTAGTGCCATATGAACTCGGACTCTGAGGAGCACAGGGACTGGCCTTCTGCTGGTGACCAGAGTCAGAACTAAACATGAGGAGGCAGCATTTCAAAGTCATGCAGCTGAAATATGGAACAGTCCTCTCCCAAAATGTGAGACAGGCTTCTTCTCTGACAATGTTCAAATCCAGGTTAAAAACAGTTATTTTTAGCTGTGCATACAACTAAGGGATTTTATCTTGACTCTTTTCAATGTACAATGATACTTTATGACTTTAATGCCGTGTGATTGTCTCCATCTTGTTTGTTAAGCACTTTGAGTTGACCTATGTGTGAACTGTGCTATACAAATAAACTTGCCTCGCCCTGCCTTGCCGTTAGAAGATCAATCTATGTCTGTTTATGTTTGTAATATGGATCACAAACTCAACATTTAAAACTGGGACACCCATTTTCTTCCGAATCCATGTTGTTTACCAGATGTTAGATGTTAATCATAACTATTATCTATTGTACAAAACAGAACCGAACTGTCTTGAAAGTGAGAAAAAAAATGCAATAGATTTTATTATTATGTTAACATTTGTGTAGACTCAAAGTTACCCCAGATTTTAAAGTGTTGGGAGATTATATTTTTTGTATGCACCTACAGAGCTTGGCCAGTATATTGTTCAAATTGCAAACTTACAATATAAAAATCGTCACATGGCCGCTGCAACATTACCACTAAAGGTCCACACAACAAGAATTTTAAAAATAAATCTAATCTAAAAAGGCATACAAAAATAGAGCATCAAATATCAAATGATTTTAACAACGGAACATTATCAAACTTTCACACCACAATAGACGTAAATTTCAAATGCATGTATTTCAGCATTGATTCAGCGTTTTTGAATAACATGTACAATAACCATGTTGAGAAAATGAGAAAAAAGTTAGGAACTCTATAAGCTAGAAGGAACGCTATACTGTACATCATTTAGAGTTGCGTGTTGTTTAATTTTAAAAGGAAAAAAACATATACTCTTAAAAAGGCATACATTTAGAGAGAATGTTGATTTAAATGACACACAAAGAACACTTATTTAATGGACTGAGCTGAGATTAATGGGAATGTTTTTTGTTGTATTTTGAATCACCGTGTCGACATTTGCACTTTTTTTCCGCCATACATCCTCAGTGAGTTTAAAAGCAGCGTGACAGAATTGTCCCTGTGCCGTGCGCCCACCGGGAGCTAACGCGGCGTGAAGTGTGTTCTCTGCGCGCTAATGTGCCATCAAAGAAGACGCTAACACAACAAACCCGGGGAAGAGGCCCTGAAACATGCATGGCCCACACCTCAATCAGATCTATATTTAACGCGGACACACACCATTCATTATTCAGACCCACGCACCCTGCCGAGAATTATAGACCGCGATCAGGAGAAGCAAGGTGTAGAAGCACGAGGCAGAGAGCACAGCGAGCCGTAGAGAGGAAGATTAGGATCAAATAACTACTTTTGTTTTTAATACTGAGAAAAAAACTCGGTGGAAGCGGGAGTACTTGATGTTTTTGTTCCATAACTCATACACGTGAGTTCTTTTGAGTTTTGTATTTGTACGGATTGTTTATGTATAACTTGTTCTGGACCTGTATACTGTATATGTGTGTGTGTGTGTGTGTGTGTGTGTGTGTGTGTGTGTGTGTGTGTGTGTGTGTGCGTGTGTGCAGTGTGTGTGTGTGTGTGTGTGTGTTTTGTTGTTGTTGTTGTTCTGTTTAAAACAAAACCAAAAGATTAAGACAGAGGTGTCTGCTTTTTAAAATTGTTTTCTCCAAATTGGTTTTGTGCATGCCTCCAGTCAATTTTATAATCATACGTTCTTACATGATTTATAATCAGACCGCACCATATTTTTTTGTATTTTGATCTACAGGTAAAATAATGTAATTTCCCGCTACAACCACTATATTTAAATTCTAGTCGTTCCTATGCATTACTTTAGCCAATCTTCTCTACATAAATCTGCGGCTCCTAGCTTCCAAGCCAACATAGATTGAACTACATGCAGTATAATAATATCCATGTGACTAGATCATGGCTCTAAAAAAAATTGCTTCTATCACAAGCATTGTTTTTATCACAAGCATCTGTAAGTCCTCTCTCAGCCAATCAGCTCGCAGCGGAAAACCTATGTAAAAGATAGATGTTTTCTAAAAGATGAAAACAACATTATTTCACATTGTAAAACACGGAATGCTAAAGGGAAAGACTAAAATTAAAACAAATAATAATAATAATGTTTTTTTGTTATATCTTGCCCAAGGACATTTCACTTGTGGGACCACTCTACCAAGTCGTTTATTGTTGAGAGCAACATTTAAACGTCCGACTCTCCGATCTGAGGACTTATGCCGCTCCCTGTGAATGTCACTGAAGAGTTATGTGTGACTATTTCTCAGATCTGGAAGTGACCGTGGCTTTTCACTGTTAAATCAATGGAGGGCATCAGCTTTATATCAGAAGCTGCAAATCGGGAACAGAGGGTGAAAGGGCCTCAGATAAAGCGTGTCTATATCTAATGTATTGATAATGATATTTTGTTACAAGCTGTAAGTTGCATAGTGCGCTCCTTGGTGGCTCCTGGAAGTCTGGAAAGGATTTTAATAACATTTTGTATTTGCATAGTAATAGGAGACACGTTCCCTTGTGGTTATCAATCTGAGTGTTTTCATTTCAATTTGAGAAATCCTGGATAGTTTTGCATTTGTGGCTTCAGTGCTAAAAGTCTTTTATCCCTTTGTTCTTTTTTGTTAGTGATCTGAAATTGGACTTCGGGTCAAAAGACTAGAGCGCAGACCTCAACCAAAAGGCAAAATTCCAACCCGTAAACGGAAGCGCTTCCTCTGGGACCAATGCAATCCAAAAACGTGTGCATGTGAAAACTAGTGCCAAACCTAACTGTTCTGAGAGCGGAGAGCAAAATACATGGACATAGTTCCATTTATCGTGCTTTAGAAGTTAAGCACCCCAGGTTTAAGAGTGCTTTGATCACCACAAATCAACAGTATGTTAAAAGTTAAAAGTGATGTCCAGTTTAAAAAGTCTATCGGCTGTGTTTTGTTTACATTACATCATGAAAACCTGCTGCTTATGTTCAAGTAGAGCCTTTATGTCGACAAAAAATACTTTATTTTTCAAATTTAGCTGGTGCAATTTGTAAACAGGTGTGCTCAATAGTCCAGCCCTAACAGATTCAGACAATAAAAATGGCAAACAAAGTCAGTAAAGGACATTGAGATGAGTTACTGTGGCTCAGAGACTTCATTGCTCTGCTTCTGTAAAAGTCTCTCCTTGGCCTCGGACCAAAGTACATCTGTGTGAAGAGCACAGGGAGTGGCCTCCTGCTGGTGCTTAAAGTCAGAACTAAACATGGGAAGACAGCGTTTTAGATTTATGCGGCTAAAATCTGGAATGAGTGGCTGGTTTCTACTAGGTTTCGTTTGTTTTCTTTAGTAAATTGAGTTGCCTTGTGTATGAACTGTGCTATACATATAAACTTGCCTTGCCTTACGATAGCGGCAGTCAGAGAAGCCAGGGAGGGGTAAATGCTGCTTCGAGTGTGGGGGAATGTTGTTTATAGCTTCTAGAATAGACTCAAACAGCTATAACTCGCTCTAAAAATCAAGTTTGTCAAGGGAAAGCACCTGCAACATGGAAAGTCGATTTTGCACTATGTCTCCTTTAAATATTGTACTACTGCTACTACTACACAACATGCTATACATTCATAGCACAACAATTACATGGTGCAGGAAGTAGTGGATTCCATTTTATTTTATGTTGGTAAAAAAGAAATCTGAATCTGAATAATTGATCATTGCCGCCAGGACAATCAGCCGGTGGACAGTGAGTAGAAGGAGAGCGGCTTCATTTATCCTGCCGCCCGGTGCAGTCTGCCGCGTGAGCAGATCAGTTGACAATTAGTCCGTAAGCGGCTGAATTCGAGGAAGAGCCCGTCGATACTCTGATTGGGAAACACAAGGCCGAGGCAATGAGAGGGGGGAGGAAGAGGAGCAATTTGGAGGCAGATGCTTTTTTTGGTGTTTGAGCTGGATCGTGTAATCAAATGGTTATACAGTAAGTGAAGCTTGCAGTTAAGCATCAGGGCCCACATCAAATACGCAGAACTATGTGGGAAAACGTAATGGCCTGTGCATGGTCTGCATCCAAATGATTTACATTTAGAACCATAGTTGGAAAAGAAAAGGGCCATGTCACTAACCAGGCTTCTCATTGCCTACTGCATCTGTAATCTGGAAAAGGGGATGGTTGTGCTATAGTGACATAATACTGTATAAAAGTTATATGTCAAAGGAAGAAGTGAAATCTATTATATTATCCACTTTCTTCTTGCATAGTTTAAAAATCAGCGACCCTGGTTTACCTAAGGCCATCTAAACACATAGCCTTGCATTTTCATGAATCCTTTTTAACTCCAGGTCTGCAGAAAACTATTACACGACTGAGACAGAAGCTATTAGAAAGAAGGGGCAGACTACTATCAGAACTTCCGGATCAATCAATCAATATAAGTACCTCGAGCTCTGTTTAGACGAGGGAACTATGTTATTACACAGTTAAAAGCTCAAAAAGGTCATTTCTTCTTTAAAACATGAAAACAGTAAGAAATATGGTAAAAATGTTGAGAAATATGCATGTATTATCGGAGTACCAGAGCCAATACAATTTTCAGCTTGAACTCTTACTTTAGCTTCATAATTTCACATCAGTAAACTATTATTATCATTATCTCAAGTTACTAGCCGCACTACTCTATTACCTCCCTGCCATCCCATGTCCACTGTGATGAACCGGGGCGTTTTGTCATCTGCGCCGCGTCCTCTCCTTAGCCTTCCCAGTGGAACCTTTAGCCGCCACATTGTTTACACCCAGTCCCAGTGTTTGTCTCCAGGGAAGGGGCGGCCATGACACTTGACTACGGCAGAGGAGAGCCGGGGAGATGACAGCCGCATTACTCATTTATGACGAAGAAGAGCTTCTCAAACGGTGAGAAGGAGTGATGAGGAGTGACGTGCGGAGAGCAGAAGGGAAAGAACAGATCCTGGGAAAAGGGTTTGATGTATGTTACAATGTCCCATCCGGGTCAAAAACATGCCTGGAGTTTGAATCATCCCTGTTCTGCAAGATCATAATCTTTACGGTTGTTGGCTGCTACGGCTGAAATGGTCTTTGGCTGGACAGGGCCTTTGTTAGACAACTATTTAAATAATCAGTTGGTTGTGAGTCACCTATTAACTTGTAAAACAACCCAGAGTTTTGGTTAAAATAAAAATCATCTCTAATTCTCTTGCACAGGGGATACAGTATATCTCTTCTAACATCATTGGTTTTATATTGTTGCACAGGATATTGTGTTCATCAGATCATATCTTTAATTCATTTATTCCTCTACAGTTAAAGAACAATAATAATAATGCATCGGTTTTACACAGTGGTTTTTTGGACACTCAAGGATGATTCATATGTCATTATTTATTCACACGATACACGGTGGTAATAAACTACTACAGTAGCAACAGCTGCCCTGGGGCACGCACACACCAGACTCATTCTAGGGAATGAGGGGGAGGCAACTTGCCTAATAGCGCTTTCAGACCGCCGACGCTGGAATGCTGAAGCCACGCGCACCAGATGCACATTCTCTAATTTTCAGACGCAGTGGTGTTCAGACCAGAACTCCTGGGCTGAGGTGGTGCCTGCCCGAAGTGGCGGAAGTAGCGGGCGGACTTTGATTCTAACAGAGTTAGGCTAGCAGCTATTTGTGTGACGTTCTTCTCTAATAATGCAGCTCCGCAGCGTCTCTGTGTTCAGAGACTTTATATAACAGTAGTATGTGTTCACGGAGGTGCGGCATAAGTTTATTTTATTATTAAACAGTTCTTCTGCATCGGCGAACATGCTCGAAGCAGTTGCATAAAGTCATGGGAGCATGAAAACTCACATGTTCACAAGCACTATATCCCCCATTGTCAACCCTGGTTTAGTCCTGATGTAGCTCCTGTTTTAGCTGTTTACAAGTATGTTCAGTCTACTCGCTCAGACCGCTAATGTCCCTGTGACCACTTTGCGGCTCTCTGATTGGTCGCTGCACGAGCATAAAACAATCTTCATACTATTTCTACTATTTACAAGAGCACACTGAGTACACACGATCAAAATGTCTCCAGTGCGGGACGAACAAATGTCCTCTCTCTCTCTAAACAGTGCAAGTTAAAGTGACAGTGTAGTATGAGGTGAAGATCGTAAAGGGCAGATGTCTAGTGATGTTATCTAATTAGTAATTAATCTAAGTTATGTATTTTTTTCCATTTAATTTACCTACTGTCATTTGCATTTAGATACATGTCTGTACAAGCGAAACAAGCGACTCTATACACAGGTTGACAAGTGAAATGATCAAAATATTGTTATTTTGCTTTTTAAATTGTCAATGTTTGGTTGCATTGCAGATAAGGTTAATTGTATTGTGACAGACGAGTAGTTACCATGGTGATGATCTGTTAAGAAGAGCAGAGGAGAAGGTCGCTCTCAGTTCAGTCTTGGGTTCTGCTATCCATCAGGGGGATCCTTTCCAATCCCGGGTCTTCAATCGGGACCCAATAAGGCCTGCATAACAACCTGGTGTTATGGTATACTGCTAAGATAAGCCTTTTCATCTCTAATTACAGTATCTTGCACTGGTGATATTTTTTAAGACAATAGTGGTTTAAACTTGAAACTCATTGTTACACAGGATATTGTGTTTAACCATGTAGAAACAATTAAATAAGATTCACTGAATTTTATATCTTTTTTAAATCATGATTTTTTTAGATAATTTTTATCATTTGCTTCTGATTCTTTGGATCAATAATCTCAAAGTAGATATAGCATCACATTGCATTCACTACTTTTGTATCTAAGAATTGGCTTTAATGGCGCTAAAGAAGTATGAAAGAAGTGTATGTCGCCAACTTACAGTTTGCTTTAGGAGGCCCAAAAGTAATTGTAATAGTTTAAACTTGATTTTTAATTTGAATTTACTTTACCAACGCGATTAGCGTTAGCCTTGAGTTAGCATTAGCCTCATGTTAACTTGCTTTTCCAATATTACGTTTGCTAACACGCGCTAACTCACCAAAAGTATAGCATGAGCACAGAACACAGAGGCTCAGGTTCACGCTAGGAATCAACTTAAAAATATATATACATGCACATTTACCAAATAGTCTCTGATTATATTACTTACATGAATTGATAAGCAGGACTCACCAAGATGATCTGACAAAAATTGTCATCACAGGACGTGTGTCCTGACGTAAAAAACAAATATAAAAATGAAAAATGTATGTCAAACTTAGAAAATATTTAGAGGATGGGACACACTTCCTCTTGGCAAAATAAATGTTTTTCAAGCTAAAATGAGTGTTTCTAATTTATATTGGTCTACTTGTATGTTCTCATAAGAGAAATGGGCCATATTATATCTGCTGCACATGGAGTCCTCTGCCTTTTGACCGGGTCTAATTTCAAAGATGTTTAATTTATTTTTTACAAAAAGTACAAACTTTCATTCTTTTTTATAACGCTAATTTGAACCACTCTGCAGAAGCAAAAATGAGGGTATCCTTTCTCAAGGAGAACTTCTGCATAATAATTCACAATTCAATTTGAAAGGGTTGTGGTAGAAATGAGAAAATGGCATAGACAGCAATCATAAAAACTCCTTGGCAAAGTGCAAAAAAAAAAAGGTGAATCATTTTTTTTAATTTAATTTAATTCAGTAAAGCCTCATATTGGTAAGTACAATAGTAGTAATAAAGGGGAAATGTTGTGCTTCTCCAATAGGAAAGGGAACATTCAACTTCCATGGAACAAAGCAAGTAAATATCATAGTTATAGTAATAGTACTATTTTTTTGTTTCCCACAAAACAATTAATTGATTGAATCATTAAGGATCTCAGAAATATGGCCAAAACAAGGAAATTACCACTAACTTTCAATAACAATTTCAATGTTTGTCAGAAACCTTGCTGTATTTAAATACTTTAATTTTAGCCAATTGGCTAAAATGGTCCAGCCCTACTGTCTATCCATTATACCACACATTCTGAATGGATATTGTACCTCTTGCCATAAATTGTCCAATCTGAAATCCCCCATTGCTATTTATAACTGTGGTCTTTTTCCCCCATATCTCGCAGAGCGGTGGACACATATACGGCTGCATTAGAATGTAAGCTGAATCCTTAACTACGCCAGCTGTCAATCATCGCTCTACAGATCTTATGTTATCTGATCCTCTGTATGCTGTTTACGTCTCCGGTCCTGTCCTCACCTGTCCATCACGTCCCGCCCTGTGTCAATGCCCCCAGCGAGAGGGGAGGGGCATGGGGTCTGTAGGGGCCTACCAGACCTTTAAAATGACTGGGTGATTGAAAGGTGGCTCAAAGAAGTACTGTTCCAACTGGAAATATTGTATTATTCAGAGCTATGGCTGCTTGGGTGGTTTTCTTTGGATACAAATAACTGGTAATGGTGAATTAGAGGGGTGTGGAACATTGGAGACACATATTTATTATCAGCAAAAGACCATCCCATCAACAATCTTAAAATAATGTGAACAGTGATGCAAGGAAAACTATTGATTGCCACAAATCATGGACAGCACAAATCAAACATACCCATGATTTCCCAGTTTTAGTTTCTTCTCCTATAGGTTTTTGAAAATAATGACACAACAATTGCCACTGTTCATACCTATAAATCTGTACAATCTATGCTCAAGTCTATACCTATACTTTAGTCAAACAATCACAGCCTCTACACCCTTTTGTTTGCAGCCATGAGCCCTTCAAATAATAGTATGAGCATTTTTGGCCCAGTCTTTCATACAAAAGTCGTCTAACTCTGAGAGACTTTGGCGTTGTATTGCATGCACTGTTTTTATTTACTGTACAGTCATACATGAATGAATTATATCAAAAGACACTAATTCAAAATGGAAATTCCCAAAAATCGTCAATTCAGCTCAGTGTCCAGGCCTTCTCCACCGAGCAATAACAATAATGCTTTGGTCCACAGACAGTGACGACCATTGCAAAACTACTTTTATTCTAATACGACTTGGAAGTACAGTAGAGTTGTTTTGATGAGCACAATCAGATGGTCAGTGGAAAGCAGTCCCTTCGTGGGTCACAAAGGCTCTTCACCCCTCATATCCCGGGGCAAGGCCGCAGAAAATAGTCCCTTCCAATTATCAGGACGGAATGTGTATGTGTATGATTCATCTGCAGCTGAGTCACAAGCACATTGTGGAGAGATATTGGGAGAGCAAATGGAAAGCCAGAAATTACTGGACCACTGCAAACATGTCTACGGGGACATATTGTGCTTTTGACTGCTACGTGTATTGTATCAAAATAAATCTAAATATTGATCTCAAACGACAGAATGCATGACTGCTAAATGTATCACAGATTAAGAAGGGATTATGGCAAGCAGACAAAGTCCATTGGAAATGTTTGCCAACTAATTGAATAATCGGAATAAATCTGGATTACTGTCTTCAAAATGCTATGAAGAGAGATTTTATAGCTCAGGCTAAGCTGTGGATTTTATCAAAATAGCCAAAACTCAAACTAACGGTCTTTATCATCTAAGCTATACCTGAAACAAAATTGAAATCAATGTATTCTTTTATAGCCCTAAATCACAGCAGTAGTCATCTCGGAGCACTTTGCACAACCGTTGCATTCGCCAACACAGATCAGAGAATCAAACCGCTCAAACACAAGAAATGCAATGATAAAAACACAAAGAGCCATTGGTCCATAAGGGGCAGTGTCCATAAATGTTGAAAAATATCCATAGATATTGTTGAATGTTGATGTCCGACATCTTGAACCAATACCAGTATGGCACAACGGCACAACAACCACCACAGCGTAAGCCTCTTTTAGAAATGTGTGCGTTAAATTAGGAGGAATATATTAACAGCTTTTAAACGTTGTACAAACAGCAGAGAGTGTGAACCAATGGGTATAAACATGAGCGAACACAATTATAATGGTTAAAAACTGCTCTGAAAGTCCACTGTGCAGAACAATTTTGGTTTCTCTGATAGACATAATATGAATTGTGGGATAATGGTTGTTGTTATTTAATTGAATGAATGTTGTTGAGTCATAATCGTCATATTGTCATAACTTATTCCTCGGACAAAGCAATTCCATTTTCTGAGCAATTTTATAAAAGGTCATCCTCTTGTTATAGATCATGTACATTATAGGTCATTTCTCCACTGTGGGACCAAGTCTATCTTATCTCATCTTATCTGAAATTACTTCTCACATGTAATCGGTCAACATTGTTAAAACTATATCAAACTGCATCCATCAATTTTAATTTTCCACTTTTAAATGTATTTTGGACACCTCAAAATTGGTCCAGCAATAAATAATATACGTCTATGAGCGTCAAAAACATTATATATATCAAAAATATAGTCTCGGCGATAATAGCAAGTGCGATATCCAGACGATAATGACGTCCGATAATTGTTAGTTACCTATTGTAACTGTAGTTCTACGAATAGTGCGTAGCCCCTTAGGCTCGCTTTGGGTATGACTCCAGAAGCACCAGCTTCCCGCCAGAGAGAACTCAATGCTCCAATCACTGTGCAGAACCTCCTATAAATAGCCCACAGCAGTCCATGCTCTTCACTTTGAACTCGCCAAAGCCAGGTTGGACTGATGGGCCCGTAGCTAAGGGGCTACGCACTATTCGTAGAACTACAGTTACAATAGGTAACTAACAATTCTACTTCATAGTGCTATGCCCCTTAGGCTCGCTTTGGGTAACGAAGCGTAGCCTAAGAGTATGTACTCCCATCAAGCCAGCTAGCAGTGATTGGAGCCCTGCCGAGTAGGCCCTAACACCTCCAAGGTGTGGGAACTCAAGACAGACAGGGAATGAGCAGTGATGGGGCCGCTCCTATCAAGGACGCCCAAGGATAAGCTCAAAGGTGAAGCAGTGGTAGGGCCGCTCCTATCAAGGACGCCCGAAGCACTAACAGAATCCAAGAGGGAGGCCGTTCCAGGAACAGCCAAGTCTCTGACCAAACGCCCAAGGGCGAAGGTCACTTCCCAGGACGCCTCTATCAAGAGCTCCTGAGGAACACCGCGCGCGCCCCCGTAGGGGAACAAGGAACAGTCCCAGGCCGCCTCTACCAAGAGCACCTGAGGACTGCACAAAGCCGCGAAGGAAGAAGGAGAAGGCTGAGCCCAGGACGCCTCTATCAAGAGCTCCAGGAGGAGCCGGCCGCTCCAGACAACATAGACCGCAGAAGCCTCAGAGAGAGCCAGACACGGTCGCATCAGTCCCAGAGCTCAGGATGGAGTGAGCAACAGACCGCTCTGAAACATCCACCAGGTAAGACAGAGCAAAGGTGGAAGACGAAGCCCAGGACGCAGCCTGGCATACCTCCTCCACCGAGGCCCCTCGTAGCAGAGCTGTGGAGGCCGCCACGCCCCGAGTGGAGTGCGCTCGGAACCCCACCGGGGGCACCATCCCCTGGGCCTGATACGCCGAGCGAATCGCCCGGGACACCCAGTGGGCCAGCCGCTGGGAGGATAACGGGGCGCCTCTGTTTTTAGGCCCCAAGCACACGAACAGCTGATCCGTGCGCCTGAAAGAGGACGTGACCTCCAGGTAATGCCTCAGCATCCTGATAGGGCACAACAGGTGTCTTTGCTCATCCTCCTGCGAGGCGTGAGGCGGAGGGTGAAAAGGTCTGATCCGTATGACCCTGGACCTGAAGGTTGAGGAAACGACCTTGGGGAGAAAGGCCGGGTTGGGCCACAACTCCACCAACCCATCCCCCGGACCAAAGGACAGGCAGGCCGGGCTGATGGAAAGAGCGCACAGTTCTCCCGCCCTCTTGGTTGATACCAGAGCCAATAAGAGTGCGGTCTTGAAGGCCACGCATTCTGGGCTGGCACGGGTCAGGGGTTCGAAAGGAGGCCCTGACAGCCCTTTCAAAACCACCTTGAGGTCCCAGATCGGAGGTGTTCGTCTAAGGACCGGCCTCTTCCTGTAGGCCCCCCGAAGGAAGCGTTTGATTAACGGGTGGGAGCGGGCTGAAAACCCCCCGAACCCTTCGTGACCAGAGGCAATGGCCGAAGCGGACACAGCCAAGGTACTAGCGGCCCTGCCCTTATCCAAAAGGTCCTGCAGGAATCCCAGGACGCCCTCTAGAGGGCAAGACCTGGGGTCCCACGAGTGGGCCGCGCACCAGTCTTTGAAAAGCTTCCACCGGCACCCGTAAGCCCTCACGGTGGAAGGTGCCCTCGCCCCTTGGATGGTATCCACCACCGCCCGGGGGAGGCCTAGTCGGACTAGGTTCTGCCTCTCAGCTTCCAAACCCAGAGCCTGTGGCCCAGGACTGGGCGGGAGCGAAGCGTCCCCCCTCCCTGGACCAGGCCCCCTGGCACGTCCGGGAGAGGCCACGGGTCCATCACAGACATGTTGGTCAGGAACGGGAACCAACGGGCCTGTGGTCGGTCTGGGGCGACCAGGATTACCTCCCGCTCTTCCTGCTCGATCCTCCTCAGTAGGATCGGTAGGAGACGAGGGGGGGGGAAGGCGTACAACAGGCCCCCTGGCCACGGATAATGAGCCAAGGCATCCACCCCTAGAGGCGGATTGTCCGTGGGTCTCAGTGCGAACCAGAGCGGGCATTGCGCGTTGTCTGCACTGGCGAACAGGTCGACCACAGGCCGACCAAACCTCTGCCAGACCTCCGCTGCCATCTGCGGGTCGAGGCCCCACTCGTCCTCGAGAGGGCCTCCCCGTGACATTATGTCCGCCCCTGTGTTCCTGTCTCCCGGAACATGACGCGCTCTCAGAGACTGCAGATGCCCTGCAGCCCAGATCAGAATGGTCGCTGCCAGTCGGTGGAGGGCTGGGGACCTCGTGCCCCCCTGCCGGTTCAGATACGCCACCACTGTGGTGTTGTCTGAGCGCACCATCACGTGTCTCCCCGCTAGTTGTGGAGCGAAATGCAGAAGCACCCTGTGAACCGCCTCCATCTCCAGCAGATTGATGTGACGAAGAGGGCCTGACCAGGCGCCCCCCACAGAGCTCTGGTGCAGAACCCCCCCCCATCCCTCCAGAGACGCGTCCGTGAACACCTCCACGTGTGCCACGGCACCTACCAGGGGAACTCCTTCCAGCATCAGACCGGGCGTGAGCCAGTAGCTCAGGTCCTCGGCCACTCCTGGAGGAACAATGAGCCTTCTGCCCCCGTCTCTTGTGGGATGTAGTCGGAGACGGGAGAACCACCTCTGGAAACGTCTCAAGTGAAGGAGACCTAGCCGCACCACGTGAGCTGATGCCATCATCCCCAATAGAGACCGTATTCGTCGGGCGGTCACTGTGGGAGAGGTCAGCGCTTCCTGAGCTAGACGCGTGATGCTCGAGCGTCTGTCCTGGGAGAGCGCTGCCCGAAACTCCACCGAGTCTAGCTGTAGACCTAGATAGACTAAGCGCTGTGCGGGTTGCAGATTGCTCTTTTCCCTGTTCACCACAAAGCCTAGGCGCTGCACGTGTGACAGGACCCAGTGCGTGTGAATGGTGGCCTGCTCCAGAGACGGGGCCAGAATCAGCCAGTCGTCTATATATGTCAGGATTCTGATCCCTGCGCGTCTGAGTGGTTCCAGCGCCGCCTCCACGCACTTGGAGAAGGTGCGTGGGGCCAGAGCGTAACCGAAGGGGAGGCGACAGTACTCGTAACACTTCCCTCCCACGGTGAAGCGCAGGAAGCGTCTGTGCTCCGGTACTATGGCAACGTGGAAGTAAGCGTCCGTCAGGTCTATGGTTGACATCCAGTCCCCGGGCCTGACGCACTCTAACAGATGTTTTGTGGAAAGCATCCGAAAGGGCCGTTTGGAAATGCACTGGTTCAGAGTGCGCAGATCCAATATAGGGCGCACCCCCCCTGATTTCTTGGGGACCAGGAAATACGGGGAGTACAGGCCTCTGGAGGCGTCCCGAGGGTCCACCAGGACCGCGGCGCCTCTGCGTAACAGGGAGGCGACCTCCATTTGGAGCGCCTCTTCTGTCTCCCGATCTGTAGGGCGCACCGCACGAATGCCCTGGAACGGCGGTGGTCTCCGTGCGAACTGCAGAGCGTAGCCCCTGCGCATCGTTTTCTTTAACCAGGGGTCTGACAGTAGACCGAGCTCTTCCCAGACCCGAAACTGCTCTGTGAGGGGAAGGAGAGGACCCGGAGCACCTGGTGTAATAGCCCCCCACTCTCCCTGCGCTCCCAGCGGAGAGGGGGGGGCATCGAAAGGGCCGAAACACCTCATGAGATGTGCTGTGTGAGGAGGTTGGGACCAGGCCCCCTGACTCACTTATAGACAGCGGTAATCTGCGTTTCACTCCCCGCCCAGAGGATGAAATGACAGCAGCCTGAGCTGAAGGGCAGACGTGTGTGGGAGCGTTCCTGCTCTGTATGCGTAACACCACTAACAGAGGGAACCCCGGAGACGGAGGGAAAAACCTGACCTAGACTTTCATTACCACCCCTGGGGAATGAAGTGCTGGATTTACCCCGGAGACGCTGAGAAAAGGGAGAGAGGCTCGCAAAACCTGGTCCTGACCCAGCAGACACTACACTGGCCGCTGTGGGAAGTGGTATGGAGGGATGCGGCCGCTGTGGACTCAACGTAACCAAAGGTGATAGACCTGTGTGTGATGCAATGCTGCCCTCTACCTGAGATGACAAACCATGCATGGCAAAAAGATGACGCTCAGACCGAGAATACGGTACACCTTGTCGTTTATTGAAAAACTTTTCCCCCCCCCGAACTCCCCGACTGTAGGGAGGGCGGCGGTGGGAGCGTTGGTCACGGAAACCACCGGAGTAAGGCTCTGAACCCCGTGGTCTCTGCGGAGTGTAGCGGCCCGGGCAAGGAGCAGGAGGGGGCGGAGCTGAGCGTCGCCGAGGTGACCGGTCTCTCACTCTCTCTCTGCCGCGATAAGGCTGCTGCTGTTGTTGCTGCTGCTGCTGCTGCTGCTGTGACACACGGCGAGGGAGCAGATGAGGAGCCAGCATGGCGGAGTCTTTGGCAGCAGCGTCCAGTCTCGCGACGAGCCCCTTCATGTCTAGACCGAAGAGGGAATCCATGGAGATAGGGAGGTCCAGGAGCTGCCTCTTCTCCGTCTCCTTGATGTCCGCGAGCCCCAGCCACAGATGGCGAGCACCGACCTGTGCGGACGCCATGGATCGCCCACCGTCAATAGCCAGCGCCTGGATCATACGGAGTATGGCCGCCGTGGTGGTTCTGGCCCGGTCCAGGTCCTCGTCGGTGAGAGCTTGACCCGTGGATAGAGACCTATCGAGGGCCCCGGTGAGAAGAGCCATATTGCTAGCTAACGCAACGACCTGTGCTGCGTTAGCGTAGCATCTATCCAGAACAGCCATGCTCATCCTATCCCGCTCCGAGGGAAGGAGAGGTCTGCTGCCGGGCCACACCGAGGACTGCGGGAGTAGTGCGAGCCGGACAGCGTCCTCCACTTCCGGGACCCCTTTGGACCAGGACCAGTCTTGGACCGAGCAATAGGCGCCGTACCCCAGAGCAGGCTTCTTAGCTGCTAGGGGTTTGGCCCAATCACGTGCCGCGTAATGGAAAACCGGATCCATCCGCGGACACAGTGTTGGAGCTCGTCTCTTCTTCCCTGGAAGCGATGAACCCACCGACGTGAAGTCGCTCTCTCTCTGGGTGGGTTGCGGAGGCAGGGGGGTCTCCATGGTGGCCGCTGCCATGGCGAAGAGGCGGGGCATGTGGTCCAGAGGGAAGCGGTCTTGTTCCTCGCACAAGGAAATAGCCTCGTCGAGAGTGACGTAGGAACCCCGGTCCTCGTCAAACTCTTCCTCCACAACACAGTCTCCCCACTCCCTGGGTGCAGGAGGCAGGTCGAGCGGGACATACTCAACCTCAGGTTCCTCCTCCTGGGAGGGACCCGGGCGAGCCTCCGCGGAGGTGGCATAAGCAGCGCGGCGCTCTCTCTCCTCCCCGGGGAGAGAAAGGCACGCCGCACACGTCGCCGCTTCCCGGTGGTGGTGAACTCCCAGGCAGAGGAAGCAGAACTCGTGCCGGTCTTTGCGGTGGAGCTTGGTCCGGCAGCCACCGCACCGTCTTCGTCCGACGCCGGATGGCGAAGGAGTTCTCGGACGAGGAGGAGTAGACATCGCGATCTTCAATGGTGAGTAGAACTTCTCTCAATGGCGCCAGAGTTCAAAGTGGAGAGCATGGACTGCTGTGGGCTATTTATAGGAGGTTCTGCACAGTGATTGGAGCATTGAGTTCTCTCTGGCGGGAAGCTGGTGCTTCTGGAGTCATACCCAAAGCGAGCCTAAGGGGCATAGCACTATGAAGTAGAACTTAAGCGCAACTTTAAACGCCTTCCCCAAAGGTCCAAGCGCAATAATAAGAGCAGTTCTTAAAAACATTTCAGATCCAAAACGAGGGACTTTAGCTTCAGAAGAAACAAATCAGACGCAGACGAGAACACAAAGACAGAGATTGTCTAAGGAAAACACAAAACAGGAGCACTCACTCTGCGCCAAACTAAAACACATCTTTGCAGGTCACTTTGGAGATTTTAATCAAGTTTACATTTTGAATTTACGCCAATGCAATTAACTTACAGCGTTTATTTATTCAAAAGTTGTGGCTGAAATAACGTTTTTTGATGCGTTTGTTTCATGCAAATATAATTTATCTGGGGAAATTAAAATATCACAATATACATCCTCTCGTACAGATTATAAACTGGTATGACGCAAGAGATTTTTACAGTTTTTTTTCTGCAGAACTGAGATAAAAGAATGAAGCAATAACTACAACCTCAAAGAATGAAGGCCCAAAGGTCAGAGTCAATCACAAATTTAAACAAGAATACATTTGTAGATGTTATAATTTCGGATGGATTGTTAATAAAAATGCTGCAGAGCTTATTTCCCTCAGACTGGATGCAAACGTGGGCAACACTGAAATATTCAACACGCTTATAAATGTATTTATAATATAGTGAACAGTTCGGTGCAGGACAGAGTAGCGGAGGAAGGGACAGTAGTGTGTACGGTAAAAGCAGCAGTAAAAATGTATAATATATATATACTGTTGAATAGTGAAAAATATAACTGTAAAATATATGATGCTTACAGTTTGTGGGGTCAGTCATTTCTACCAAAACTCCAGAACTGTATCCTCAAACAATTTCCCAAACAACAGTCTTTTCAGTTTCACATTGTCATCCAGCCAACTTCGACTCCACCAATATGGACAATATCATCCGGGAAATTTAATGACATGTGTAAACATTTATAGACATTGGTCGTCCACCCCGTATGGACCAATGGCTCCGTTTGCATGTGTTTGTTATTATGGCATTTTCTGTGTGTGGTGGCTCATTTAAAGACAGCCACATTCAGCCAGGTGCAAAAGTTCTTCTGACACTAAGACCAGGGAGACGTAATCCGTTTAAGTCAATTTATTGAACAAAATAATAATAAAAAATGAACATTACAGTATTCCACAGTTTGCAGGTAGAAATCTGTGTTCTCCCACACCGGAACTCAAACACAAACTGATGACCTCAGAGCAGTCTAAATAATAATGGGAGAATCTCTGATTTTAAAGCTGCTCTACCTCTTTTAAAACTTAGATATTTTGCAATTGCTTTTTACAGTCTTTAATCATTATGACATTTACTAACTTATAACATTTTAACTCAAGAATTGAAACAGTTTAACTTTAACTTTTAAGGGTTTAAACCATTTTTAACATATTGACCTTGAATTAAACACTTTTCAGGGATGTAACTGTTTTGGCTCTCACACTGTGTTTGGACTGTTTTGTTTCTCTGATCTGTTGTTGGGGTCGCCATACAGGAGGCACATGCCAGACCTATGGTACATGTTTTAAGCGGTAGGGGAAACCGGAGCACCTGGAGGAAACCTTGACCCGGGGAGAGGGAGAACATGCAAACTCCTTACAGAAAGACCTGGACTCGAAACCAGGACCTTTTTACTCTGAAGCACTGAGCCACCATGCCACCCAGTGTGGAAGTGAAAACTTGTCATCCAGCCAACTTCAGCTTCAAGGCCTAACCTGATTTTTAAAAAGGTCAGAATAGTCTCACTTCAGCCAAAACTGTCAGCTACTGGACATTTCTGGTGAACGAAAGAACTAAAGGCCATCTTACTAAAAAGTTTGGGGACCCCTTATCTAGTGTAACCTACTGTATGTTATAATTTGTAAATCTCAAATGTGTTAGATCTATCTCAGAAGTCTATATTCCATTAGGAGCTTAAGGGTGGCATGAATGACACACAATATGGATAACTTAAAACAACACTGCATCAAATACAACGTTGTGATAATGCCATTTCAATAAAGACTTTCCAGAGAATCAACCGAAATTCTTATCAAGCTCATCTCCAAATCCCATTCCAGTCGATATCCCCCACGTCTGACGGATTTCTCCATTTTCCCGCTCAGCTGAATCAATAGACTCTTTTTCACAACAACTCTCATTAGTTCTGGTTGTCTTAAACCAGCGGCATGCAATTCATTCAAATTGAGCTCAGCAGATGCGAAAATAAATCAATATTTTAGGATCGTGTAGCGGACAACGATTTACAAGTGGATAATCCCGGACGCACTGTAGAAATATCACTTCAGAGATAGCGATCGTATTTTGCATGGTGTTTTTGACCGCTTTCAGCCGTGTAACTTTGTTTTTATATCCATCCCTGCGCATATGGGGCACTTTGGACACAAACATGTTCACCCACCCTTCCAGACAAATTCTAATTTTTCAAACTTACATGATTTAATTTTTATTTTTTAGGAAGACTGGACGTAGGGAGGCAGCGTTTCAGATTTACGCAGCTAAGGTCTTTCTGAATATGAGACTGACTTCTACTGCACGGTTCTGTTTAGCTGTGCATACAACTGAAGGATTGTGTCTTCACTCGTTAATGCACTGTGATTATTTCCATGTTGATTTGTTGAGTACTTTGAGTTGCCTTATGTGTATGAACTGTGCTATATAAATAAACTTGCCTTGCCCATTTCTTCTATGTCTTCTTAACAACCTTCAATGTTTGCAGCAAGTTGCATTCTAGTCACTATTTCCATTAGTATCGGAGGACTTTTTTATGTTTTTCATTGAAGTGCCCTGTGCTTCCTGTCTCAATGAAAGACACTACACAAATCAACTTTAGTTTTGAAATAATTATTCAAGATTTGGCCAAAATTAACACAAACAATGCATTATAATAGTCTATGTTCTTTAAAACCACGCTTTTAAAAAAAAAAAAAAAAACGCTTTTATATTTCCGAAGATAAAAACAACTTTGGACAGACGCAGGAGGACAAGCATAAAGATACTTGCACTCATTACTTTTAGTGGCAAATAAAATAAAAATATTAAAACATCAAATTGAATTTTAGGAGGAAAAGTTGCGATAAACTTGGATTTTATTATTTTGGTAAAACAATCACACATCCCCCAATATCCACATATTTAACGCTCTTATTTAAGGAAGCTTTGTGTTGCTGATACATTAATATTATGATGTGGCGCCACCTGTACATGAAAACCAGATCCCACCAGACCTTTGAAGCAAAGTAGGGCAGGGCCTGGATAGTGCTGTGATGGGAGACCTCTGGGAACACCATGGTGTAACTGGTGCTGTGTCCTCAGGCAAGACACTTCACCCATATTGCCTAGAATGAGTCTGGTGTTTGTGTGTGAATGGTTGGTGGTGGTCGGAGGGGCAAATGGCACATGCTGTTGCCTCGCTTCTGTCAGTGTGCCCCAGGGCAGCTGTGGCTATAGTGCCACCGTGTATGGTTTGGAATGAATGAATGATGACATGTCAGGCGTCTTTGAGTGTCCAAAAAGGCACTATTTAAAACCGTTGTATTATTATCATATGAAGCCAATTTTGTGACACCATCTGAGCCTCAAACGGCATCAGCCATAATCTCAGCTCATCTGATTCATATTACTCCCATAAGGCACAGGGATTTGTAGAACGTAAGCTTCAGTCTGGATCCGCTCTATAATATGTGTATTATGTTAGACATTAGACATCAACAGACACAAACATAGCACTCACAATGTTTTCCACGGTTTTAAAATGACGACATATTACACAGTTATGTTAGAGATTTAAACATGGTGTGTAAAATGTGTAAAGATTGTATTACAACATATTTCTTCTATGTTCAATAACTGTACCTATTGAAAAATGTAATGATGTACATGGGTCTTAAAGTTGTTCTTTTTCCCTCTCCATTTCAAGCTCATAATTTGTAAATAAAGTTGTTTAATGCTGTTGTTTATGTATACATATGTGCATATACTGTAGGTGTATACTATATGGCAAAAATAAAAAATAAAATCTGTTTTTTTATCCACACATTGCCTGCCCAGGGGTTTTGAAAATGGCAAATTGCGAATTAACAAAATAAAATTAGGAAAATTATAATTAATCTGTAAGAATTAAGCATGTTTGATTTACCCAGTTTTTATGACTGTGGTTCCCAAAGCAATATCGCAAGCATTATTTTGGCCAGTGAGGGAGTACTGAAATATTTAACCAATTGACCTTTATTAAGGACGGAAAGTCCCTCTCAGATTACATTTCTGTGTTCTGTGTTTTCAGCTTCTTGCTGAAAAGTGAAAATTGCCCTTATGTTTATGAGCACAATAATTACAATATGCTCCTGAAAATCATTGCAAAATCACTTTATGAGGTGGAATAATACATTTGGTTTGGCCTATATATGGCCTATATATGGCCTATATATGGGCGGCACGGTGGCTGAGTGGATAGCACTCTCGCCTCTCAGCAAGAAGGTCCTGGGTTCGAATCCCGGTCGGACCAGGGCCTTTCTGAGTGGAGTTTGCATGTTCTCCCCGTGTCTGCGCAGGTTTCCTCCGGGTACTCCGGTTTCCCCTACCACTAAAAATATGTCCAATAGTTCTGGCATGTGCCTCCTGTACTGGCCACTCCGCTCCCATCTCTGTGTGGAGTGAGAGACAAATGCCCAAAAATTAACAATTGTAAACCGCTTTGAGACTCAGATCTGCAGTGAAAAGGCGGTATATAAATAAAAACTTACTTACTTACTATAGGCTCTCTGCTCTAGATACATAAATGCATTTAAATTAATATTGTTAAAATATTATGTAATTTACCTAAACCAAATCAACTATTTGTCTAATATTCACAAAATCTAACCTTGTTGGTAATAATGAATAGAATGTGCCTTGTATGTCTCATCAAGTAAAATAATAATAATAACTATTTTTACAACAAAATAAACGTTCTGAGAACTTAAGACAAGGCAGCATCTTTGTAGAGTGGCCCACATATGATATAATAAATATCATGTCCCTTATTTGTCTTTTCCTATACCAATAAATCAGCATATGCACATTACCAATTTACCTTCTCTGCTGTTTTCTCAACTAAAACCTATTAAGCGCTTATCTCCCGCCTTTACTGCCACGGCAGCCAAATCTGGCATTTATTACCCAATATCCTCCTCCTCACACCAAACAGCGCCTTCTAGCGCCCCCACACACTTGTATCGATCTGCTCTCCACGGCACAATCCCAACTGATTCACACCAGCGTTCTTATTAGCGCGCGTAAAACCCCATTTAACGCCACATCTGTCACACGCACATCAAACCAGCAGCAGCAGCGTGCCTGTGTGCGTGCGTGTACATGTGTACCTGGATGTGTAATTGACCTTCACGCATAAAACTGCCCCTGCTTTTCAAGAAACACAAAAGTCGTGCGTAAAAGGATGCATACATATTTGAGGACATATGGTTTCGTCGTGCGTAATGGTGCATGATCCAAACGCGGGTAAAATGGCAACAGATGAAGTGTGGAGAGAACCTGGCGTACGTTGTATTCCTGGGTTTGTCCTTATAGTTGGTACTTGATTAGACCCAAATTAAGACAACGCTAAATCATGGTATAGTCCTGGGGTGTTCCCTACGCGAGTCCTGCAATGTCACATCAAAAATATGAAGCCCAAGTCTTTCATTAATAAAGAAATATAATCATGTTTCAGGGCGACATGTTTACTGTATTTACGCATTGTCTATGGCTTCATCCGTCCACAAGTAATTAATGGGGAATAATTGTACAGCGGAAACTAAAGTAGAAGTAAGAAGCACGTAGATATCGTGTGTGCGTTCACTTCTGCACCGCTGATGCCGTTTACGCAAAATGTTGGCTTTTCTCCGGTCTTCAACACTTTTTCATTCACTCGTCTGTTTTATTCTCTGGTGTTCCCAAGTCAGTTTGGGTGCGTGTCTGCTGTATGCCTTGATGCGTTCACTGACACATCTCAGTGATCGTTCATGACTCGGTCGCAATGTCGCGCCTCTCTTCGCTGAAGTCACCGCATTTTATGTATTTATAGTTTGGACTGTGTTAATCCTCTGAAAGTTCACAGCCCTGTTTTCTCCTGGTTTGAAATCCAGATTTAGTCCCAGGATAATTACAGTTCAACGGGATTGCTCCCCAAAAGACTATGCACTGATAGATACATCTGTCTCTAATGTTTCTATACTTCTTTATTCTTTTTGGGGGGTCTTGGCTTTTGCTTGGGTTCTTCATGGTTCTGTCTCAGCTACAGCCTTATAGTGTATTTTAATTTAGTCACGTTTGCTTCCACTGTTCAACAAATACAGTGCATCCATTGACACGTCCATGCTGGCTCCATAGTGCTGGATCAGTCCTGCATGGTTCAGCCTATAGACTCGAGTCTTGGTTTATAGCCCTGGTCTATCCCTATAGTTCACTTTTGAATCTAGCTCTGAAGTATTCCCGGTATGATAGCACTATTTTAGCCTTGCTTTTAGTCCTGCTTTGGTCCTTGATCTGTCTTGATTGCTGAATTAGAGCATTATCTCACTCCTGTCTAAGGGTGCATTCACGCTTGTCCTTCATGAAGCTGGTTTAAGCTCAGTTTAGTCCCTGATCCAGACTTGTTTCTGTCCGGGTTTAGTCCTGCTTTAGTCCTGGATTGTCCTCTATTCAGTGCCAATTTTGCTGCGTTGTTTTGTGACTAGACAGTGCTTTCGTCCTGATCCATTTTTGTTCCCATGAGCTCTGGTTTAATCCACGGTTTTAGTCTCGACCCTGTCTCTAGTTCAGCCCCTATCCAATCCCACAGCAGTTCCCCCTGTGCTTTAGTACAGAAACATTCTCTGAGTTGCCAGAATCCACACACATCCAGACGAAAACAAGGTGCGAGCAGAGAACAGCGTGCGTCTTGGAGTTGCCTTCAACATGCTCATATGTAGTGTACTGTATACCCGTGCGTCAAGTAACTTACAAGGAGAAGCGGCCGACGCGACGTGGACAGATGCCCAGAAGACGACGACCGCGCGCAGAAAGCCAAGCAGTACATCCATGTCCGAGCGCGCTGTAAAATCCAAAGCGAGTGTCATTTCATCCCGATGGAGAGGAGGGAGGAAAAAAACAAACAGAACAAAAGCGAACTCGGTGCAAAATGCGTAGAAATATGAGTGGAATTCGTGCGTAAAAGTCCAAATGGTGAAGAATGCGAGGTTGATATAGAAAGGGCAGTCCGTAGTTGTGGCTGTTTTTTTTTTTTTTTGGTGGCGCCTCCCAGACAGACTGTGGAATCCACGCCGGTTCCCTCCACGGTCTGCCGAAGTATGTGTCTCGGAGATCGGAGCAGCTCTGGTCTATACGCGCGCAGCTGCTTCCATCTCTCTCTCTCTCTCTCTCTCTCTCTCTTTCTCCCTCTCTTTCTTTCTCTCTGCTGACGGAGATGATTGTTTTCGTCTTCTCTCAATTGTAACTAAACGTGAGTGATATGTGTGCGGAATAAATTATATTGTGGATTATCTTGATGGCTATGAAATTAGACTGTTAGATTTTGGTATTTGTCGGATTTGTGCTAAAATGTGCTGGTTGGAAAGTGAGTGTGGTGCGCACGCTGTGATCAGAGGAACGGTTTAATTCAATTCGATTCCATTTGTTTTAGCTTGGTCCTAAATCACAGCAGCATTGATTTGGGAAGATTTTCAAAACTTGTCAATTCACCAACATTAAATCAGAGAATCAAACAATTTGAACACAGGAAATGCAATAATGACAACCACATAAGAGCCGTTGGTCCATAGGGGGTGGGATGCCCAATGTCCTCACGTGATTTGAATGTAAATATGCATTAAAAAAAAATCTAGCTT
This sequence comes from Knipowitschia caucasica, assembly GCA_964034765.1. Lineage (NCBI taxonomy): Eukaryota > Metazoa > Chordata > Actinopteri > Gobiiformes > Gobiidae > Knipowitschia > Knipowitschia caucasica. The sequence goes on along the minus strand of OZ035837.1, from coordinate 16,776,010 downwards.
AGTTCATCATGAAGTAGTTCTGTTAAAATGTTAAACACACTAGTTCCCCATACTTTCCACTGATTTGTGCGACTGTATTCTGAACATCACTAAACACACCATATGTGCATGTGCCTGAAAGATAAAACCTAAATTTAATTTCCACTGAAACTTAACAAGTGACAAATCCAGGACACTTGCTATGCAGTGACCTGGATTCCCGCTAACATTTCCTTATATTTTTATTACATGTTTTTGTTTTATTTATTTTCAGTTATTTATTTTAGTGGTTTCTATTTTCATTCAATATCATGCAAAAACAATGAATGCAGTATCAGATATAGCAGTGTCTTCTTAGTACTATACCATCAAACTACAAAGTTAATAATATCTTGTTTATGTTTAAGGTTATTTTGAAAAGACGTAAGAGTGTAAAGAAGCAAATACTGAAATAAGAGTCTATGTAGTCTAATGTCTATGTCTGACTACATAGTCTAAGACAATAGACTTCTGCCTTCATCAGATGTGTCACATGATATAGTGTCTCTTATCAGCTGCTGTTACTGTCAGTCTGACAGATCCATCCGACAGACCACACCCCCCAACTTATAAGGCTATAAAGTTACACAGTATATCTTTTTTGATATCTTTAATACATTTATTTCATATCACAGAGTGTGTCATGTCCTTTCTCAGGATGGGAGTTTCAGCACCATATTCTCTGGACAGCTCCCTCCAGCACCGCTGTTATCCTTTGTAGTTGAGGTTTAGGTTACGAATTCATTTGTCGTTAGCACCACAGCCAAAAACCCAGCTCCAGATGTTGATGCTTGGCTTGGTGAGGAGTTCCATTGAGATAGATTTGGTGCATGTTTTGGATGGTGTCAGAAGAAAACCCACCCAGACACATGGAGAAACCATAGACAGTAGAAACATAGGCTTTGCCTTTTTCCAGAAGAAGCTGTTTAGAGCAAGACAAAAAAGATTTAGCGGGAATCTGTAAACATATTCAACTTCAAACATTTTTGCCAATGCAACAAAAAATAACATGAAGTCCCTGCAATTCAAAAGTGAGGGGGTGAAGAAAAACATTGAACCAAATAAAACATTTTTCAAGTTATTGAAATAAACTCATAGGCCACACTTCCCGTCTACCACAGCAGTTTCTTCACATACCAAAAAAGAAGCAGCCCACCCTTCACACTCCTCTTTGGGTGTGCAAACCGCAGAGTTACACCAAAGTCTGGAAGTGATTCATGGAGACAGACACGAGGACACGGCCCCAAAAAGCACCGTGGCCCTGCATGGGAATTTAGTGCTCAGAGCGGGGCAGGAAATCTGACAAAAACCCAAGGCTGCAGTTATAAACCTGAACACTTGGGAGGGAGTGAGGAAAAACAGAGCTAAGTTCTTGTGGCTACAGCTGCTATTCCAGGATGCTACGAGTTATTGGTCATTTCTTTATGAATGTTCAACCATACCAAATTAGCAAACATTGCAACATAAAATATATTCATGTTTGGTAAAGTTTGTTGTTGAAGTGTTTTGTGTGACCTTGGTCCATAGAATTACGTACCCACTTGCTTTCTTATCATTAGAACTTCATATCATTTCAAGTTCTGAATCTACGACATTCCAAAGTAGGTTCAATATTATGTTTCACGACAAAAAGTAATATAAATAATGAACAGTATTTTGTTTTTGTTGGGGAAAGGGGCAGATTTAAAGTTTTTTAATTGATTTAAACTCCTTATTTATAAATGTTGTTCTAAATTCAACAAAATTCCTCAAATAGCCGATATCCTTTTCACACTGGGAGTATTTCAGCACCACAGCACTGGACAGCTCCTCACAGCAGAGCGTACTCAAAAACTTACTTCGCTGCTTTTGGAATCTTTCTGCCAAAATATGCGAAGAAGAAGTTCTCAAAAAGAAGATTGTGAGAACCGAAACACCATGACGGCATGGATATTTTGCTTTTTGTGTTAAAAGTTTTTGAAATTCAGAATAAAAGGAAAAACAAAATGTTGTGTGTTTGATGAGCTGACTAAATTCAAAACGGTATGGCACTTTACAGCCGCCCCACTGTGACACCTGGTTTTCTAAAGAACTCCCATCCCGTAATAACAGGACCAGCCCTGCTTAGCTTCTGGGGTCTGGCAGGATGTGGCTTTCACATGCAGGTGGCGCCACTTGTAAGTCATTGATTGACCTATAGAGCAGATAAAAGCCACACTATATCTCTTTTTAAATCAAACTGCATTTCTTTCCCCATTCTTACTCTCTTTGTCACAAAACAAAAACCCAGCGCATCATAATCCCTCCTCTCCTTTATGTACGTTAACGGCCCCATAAAATGTGTCCTGTCTCAGGAAACAAAGACCAAATCGATCTACCATGACCGCCACCCCCCTCTCTCCGCTCGCTGTCCCCCAGAGTGAGACCTCTTCATTGGGATGGGATTGCTGGACCAGGCCCCGGCCCTGGTCCCTCGTTACGGCCGTTTCACTTTAATTGCAGGATTATGGCGCTCGTTTGCTAAGCTAATGTTTCTTGTTTCATTGCCTTTTCAAGTCCTGTCTGCTCTATAATAACGTTTTTTTCTTCTCTTCTTATTATGTTACTCTGCTCTCTCAATATGGAGTTATTCTCAATTTGTTTTTTAAAAGACATGGATTTTAAAGCATCACGTCTAAAAATGAGACAATTCATCTCAAGGGGCTTTCCTTAAATAAACTTAAACTTAATGTACTGAAACTGTTGTTCTATTTGCTGTCCCCTACACAGTCTGAACCTGCCTCCTCCAGACGGTTGTGTTGGGAGGTCTCACTCGTGGTGTGCAGGTCTCAGTGACAGTGATGAGGAGCAGACCCAGGACTCATCGGTCCCACTGCTGCAAATGTCACAACACTGGAACCAGCAGAAGAAGCAACATGGAGAGTTATATCCCACTGAGAGACACGACGAACATCATAACCATGCATTTTTTATCTTGTGTTATCTTGTGCTGTGTGCTCCTCATTCCTACTGTCTGTAATCGGTGATGCAACACGGACATTTCCCCAAAGTAGGACATATAAAGGATCTCAATCTTTCTTTTAACTCTCGCCCAGAGCCGTCGTTTTAACTGCTCCCATTTCAGATCAATGGAAGTGAGTGAGTTTACCATCAGTTCTTTTCAAATGTACCTTTTCTCACATTTCTTGCAAGTGCTAAAACTGGTGAATATAACTCGAAATACAGAAAAAATAACAGCTTAAAGGCTAATGCTAACTGGTAATAAGTTAACAGTATGTTCCGATGGTTACTAATATCAAAATCAAAATATAATTTCATAAAAAGGACATAAGATAAACAACAATTAAGGAAGATCGAAAATGTAAATGAGGTGAGTAACTACACTTCCAAAACTTATCAAATTGACTGCTCTGGGATAAACTAAATTAGTTGAACTAAATGCTTTTTCCAGTTTCATCCCCTCCGCCGTCACTGTGTCCATGGTTGTTTTTGTTTGGTTTGTGCGCTTCGCTTTGCGGCCAAACTGTGCATCACTAGTGCGTCAAGAGTCTCATAAAGCTGGATTCTTAAGAGTATGTGACTCACAGAGAGCTCATCTGGGACATACTGTACAATGCTCAATGCACCAGTCCCTCTGCAGGTGGTGGGTCCACAGGAAGATGCCCGCTACGTCAGTGGTGCCACGGCCTTGGTGTTTCAGCGGGAGCTGCAGGCAATGTGGGGTTAAGTGTCTTGCCGAAGGACACAACGACAGCAGACATTAGCAGGAGCAGTTGGAGTAGGTCCCGTGGTGGGTTTGAACCCACGACCTTCAGGCCCATAGGCCAATGCTTTACCAACTACAAATACATTTTACAATAAACGCCATTTGTTGTTCATGTGCCGCTTTAAACGCCATTTGTTGTTCGTGGCAGGTGTCGGTGCCACAAAAGGAGCCTGCACTCACTGCAAAAAGGTGCTGTCTCCAGGTGGAATTGACCTTTTTCACCTGGAGAACTACTTTCTTTTGGTTAATTTTAGTTTTAATTATTTAGGTTCCTTATGTTCTGTATTATGTATTTATTTATGTCATTATTTTTTAAGAGTTTGAGATTGTATACTGTTTCTTTATATTTAAGTAAGTAAGTCATCTATACACCGCCTTTCACAGACCAGAGTCACAAAGCGGTTTACAAAGAGTTATGCTAGAGTTAAAGATTTTATTCTATTTTATTTTAGTATAGAGTTATCATTAAATTATCTTGTGTGCTCCTCATTCCTACTGTTCTGTAACTTCTTGCAACTCCTTATGCCGCCACCACCAGAGGGAGGAGTGACATTTCTTTGGTTTATGTTCCAACTTTGAAAAGAACCGGCTGCAAACACACACACACACACACACACACACACACACACACACACACACACACACACACACACACACACATGTAACGATCACCATTTCAACAAAGAAATAATTATTGTCAAAAGCAGTTTACAGTACTAGCACTTTGTTTTAAAGTGCTGTCCTTCAGTCGGCTCTATTCTTTTTCCCGTCGCTTCTTTTTCATTCAGTCCAAGTCATAATTCCGAACGCTTCTGATGTGCTTCTTATCTCATGGAGAGAATTCATCAGGCGCCAATAGAAAGGATCGCCATAGAAACACAGCATTCACAGACCCACGGTTATCTGGAAATATCTTGTTTCAATTAAAGTATTACAAAAACAATCTTGTGTGAAGACCCAACAACAGAGGAGAGATTGTGAGCAGAGAATGTCAGTGTTCGGACGTGTTATATATTTGTGGGGAAGCTGGCCAAAGGGTCAAGCAGGAGGCAGACGAGGAAGTTCCCAAAAAACAAAATTTATTTTCAAAAATAACCAAGGTGACTTGTGGCAAAATATATACAAAACAAACAAAGAAACAGAAAGTAATGCAACTGAAACAATCCCACGTGTACCTGGCTACACTGGTGGTGAACCCCAGCTGACTGACTCTTCAGCTCTTATATACCCCCTAAGACCTCCCACTAGTCTGTGCTATCACTCACAGGGGACCACCCTTGTGAGTAGTGATGTGCTGAGCGTGCCGGGCCTTCGAAGAGTGTACCGAGTAAAAAAGGGGCGTATTTTTTGAAGCGTGGTTCGAGGCGTGTGTTGGTGACGTATGTGGTGACGTTCGAAGCCTCGCGTAGCGGCCGCACCACGTGACGGTTCATATAGTGCTTCATATAGTTCGGAGAGTGCATTGCTTTGACAGGTGCTTTGTGATCCGCGGCTGTACCATAGACTGTATTGGCTGTCCCCGTCTGCCTCTGTGTGCGTACGTGTGTGTGCGTGATGTGGAGCAGTCCTGTACTAAGTATAGAGAAACTACTTCATATGAAATACAATTAAAAACGTTTCACTTTAGTAAATCCTCATATATCAAGGCTTCAAGTTAGTACTAATAATACAATGGATAATACATTTCACAACAGCAGTGTGGCGCAGTCGGTATATGACGGACTCCGAAGCAGAAGATATAGCGTTCGAATCCTGGTCTACCCATAATAAATTTTGTGTTGCAAAGTAAATGTATATATTTATTGGGAATAAATGGTTTGTTGTGTTTAATTAATCCACCTCTTGATAGTTTATCCTCCATTAATCCCTTTCTGTAGAACTGTAATACTTTGGATGTGTTTGTTGTATCAACACAATTGACTGAAAGACTCAAATAGTTCATAGTTCATGAAGCATCATTTCAAACACAACACGTTAGACCATAAATTGTAAATATACATTTTAACATTAGATCTCACCATTCATTGTAAGCACTTAAGAGTGTTATGTATTATTTTGTCCACATGATGGCATAGTGGAGCATGATTCACCTCGAGCCTTCGACTCATGGGCCGAGTAATAGGCTGCGATCCCTCAAAGCTTCATGGGGCTTCATATTGCCATCACTACTTGTGAGTCTCTAACTCCATACAATGTAAACTATACAATTATGTCCCTCCCTAGCAGGTTTCGTCTCCGGTTTCAAAGTAATGTCTAACTAAACCTATAAACACTACATCATTGAAAACAAAACAACAAAACAACCTGTTAAACAAAACCCAAAATCCCAAACGTCCCCCATCCACATGGTCTGGTCCAAAGACCCTCCCACACCCTACAAAAATGGCAGATGAAGGGCACGCCTCCTCTTTGCATGGACCATGTGGTGAGGTGAGTATAGCTGCAACTCAAAAAGGTGTGTTAAAGAAACTATCTCAAAACGGATAACATAGTAAAGCAAATGAATGTGAACAAATGAAATAAGCTGTCAAAATAGGAAAAATATGGGACGAGGTGGCCTGCTTCGTCACAATATTTTTTTACATTTTTTTGGGTGAATGAACCCTAATGTATATAGTGTTATTGCTTCACAAGACTGAAGTTAAAGAGCATGGTTTTGATGTGGTGGGACTGGATTTTTAATTTATATTTTGAGATCAGCAAGCCTAAGGGAAAAGTGCTGTCACAATACTAACATTCACATAGCTAATAATATATTTCAAAACTATTTCATAAACTTGGTACCAAAAATAAAGAGTGATATAAAGTTCTATGTATTGAGCTATATTTTTTTCAGATAAAAAAATAATAGCACTTTTTATGATGCCACAATTGTTTTTGAAGATGAAGTTCAAATTATTAAAACATACTCAAAAACTTTCCAATGTTGTCCCAATCTGTATAATTTTTTATTAACAATACATTGATTTTGATACAGTATTGAGTCAAATAGGATATACTTTACTTTTGCACACTCAAAAATAGATGTTCAAAATGGTTGCCAGCCCAGGTGCTCATACTGTATGCCTCAGAATGAGTGGGAGGCATATGAGCACTGGGCTGGCAACCATTTTGAATGATTGGTCCAAAGAAAGAGAAGATAATTATCCGATGAAGGCTAAAATGGCTAAAAGAAAGTTTTTGACTGCAACATTTTTTATACAATATTTTCTTGTTTTTAAAAAAAAATGTTCCCTTCACGTCAAGAACTTGTGTGTAAACCATTGCTCTTGTTATGATCTCAAATAGGTCTTCAGAATGTGCTCTTTATTATTTTTTTTTACTTATCTTTTAAAGGAGCAGTATGTAAAAATCTGGCCAAAAGTGGTACTGCAACCTTTCCCACTCTCCCTGACTGAGGTTGCCAGATATGCAGACGAATCCACCTGAGACCATAATGTGTTTTGTCAACACCTTTTTCACAAAGATAGATATCCTTGTTTTTTTCCTTGTTTTGTCATTAATGATTCGAGAATCATAACGAGACCTTTTTTATGTACAGCTGCCACATTTTACTTTACCCGAGAGATTAGCTGAATACTGTGAGTGCTGGCGACCCGCATCATGCACTTTCTGATTGGTAAAACGGTGTAGAGCAGGACATCAAAATGAAAACCGTAACAAGATTTAGCATTGGCCTTTGGGCCTGAAGGTTGTGGGTTCAAGCCCACCACAAGACCTACTTCACGACTCCCACTGATGACTGCTGTCGTTGTGTCCTTGGGTAAGACACTTAACCCCACTTTGCCTGAAGCTCCCACTGAAAGATCTCAGCTCCTGTGGACTCACCACCTGCAGGAGGATCAGTGAGGGGCTGGTGCTCTGTGTACTTGGTGCAGCTCTGACTGCCACCCCCCCGACCCAGAAATGGATTAAGGGGAAGAAAATGGATGGATGGATGGGTAACAAGATTTAGGGGCTGTAAAACTAATTTTGAAATTCAAATATCTGGGCTGAACTGTTATCAGTTAGAATAGAATAGAGAAGAGCATGGTTTATGAATGCCATTTGACAGATTAGGGCCATTAATTATGACTTGACATGAAAATCTTACATATAGCTACTTTAAACATTAGTTCATGACACAATTGGGTTCTAAATTGGGTTTTAGAGTTTTCCTTGCTGATGGAGGAGGGTTGAAGGACAGTGGCGATGATCCAGGACACTCGACTTTCAACAACATTCATGGAATTTATCAACATTTAGGAGACATTGATTGTCCTCCCCTTACGGACCAATTGCTTTGTGTGTTTTTGTTATTGCATTTCTGTGGGTTTGAACGGTTTTATTCTCTGATCTGTGTTCAACGGTTTTGTAAAGTCCTCTGAGATAACTTCTGTTGTGATTTAGGACTACACAAAAACAATTTGAATTGTAAGTCTGTGGAGGAAAGAGCTCTGTTCAGTGCACACAGGGGTACTCTTGCACAGTTATTCCAATGTGGTTTTACTGCAAATGGCAAATAAACTAAAGCGGAATCTATTGACTTAAGCGCTCTGGTGTTTAGCTCCACTGGTGTGAGAGACAAGCCCAGGGACCATTAAGGACACACAACACTCTGCCTCTGCTCTCACCACACCACAGTCCAAACAAGCCAAGAGTTTGATGGAGCGCGGTCGGTTAGCTCTGCACATGGGCCAATTACACGTCCATCTGAGCACGCCCGACCACTTGTCGCTGCCAATGCAATATTATCTGTCAAGCTGATTTTTTTTTTATTTTGATTGTGGAACATCAATTAAAATGTGTTGTTGTTCAGACGAGACACACAGAGGGTATGCAGAGGATGGAGGGTGTTAGATTCAGAGTTTACCTTTTGCAGTAAGACCACATTGCAAAAGTTTCCCCAGTATGCACAAAACAGGTACATAAATTAAACAAGCTGAATAATGTACAGGAATAAAACAAACTGAAAGTACAGGAATAGAACAAGCTAAAAGTGCAGAATCGTTCAAAAGTGCTTAGTTCAAACATTTGTCCTGGAAGGTTCCATTGTAGGGCTTTAAACTCATCTATTTGAATTGATTTTATAATGACAGATAATGAATAGGGTAGTGTCTGCTATGGGCTCTATGCAAGCACCACCTCCACGTTTTAGTTATAACGACAGTGAACTTCTAGTGCGTGAGGATTGGCTTGAGTTAGACTGTGATCGAGGTGGAGTTCACCAGATGTTTGCACAAGTTTCCTAAATAGTGCTCAAATAGGAATTCAACTTTTAGGATGCTAGGCATTTTGGGACACAGCAGTGCTTTTTTGTTGTGCTGCCATTGTGCTTTTATAAAGTATAAATATATATAAGTATATATATATCTAAAGTAACTAATCTCTCTTGAGTAGCCATAGCCAGGGCTATTCCTCAGAAAGCACGCCAACACTTGGATCAGTCTCACAGCTGAAGGTATCGATCTAATTACTTAACAATTTCACTATAACTCACCACAGTTTAGAGGAAAGTTTAGAGAAAATGGTGTCACGCCTCTCCGTGCATACAGCCCATTATAAGTTCTACATACGTTTATGTGTGTTTCATGTGTAATGTGTGTTTGTGACAATTGCTGACTCTGACAGTATTGGGACTCTGAAGTCACAAGACTGACTTTACGTTTGAAAGGACAATAGCAGGTCTGCTGTAGTGGGACCGTTGTGGTAGACAATACTGGAATTATAAGCATAAGTGTTTTGTTTTAACACCTTGTGACTTAGCGTCCGCTACTATGCTCAGTTTGTATTTTTTATGTTTTCTGTAATATATTTGTACAGTCAAGGGCGTAGGTTTGCGTGGGGACCATGGGGACATGTCCCCACCAATATTTGGTGAGGACTAAAGTCCCCACCAAAATGACATGATGTCCCGGGACCCGGACGGTCCGGGACACATGTCTTCCGTTTGTGCACACGTCGCGCCTCCTCCTCGCCTCCAGAGCAACAGCAGCAGCAGCAGCACGTGACCCGTTCCGTTCTCTGCAGTGATTGGCTGTCTTCTTCAGCGCCAAACTGAAGCACTGAGCAACTGTTTAATTTTTAAAAGTTAGCCAGCGTGAAGCAAGTGTTTTTTTTTGTTCCCTGAGCGTTGTAGCACGTGAGTAATCAGAGGAAAGTACTGTAGATCTATTACCATTCAAAGTACTTACGTTATTTCTAATCTGTCAGCGCACTGTTTAATGTTCCGAGGAGCTCACACGGCACAGAGACAGAACAGAACTGGCTCCAATAAAGAAACAGGTTGGTTGAAAGGCTGAAAAAATACTTATTGTGCTCTTACTATCCAAAATGTATAAGTGGGTGTGTTGTGTGAATCAGGATAAACTAGGGATGAAAATATTCCACGGATCCACAAGTTACAACCTTTATCTGCTGATAATGTAATTTCTGTGAAATGTGTGACAGCGGGCACTTGCTGTTATTTGCTCTAAGCACATTCAAGAGATGCACTCGAATGTGCACGTCCTGGTGCAGCTGCTGCCGCTTTGTAATGACAGCCGCGGCGCTCAGTGAAAGCACAGCTCTAACATGGTACCGAGCTCGGACCATATGCAGACAGAACCATGTTGCAAGTGCGGGTCTCCCTCGTATCTCCCCCGTTTCTCCCCTGTGTCTCTGACATGTCTCTCCCCTGACTCTTCCCAAAGCGCAACCAGCGCTCCCGAAAATAAAGCTCGGATACGTAAATTTTCCATTGCGTTAACGATGCATGCTGGTTGTGCGCAAAACACACCACAACAGGTCATTTAAGTTTTTATTTTGCATACTTGAGAGCCATGTGAGTCATTACTTGCCTTTTTGGGTAGAGAGTGGAATAAAAAAAAGAAAATATAGAAAAATCCACACTGTTACTTATTGCCAAACTCTTGTTAACTCATTGTATTGAGAAATACTATGTAACTTTTGACATTGGCCAAGTTATATAAATGATTCTGCAGTTCATGTATATGAATGTCTGTTTTTGATTGTCTATACCTTCTTATATAATTTAGAAAAAATGCCACCTCCACAAAAAAAGATAAAAGATATCAGGAGCTTTTTTAACAGTTGGAAAGTAAGAGAAAGCACAAGTAATAGCAAATTATGAATTGTGATGATTAATCTTCTGTTAAAGCTGCACTAACTGACTTTATTTTTGCATTCATTACGAAAATGCTATCCATGTCCATGTAGTGCATTGGGATATACATCATTTTGAAGAAAAAGTAGCGCAGATTTGTGCTGGCGTGACATTATATTTTAGATCGAGTTTTGATGAAACAAGGAAGAGAATGTGTTTCGGGTCGCGGATTGTGACCAATAGCAGCGGACCACTAGCCCCCACTTTCGTGAGAAATCTACAGGTCCGTTAGCATAGACGGCTGAGTTAGCACAACAAGACGAGGAGCTAACCTGAAACTTCGTGTGTCTTCGTCACCGGTTACTGCTTACACAGCGAAACAGCCATCCAAAAGAAAGTCCCGTTCCTCCGTGCTTCCCGGTTCTATCGTTCTATGGTCACGCCATCCACGTACAAATCCATATTCGTGTATTATCCATATTGGGATACGCTAACTCCGTCCCAACAGTGGGTGTGTGTGGGGGGCGATAGCTTCGTGGGTGTGGGGAGGGGAGCAGAAAGAGAGAGGCCAGCGGGTCCACGGCTTCAAAATCCCAAAGTCAGTTAGTGCAGCTTTAACATACATAACTGCTTCTCATTCAGTCTACAGCTGAGTTTAGTATAGAAGGCAACACACTATTGCAAATATAGTGTGTGATTACACAACAAATTCTGGGGGAGAAACTCTGGACCCCGTGTCAATGGGTGTAGACTCAGGTCGTAGTGAATGTCCCCACCAAGATTGGAACCAAACCTACACCATTGTGTACAGTATATATATATTAAACCTATCCAGCAGAATCTGATCTTCCATTCATTATTCACTGTAGTGTGAGGGGAACCTGTTTAAGCCACACTAGATTATTTACCAAAATAGCAATTTCTATCTAATTATCACTCTGGAATGGGAAAATAGGCAGCTAAATGTAGCCTGAACTTAGAAATGAAGCAAAAGTGGATGTTCAGACTGGAAGACTGGAAACTATGTGTGCACAAGCTCTCTGCTCCCAATCCTCCCTGGCAGCTCCGCAGTACCAAATCTTACCTGGCAACATTTAAGCACTGCCTCGTACCAGTGTTGGGCACGTTACTCTGAAAAAGTAATTAGTTTTAGTTACTAGTTGCTTCTCCCAAAAAGTAACTGAGTTACTAACTGAGTTACTCCACTATAAAAGTAACTATACCAGTAAAAGTAACTATTGCGCTACTTTTTTGTTTTGTTCTGGAACATAATGTGCACTCGACGTGCGCAATTTTACCCTTTTAACCTCAGTGAGTTTGAAATATTGCCAATATTTCCATCTAGAAAAGTCTGTTTTGCGGCTGAAGTCCTGTTCACTCTTCATCTCTCTCTGTGCTGTAAGCACTAAACACTAACACCCGCCACTGTGAATGTGGAAACACCGGTGAAGCACGGACTTCAGCCCAATCAGATGAACATATATATCATACAAATCAAGTGGACAATTTGTTTGGCTACAGCAAAATGTTTCATGCCCGCATTGTTTGTTCATACAAAACGCAAAACTATGAGTTATGGGTCTTACCTTATAAATGATCTGCACAGGCCACTTCGGTTCAGACCAGTTCCGTGTTTAAGTCCAGATAATAGTTTGAGCGTAGATATGTAATCCTCCATTTGCAAATGAGTCCAATGAGTTTTAAAAAGTAAAACAAAACGCGTGTGTCCTCCATAAACTCCTGTTTTACTGAAGCCGGGTGCATCCAATTTCTAAAATCAACCGTCTTACACTTCACCTCTTTCTTATCATTCCTATAGTCATTGAAAAATTACCCTATGTGCATTTTAAATTATCTTAAAATGTGTTATATGTATGTTAGCCAAACCTGTTGCTGTCCTTGGCAGATAAACCAGGAGGAGAAAGGAGCTTTTGGATGGAATTGTATGCAGCCGACTTCTGCGCTCACATGCGCTCCTCTGTGGCTGACCTCACGGTGATACAAGCCGTGGTTGAGCGCGATTAAGACCCATTTGTTTCAAAAACACAATTTATGAGCCATCCTCTCAACTGCAGACATGTAGATTGTAAAGGAAATATGTTTTACATCAGCCAATAATTGCTGAGAGGTTTTCTCATCCTCCCTTCTCTCATGACAACACGCGCACGAGTCCTATCACAAAGTAAAAAGAGAAGTTCATTGTGCGTCTTGAGTAACGCGCAGTAACGGGATGTCGGAAATGATAACGGCGTTATAGTTACAGTCAAAGTAATTAGTTAGATTACTCGTTACTGAAAAAAGTAACGGCGTTAGTAACGGCGTTTCTAGTAACGCCGTTATTCCCATCACTGCCTCGTACTGAGCATACAGAAAGCTTTTCATTCATGCAGCAACCTTCCTCCTCCCAACCACCGCCTTTTCGTCCAAACCAGCTCTCTAATTCTTCCCTTCGCTCCCACCACGAAGGTCTAGGTCCTGGGGGGATTTCATCATGTTTTTATTTCCCCTTCTGCATTATACTCTGTCTAAGCATCACATCTTTGCACATTTCATGTACAGCATACACTAAATAGCAGTCTTGAATATAATGTCTGCAGTCTTATGAGTTAATGTATCTAAAAAACAGATTAATTGTACAATATATGCAATTCTAATAAGCCTTTTTGTCAGTTTGACTCTGTTCTCTTCCATGGCATTAAACATACCTGTGAACATTGTGGACAAGAAAGCACACTTCCCAGAATAAGTTACAGGTTATATCTGAGGAGAGTGCTCATTGTAATAGCTAATGCATTAGCTCTCGCTTCACTGGGGCCATGTCAATCACACAACAGCACAAGGCTGAAATGCTCTTTTAAGGCTTGAGATTTTTTCCCCCCAACACATGACTGGCAACATAAATGTGAGAATGTGCGAGAAGAGGGCCAGCAAGTTCAATCGTTTTCTTACGGATTTCAGTTGAGGTGCAGCGATGCGCCCGGGGCATGTTCCCTCATTGAAAATGTAGTAGGCACAGCTTTTCGTCATGCCATTGTCATTTACACACACAGGTGTGTTTTAGAATGGTTCTTGCAGGAATCATTGAGAAAATACGCCAGACGCCATTGCCTCTGCCCTGGATGGAAAGTGGTTTAGGCACATGAGCCACTATCTCAGCGTGGGTTTTGAGCAAATTGCCCGCATTTTATTTGGGCAGTGATATGTACTAAAATGATCAGCGTGTTCCCAAAGCCTCCTTTTCCCTACCAAAACTTGGCAATAAAAGTTAAATTTCAGAACTTCCCGCTCACTTATATCAATTTCTGTTTAAAGCCAGTGCCAAAAGTCGTTCCTTCCTGCTCTGCCATCCCTCTCTGGAGATAGCATCAGTCATTTTAGCACATAAAAGTAGCCCGAACATGTGGTGGGACTGGCCTGTTAGCCATGTTAGCCGTGTGTGTAAGTCTATGAGAGGAACGCTGCAGAGGCTGATTGGACGGGAGTGGGCTGAAAGCTATCACTTTTTCCAATTAACCCAAGCCATGCAGTGGAGATTGTGGCTACGATTAGCGTCTATCAGGTCTTTGTAATGCAGATGAGAGGAGCAAAGGATCTCTGCGAGGGTGATAAGGTGCACAGTAATGCTAGGTGGGGTAGTTGTCATTCAATAAACTGCTTATAGTCTGGAGCTTTTTGTGTCAAAATTCATTGAAAACAGTTTGCAACAGTCCAATCGTCATCCCATCACTTTCAAATGCATTTCTCACACAGCAAAACACAACCTTTTTGGCCGACAGTACGGCCCTTGCTTCAGCCCTTACATGTCATTTTTCCTCCATGGCATTAAATCTACCTGTGAAAAAAGACAACAAAGCAACATGCATTAGCACTTGTCAATCACACAACAGTACCGGCCAGAACTGGGCTTTTAAGGCTTGAAACAGCTTGTGTAACATGTTTTCATATTGAGGTCTTTACCAATAAATGACAGCATCAATGTGAGGCTGTGTGAGAAGAGGGCGGCGAGTTCAGTCGTTTTCTTCATGCTTTTCTTACGGATTTCAATTGAGGTGGAGCGATGCAGCCCCTGCATGTTTCCTCTTTATTGACCAGATGCAACAACGTCATCCAGTCACGTGATTGTGAATGAGCTTACGGCGGAAGTATTGGAAACTAGCATTGCTGCGAGAGCAAAACAGACACAACTCTTAAACGGAGCTTCCTCTCCTAAATCGAGAAGTGGCTGCTTCAAGCACGTGTTGGATTACGTTATAGGTGGACTAGGACATCAGGTCAGGGCTCACAAAGAGTGGTATTTGGAGAAGTTAAGGATCGCCTAACTGAATGTTGACCCGTACCTTCTCCCCCCAGTCAATTTCATCGATTAAATAAAATGTCTATTTTTGCCCGAATTCACCCTACATGATCTTTATCATTATCGTTAACAATGCATCCCCTCACACTGGAGCAGATTTATATGTACATTTTGCTGGTAGTATTACCAATAGTCCACTTTTCTGTGGCGTTTCTGTCTACAGCCAAACATGATACGTACTGACGGAGAGGAAATACGCAATTGACTTAAAAGATAAAAATGTCAATGCTGCAGCGCACATACAGGACATTAGTAGGAGACACGTTGGACGTGTGTCATTGTCCTCCAAATTAAATACTAAAATATTTAATATTTATTATTTAATATACTATTAGTTAGTATTTATTAAAATAAATACTAACTTGTGATTGCTTTATCTTGTAAAAAGTGTTCACTGCATATTAGGGAGTACTTGGATGGGTCCCAGTCCTTTTGGTTGATTGCCGCTGGCCATCGTCGTCTTCTGTCTTCATGACGAGCAGGTATCAGATAAAAAAGCTTATGTCCTTGCCTGTTAGTATAATCAACCGCACTGCAAAATGTCAGTTTTGGCTGTAATGCGCTGAAACAGGTTGTTTTGGTCAGGTGTCCGTAGGCTCCAGTTAGACTTCTGCCGTCTGTCATGGAGAGTGGGCGTGGCTGTGACGTCACATGCAAGGGGTCAATAGTAGGTGCAGCTTTTGGTCATGTCATTGTCATTTACACACAGATGTTTTTAGAGTGGTTCTTGCAGGTTGGAATCATTGAGATTATTCTCTCATACACCAGACGCCATTGCTCCCCATTTTCTCTTCTGACCACAGCCACCTGCAACTCTTTCTTTGCAGACTTTAAATTCTGAAATTAATCATGAGTCTCTCCGGATTGAAAAATAAAAAAGTTGATTAAAGGCAGGTGTTGAACCAGCACACCAGTGGGAAAGAGATTTTTAGACCCGTGATGGCTATTTGTGGCAAAACAACAACAAACTTCAGACTTTCAAAATAAGTCAAACAAATCAGAGGGAATCCATTATAATCTACTGGATCTGGAGCAATATACAGTATGCAAGTTCAGACCTTAATTTATTAAATTCATTATTGGTCAAAGGAACAGATATATCCATGTAGAGTAAATTAATCTGTGGTGAAGCGGTACCTTTGATGTGAACATGTTTTACTGTTGTTGCATAAAGGGACAGAGCTCAGATCCATGACCAGGAAGTGCCTCTGTTTGGCTCGTGGACCGAGACAACGACAGCAGGTCAGACACAGTCTCACGGGCTTTGTCATACTCGAACTCGATGCAACAATGCTATTGAGATTATTGAGGACCCAGCACTAATCACTATAAATAGTAACACCTGAACCTGTGGGCGCTGCGTGCTTCGATGATGTGCAGTGTGTGGGGACAGGGTGATGGGTGTGTGGCCGTGTGAGCCACATGCACTACAGGGGAAAGTCTTATAAAGGGGAGGTGCACTCTTCTCCTCGTCCCTGGAAGAGTGAGCAGAAACAAAAATAGTTAATCAGTTGAGCTGCACTTGGAGACACCTTGCTGCTGAAGTATGGTAACAGTATCCTCCTCTCTCCTCCTTTACCTGTCATCATTATGTATGACTCCATCTGGAGTTTCTCATTATATTGTTTGTTTCATGGCACAATGATGGAAACCTGACCTGTACCTGTGGCCTGCATAGGCTTCTTCCTACTCTTGGTGACCTAGCGTGACTATAGCTGACAGACTGGAACTCCTAGATCTAGTAAGTAAGTAATTTTTATTCATATGGCGCTTTTCACAGACCAGAGTCACAAAGTACTTTACAATTGTTGTGGGCACTGTCCACTCACTCCACACAGAGATGGGACTCACCATTCAGGAGGCGTATGCCATGCCTATTGTACATGTTTATAGTGATAGCGGAAACCTGAGCACCCAGAGGAAACCGGAGCAGACATGGGGAGAACGTGCAAACTCCACACAGAACCCAGGGTTAGGGATAGTGCCACTGTGCAGACCAATCTACAGCTTCAGATCTGGATCTAAAGCCTCATGCTCCTGCTGTGGAATTGCTACTCCAGCACATGAGCAGTTATGGAGCGGCCCACTAGCTGATGGTCTGAAATCTACGTCAATCTTAAGCAGTGGTCCCATTCTGAGCCAGTTTGTTCCATCGTTGATGGTGATACATCCAGCCAGCCACTGTAGATAATTGGATCTTTTTTTTAAAAATCATAACCCCAACCCTTTTATCTATAAGTTCTCTCCTCCCCTGTGTTTTTAGACCCTGTTCATGTGGAGACAATGCGGCAGTAAAACGCTATAGTGTCGGTTGCTACCCTCGTTCATACGGAGACTGTGTTCCAGGTGAAAACGTAAGAGTTAAGATCCAACCTACAGAGTGGTACAGCTCAGATATGCTGCTCAGCGGGGGATCTTTCACACCCGCGTGAAGAAAAAGGTGTGAATTCTTTGCCTGCTCTGACCCCCACCTCCCCGCTGCTCTCCGCACGTACATTTGGACATGCGCAGTGGCCAAGAACAAACGTAAACAACAATGGCGGCGGGTACACTAACTAGCTACGTGTTCTTTGAGAGGTTTGAGAGGATAATTCTACTCCTTCCATTCCATCTTCTTCCGCTTCATCCGTTGCCGGGTCGTGGGGGCAGCAGTCTAAGCAGAGACGCCCAGACTTCCCTATCCACACACACTTCCTCTAGCTCGTCTGGGGGGACCCCAAGGCGCTCCCAGGCCAGTTGAGAGATATAGTCCCTCCAGCGTGTCCTGGGTCTTCCCCGGGGCCTCCTCCCGGTGGGACGTGCCCGGAACACCTCCCCAGGGAGGCGTCCAGGAGGCATCCGGAACAGATGCCCGAGCCACCTCAACTGTGCCTCTCCGAGCTCCTCCCGTGTGACTGAGCTCCTCACCCTATCTCTAAGGGAGCGCCCAGCCACTCTGCGGAGGAAGCTCATTTCGACCGCTTGTATCCGCAATCTCGTTCTTTCGGTCATTACCCAAAGCTCATGACCATAGGTGAGGGAGGGAACAAAGATTGACCGGTAAATCCACGCAAAGCTCTAGTTTCAGTTTCTTTTCAGTTTCTGCAGCTGCTGTTAAATGCAGAATGATGTTGGTGCATCTTTCACGTCTTGCAGAGGAAGTGAGTATACTGCCCCCTACTGGCCGGACATCGTTTTTGATCCTCGTATGAACGCTGTGACATTTGCATAAGGAGCCTGGTCGTTTCTGTTAATAGCTTGGGTCATAAACAGGGCCTTAGTCTGGTGCTCCAGCAACTACCTCCATTTTTCCTTGAGCCCTGCTCTGGACCTGCTTGTACCATATCCTATACCATCCAGACTGTAATAAATACTTGTAGGTGTTTTACTGCTGTATTATGTATGTGTGTATGTTTTAATTGTTTTAATTTCAGCTGTCAGCGAATAAAAACAATTGTGACACCTTTAAAGAGGACTGCTGTTGTAATTTTTGGGCTTATTTGAAAATGTAAAATGTAAAAAAAGAGAACTGACTTGACAAACTGCAAACTCTTAACACACTTTGATTACACACAGTTGATTAAACGGTGGTTGAAAATGTGTTATGAATAAAGATGGCAGCATTTGAAGGGGTTGCTAATCAGGCCTAGCATTTGCAGTCACACTAATCTGGTATCACTGACTGGTCGAGCAGACGTTGCATTTCCACTTGACATTTCATAAGAGAATAATTCATCAGTTTGTGCCATGGTTTTCTCCATTCTAACCCAAATATTTAGAAACATGACAGGCACAGAAACACTGAATTTGAAATCGTATCAGACAGAACATTTTGACCCAAAATTTGACATTCAAACAGTATGTTGTTCCCTCTAGGCCTTTGGCTACAAGGTAAGATAAGATGAACCTTTAAGCGTCCTGGTCGGAACAGTGCCTTTCTGAGTGGAGTTTACATGTTCTCCCCGTGTCTGCGTAGGTTTTCTCCGGGTGCTCCGGTTTCCCCTACCACTAGAAACAAGCACATTAGGTATGAATGTAGATGAGAGAATGAATGAATGGTGTTGATTGAGGGCTGATGCGCCAGTGTGTTCGGCGACTCGCTTCCGTCATCACCGTGTGTGGAATGATTGGAACAATATCTGAACTCTGAACATTGTAAAGCGCTTTGTGTGACCTTGGTCTGTAAAATGCGCTATATGAATAAACATTACTTACTTACAGAGGGGTAGAATAAAAGGAGGAAATAAGAACACTCAGGTTGCACACATCAAACAGGATATATTATTTTAGATAATACAATAAAATAACAAAAAAATATGCAAACAATACAAAATGAAAAATAATAAAATAATGAAAAACAATGAAAAATAATAAAATGAAATAAAACTCGAACTCTGCAGGATAAGTGACTTGTGGAGCATACACTGTCGTCAGCAGCAATCTGACGTGTCTACATTTTGTTCAACCATTTATGGTCATTGACATGTAGTGCCCCAGTCAAATTAATACATAAATATAAATACATGTATACATATATTTTGCCCATTAGATTGTACCATTGTATCACTTTGTATCATTGTACCATTGTCCCTTGAATCTGTTTACTTATTGCTATTTAATGTAATCATTTCTACACTATTTGAACAATTCCTTATTTGTATTTATTATGATAGCCATGAATGAATTAACTGTTTTTTTGTTGTTGTAATACTTTCGTCTTAACTGGGATCCCATGAAGATTAGCAAACGCATTGGTGGAAGCTAACGGGGATCCCAACAATAAACAATAAATATGCAAGTTAAAATCCCCCTAAAATATATATTTATTCCCAGCAGCACTTTCTGGAGAGGTGCCTTGCAAGCACTTCAGCGTTCACGTCGTCTCTTCTAACTACAAAAGAGCGCGGATGAAACACTGTAAAGTACGCAGGAAGCTCCGAGTGTTACGGTCTTCAAACACGAGGAACATTAAAGATGGAAATCGGCGTCAGAAGGGCTCCTCAAAGCCACAGGGAGACGGGTTAATCACAGCCAAAAGCAAAGACTTTTTATGGCTTTAATTCCCCATAAGAGTAGTAGTTATAGACCCAAGAAAAAGCATTTTCTTAACTATGGTATAATGTTGATGTGGATAATGTATACTTCAATATTATTGCAACCGTTTAATGGTTTCCTTTGTCACTGTATCTACTTGAAGTTTGGAACTGAAATATAACTCTTTGGAGCATTTCACCTGGTTTTAGGCGCTTTTACCAGCAAACTGCAACTCAACCAATTGGTTAAAATATTTGTGGTCATACCTGCAAGTGATCCTGTCAGACCTCTGAAGCTAAGCAGGGCAGGGCCTGGCTAGAACTGTGATGGGAGACCTCTGGGAACACCGGTGCTACAGTGGAGCGGCTGCGGCTGTAAAGTGCTGAATTGTTATTGTGTCCTTAGGCAAGACACTTCACCCGCATTGCCTAGAATTAGTCTGGTATGTGTGTAAATGGTTGGTGGTGATTGGAGGAGCCGATGGCACATACGGTGGTACCTCTCCTGGTTCATATTGGGCCAGATCAAGGTGCCTTTCGGTGAAGAGGGAGCTGAATCCAAAGGCAAAAATAGTGTTACTGGTCAATCTACATAATGGCCAAAAAGACAGGACTCCCTTGAAAAAGAGGTTCTTAATCTCAATGGGACTTTCCTGGTTAAATAAAAAAAAAAAATTAAAATACAAGATCAAGATAAAAGGTCCAGATGAGTTTCCTTTACATTGGCTTGGTGCTCCCACTCTGGCTCTCAGCTGGCCTGGGATCACCTCAGCATTCCCCCTGGTGAGCTGGTGATCTTTATCAAAATAAAGATGGGTTAAACATTTTTTGTAAGAATTCATATTACAAAATCCCTTAAATTCTTAACCTCAGAAATGTGGACACAGTTTTGCCAAAATGTCAGCAATTGGAACGATTCAGATCCTTGTCCTCAGAAAGGAGATTCTGAGAGCTCCAGTCTAGCGAAAGTTGTTTTTAAATACTTCTATACTTTTATGATTCACTTTGTATTTTGAGAACCTCTGGAAACAGTATGACATGGTTGAACTTAAAAAGGCAGCTTTGCATATTATGTTTCCTTTAAGACCATTTAAGTTGTGGCATCTAACTTTCAAACTGCAACAAATTAAATGACACAATACAATCCAACTAACTTCTCACTCTCAAAACAATTTGGTTCTATCTCTAGTTTCTACATGGATGTATTTTTTGGCCTCTGTTGCGCCTTAAGAATAAGCTTTTGCTATCAGATCTCAGCCCAAACCATCAAGAAAAGTCTTACTTACGAAAGTAAGTAAGTAATCTTTATTTATATAGCACATTTTACGGATTAAGGTAAGGTCACCCAAAGCGCTTTACAATTGTTGAGATATACTGAAGTGAGACGCCAAACACCCTGGCGCATCAAAGCCCGCAACCAACACCATACATTTACATTCTGACCTATTGTGCATGTTTTTAGTGGTAGGGGGAAACCGGAGCACCCGGAGGCAACCCATGCATACACAGGGAGAACATGCAAACTCCCCACAGAAATGCCTGGGGGTGGAATCGAACAACAGACATCTACAATTGTTATTTTCAGTTGGGACAAAGATAAAGTATCAACCACGTAAAAATGTGACCCCATAGTTACATATTGATCCGGATTATAACCTCACACCCGACAAAGGCCCTGTACTCCTTTTTCCAAAACCTCTCCCCTCTTTCTCTCCATGATTTGCTCGAGTGTCAAACCTTTTCATCAGTAGAAACTAAATGATTGTACCATTCATTTCTGTGTTCCCCGCTTCTACATTCCACCTCTTTCCTCCTCCTTAGCCCGGAGCGCTGGAGGCTCGCGAGGGCCTTTCTCTTGAACATATATCCTCGGGCGGCAGGAAAAGGGCACGGGGCCAAATTCGCTTTCCGAGTGAAGAGCTACAGAGGGCCCAGAGTTCTCTCCACGATCCTCTGGCTCCTGCGCCATGACAGATGTGCTGCGTTTACAGAGCGTTCGGGAAGGCAAAACTCTGATTTCTGTTCAAATGTGGCACAGCTTTGTTTAAGGGAAACATTTACTCTGCTTTTTATCCGCGAGAAGAGAGTTGGATGGGTGTTTTTTGTCATCACAGACTAAAGATGGGAAGAGAAAGTGTCTGGTCTGGTTTGGAGGTTGTTGTTGTTGTTTGGGAAGTCACAGAAATGGGGGTTAGGCGAAATAACTTTTTAATTCAGCCTAAACCCCTTCGGTCATTCATGTATTTGTATTTTTTGTATACCAATACGTAATGATAATTTTGACTATTTTAACTGAAACTAAACTGAAGTTGGACTAAGCAGAGAAAGGTTTCTCACCCATCATCTGTACTTCTTAGCAAGTTTTCCGAAAGTTGGACTACTCATTCATTCTGTACTTTTCATCTTTATTCATTAATTTCTGGATCAGAGCTGCCATTCTATCTTCTACATAGTTGTCATTTAATAATTTTATACTTGTTTCTTTGATGCTAGAGTTAGAGATTTTGTTTTATTTTAATTAGTGTAGTTATTGTTCACTTATCTTGTGCTGTGTGCTCCTCTTTCCTACTACTCTGTAACTTGTGATGCAACACTGACATTTCCTTAGCCTGGCCTTAGCCATCCGTACACTCCGCTCAGTTATCATTTCCCTGCATGTGTCGTCTGGGTCCGGTCCCTGTGTTTGCGATTACAATCTGTTGAATTCCATCCGACCAATCAGAGAGCGCGGGAGGCGGGTGTTGTAGTTTGTTGTGAGTGATGTCAAGAGTTTGCGTCGAACGGGCAAGTTGTAGTTT
This sequence comes from Knipowitschia caucasica, assembly GCA_964034765.1. NCBI lineage: Eukaryota > Metazoa > Chordata > Actinopteri > Gobiiformes > Gobiidae > Knipowitschia > Knipowitschia caucasica. The sequence continues at coordinate 16,752,999 of OZ035837.1, read as the reverse complement.
GGCAATGGCGAAAAATTCAATATTGTAATAATCCGGTCTGGTTCTATCAAGAAATTGAAGCCGGAGCAAGAGGAATGTTTAGCAAAAGTCATTGCTGGCAAAAATTGTGGCGTTACTCCCCAAGGGTTCCGTTAGCGGCAAAGGAGATGGCTAGGCTAAATGCTAACAACTGACCCGGGCGCATTACAAACGTCACGGTAAACTCAGATCCAATTGTTTCAATTAACCCCTCCCACCTGTTCACGGAGCTAAATGACGCACCTCCAGACCTTAGTACGAAATGTAATTTGTACTATGGTGTGGTACGACCAGAATCAGAATCAGAATCATTTTTATTGCCAACGTAAGTAACGGGAGGTCACAGACTTGGAAATTGCTTTGGCTCAGTGCAACAGTCAAAAAGAGATAATAAAAATAAGAATAAAAAACACTTCTAAAGAATAAATTTAAATTTAAAATAGAGTTACAGTTACTATTTACAATATACAAGTGCACATGGTGCACACAATGTAAGGTGACAGCAGTACAGTGAAGTAAAGTGACGTATGATGGGCAGTAAAGTGACTTTATAAAGGGCGGGGGGACAGGTTAAGAAGTGTTCAAGAGTCCAACAGCAGAGGGGAAGAAACTGTTCTTGTGGCGGGAGGTTCTAGTCCTGATGGACCGCAGCCTCCTGCCTGAGGGGAGTGGTTGGAATAGTCCATGTGCAGGGTGAGAGGGGTCGGCTGTGATACGACCAGCCCGGCCTCGAGCTCGGGCGACGTACAGGTCCTGCAGCGATGGAAGGCTGCGGCCGATCACTTCCTCTGCAGAGCGCACAATGCGCTGTAGTCTCTGTTTGTCCCTGACTGTGGCTCCAGCGAACCACACGGTGATGGAGGAGGTGAGGATGGACTCGATGATGGCCGTGTAGAACTGCACCAACATCTGTGCAGGCAGCTTGGCTTTCCTGAGCTGCCGCAGGAAGTACATCCTCTGCTGGGCCTTCTTGATGAGGGAGCTGATGGTCGGCTCCCACTTGAGGTCCTGGGTGATGGTGGTGCCCAGGAAAACGGAAGGACTCCACAGAGGTGATGGGGGAGTCCATCACGGAGGGTGGGGGCGGGGGGACAGTGCTCTTCCTGAAGTCCACAATCATCTCCACTGTCTTCTGGGCGTTCAGCTCCAGGTTGTTACCACTGCACCAGGACACCAGCCGGTCCACCTCCCTCCTGTAGGCGGACTCATCGTTGTTGGAGATGAGTCCAATGAGGGTGGTGTCGTCCGCTAACATTGCCGACCAGGCTAACATTTCCCCGCTGTGGAACGAATAAAGGATTTCTTAATCTTAATTTTAACAGTACTTAGTGCACTTGTATATAGATTTTGTTTTGCCATGATCTAATTTTACTTTTATAACTTTTTTGCACCGAGAGACAAATCAATTTTGTAGTTTGTGACTTCCTGTTGCTAACAATGGCAATACAAATAATTCTGATTCTGATAGTACCATCTCCTCACTGATCCTCCTGTCGTTGTGTCTGCTCAGGGACACAACGACATCAGTGGGAGTAGATAGAGTAGGTCTCATTGGGGAGTTAGAATCCACAACCATTAGATAGATAGATACCTGTAGATACTTTATTGATTCCGTAGGAGAAATTCAGGTGTCCAGTGGCAGAAGAAACACATCTATCCATTCAAACAAAACAAATAACTAGATCATTCTAAAAGTAGCTAACAATAGTAATAGTATTTAACTGCAACAGCACTTTAGGTCACAGCAGCAGAGGTGAAGTAGCCCAAAGACTTATACTGTACCAACTGAGCCACTGTCACCCCCTGAAGTTGAAATACATTTTAAAAGGTACATTCACATTTGAGCTTTCACCCAAGATATGACATTTATTACAGCAGTTTCCTGGTCACAACATGCTTCATTAACTCGTTGACTGCCAGCCGTCTGACTTTCAAGACCCACAGAATAATGCTTGCTATGACTATGTGAAATATGAAACCAGATTCTGAAAGATTGGACTGTCTGCTTTCATCAGCAAAAATATGTTGGTTTCTAGCAAGACTTGTTCTCTTGCAATCCCCAGGTGAATACAGGGAAGTTTGACAGAAATCACCAATCTCAGACATATATGGTTCCCTTTAATTGGGATATTGTGTTGCTTTTGATCATAAACGTTGGCAAGCTCTATGGAAACAAGTGCCCATATTTACAACCATACCAGACCAGTGTTTTTGGCAATCATACTCCAGAAATGATACATGTTGTAGATATACAGATGGTGGAATATTTGTCGCGTGGCATTCATTCATTTGGCGTTCCTCTCTACCCTTGCCTCTCATGAAACCCTCCACACCACACTCATCTATGTCAGTATTCAAAATGCACGTGTCACCTGTTGACATTGCTCCCAGGATCATCCATTAATAAGAAAAGAGAACCTTTCATACGTCCCTCAGTGGAAGATAAAAAAAAAAACCAGTGGGAGAAATTGTCTTATGAGAGTTTTTCCCGAAGCAGGAGGGTCTAAGGACAACGGTGATGATCCAGGACACTCCACATTCAACGTTTATAGACATTGGTCATCTGCCCCTTATGGACCAAAGGCTCTATGTGCTTTCATTATTATATTTATTGTGCTTGAACGGTTTGTTTCTCTAATCTGTGTTGGCTAATTGAAAGTTTTGCGAAGTCCACCGAGATAACTGCTGTTGTGAGTTGAAGAGAATTGATAGATTCTCCTTTAAAGGGTTAAAACACTTTGCCTATAATTGCAGTGAATTTAAAACAAATCATGTTTTTTACAGCCCAGACATTTCAAAAGTATTGGTCTTGAGGGGCGTCACAGAATTGTTGATTTGCCAAAAGCAGATCATAAAACCAAACTATTTGAGAACATATATGTATACCGTACATATACCGTAATAGGTTCCATCGGCCTCTTTGAGTACTATCAACTTCAGCTCTTTATTAAGTAATAAAGAATATTAAATTCAATTCGACAGAATGCAAAACTATTACTTTGAAGTGATCAATTTACTTAAAGTTACTTTGAATGGACACAAAAATATTATCTTTCACCTGGAGGAAACTTGTCAGATCTTTTTATCACTATATAGTAAGGTCCTGTACTCTGAAACTCTCTTGGGGAAGAGTAATGACACTCATAGTTTGATCATAGCTTGGTTGCTAGCAAACATAGTTACCACTATATAGTGTCAGATCAACATTGTAGGATAATCCAGGAACTATGTAGGGCTGCTGTGGCTTGGCCCTCTCGATCATGGTTGGTAACAATAAATACAATGACTTATTTGGTCAAATTAGTGTATTCAAAATGTTGCTCAAGTATTTGGCTTTAGGACTTGCTTTATATTCCCTCTCAAAATTAATGCTCAAATGGAGAATTTTTAAGAAGTTTATATTTTTCTCTGCAATGCATTCTGGGTAGCCAAATTTTGTTTTCAATCAACACAATATATTTGTGTTGTCATTAATGGACCCCCAGGCTTATTGAAGAAATATTTAAAGTATTTTCACTTAAAGCAATAAAATCAGTATTGTACAGGGTGCTACAGTATGATAATATTATACAGTACTTATTTGTCAACCAAAAATATAAAAGAGTGGAAAAGGAAGTATATAGTAATTACTTAAAATAATTTACATCTAAGTCTGGTCTGATTCATTTATTACAGTGAAGAGAGATAAATACAACAAAACACCTCAGGGTCATCAATCCAGCAATTAAACCAATGTTACCTGATTGTGTTATGTGTAATTTTATTCCCTTCAGGAGGACACATAACTGTCCAGGGACTAAAAATGGAAAAAAGCCCTCAGGCTAATTTTGGAATATTTACATGTATATTAATATGCACTGTCCCTTTAATAAATCAATACATAAATAAAAAAAAAAAAAAAAAATGTTCAGAACCTCCAGCATAGACCGGTATAAACTCAGACACTGAGACCTACAGTGAGAGCGATCCACCGGCATTATTTTCACCTTTAATAAATATGTTTTGTAACTGAATTAGAGCGTCTGGTATACTCTTATTGATCTACAGAGAAAGGTCTAAAAAGATGTTTAGCTGGCAGGCTGGACGTTTGGGCCTCAACAAAGGACAAAAAAACGATACGCCATGATACAAAAAGGAAAAAGCTTGTCAAAAACCTCTCTTATTCTTCTTTTATGGCAGTTGGCAATCGCAAATAAGGTACATTACCGCTACCTACCGTATCAACTTTTCCCTAGGATGTAGCTATGCCAATAATCCTAACAATATACTGTAACCCAATATACTGTGTCACGCTTGAGCCAGTGTTTTAAGGACAAGGGGACAAGTGAATATGATGAAGGTGTGATTGCCTCTCAGCAGCAGATGAGCCAGCAACGCCCACTGTCACAAACAAGCTACAGAACTAACCATACAGGAGGGGAGGGGGGAGAGGGTAGAGGAGTGTGATGCAAAAAAGGAGTAAGTCATCTTTATTTATATAGCGCATAGGTCAGCGTAACATAGCGCTTTACACTTGTTTTGGGCATTTGTCTCTCACTTTACACAGAGATGGGAGCGAATCACCACACAGTAGGCACGTACCTAAAGTACCATGTTTAAACCTGTGCAGACATGGGGAGAACGTGCAAACCCCACACAGGAAGGCCTGCCAGGTATAGTACGAGCAATGGCATAATAAAGAATACAAATCACTCAATATACTCGCCAATTATGGGATGGTAATTCTCGCACAATGTTGCATCCAGCCCTTGTAGCATGTTAAATAAATGCAATAAGCCTTGGTCTTTAAGTCTTTAAGCTCGTAATTCAACCAACTGATTAATAAATTATGCTTTAAGTGCATGTAATGAAGATGAATAACCCAATATTTGTGTTTGTTTTCCAAGAACTAAAAAGCGGCATTGTTTGGAAACGCATTATCTGAATCTCATACTTCCAGACGGGGAAGTTGGTTTGGGGCTGTGGAGTTAGAGTGAATAGAAAGAGGTAAATAACGTTGTGCAGGGAAGATAATAAGTCTTTTTTTTCTCTCACTGCATCATATTCAGTGATTTTTGCGGGGTTCTGAGGCGCAGCCGTGGTGTTAATTAAAACGTGGAAGTGCGGTTTTGGCTCTGGCTGATGATATTAAAAAGTGTGACACCTTCCAACTTCATTAGCATAGTTTAACTCCAGGGCCAATGTCACGCTCTCCCCAAATTTATCATTGTGCCAACTGTAGCGATGAATAAAGCACAATGTGGTGAAGAGAAATTGGGAGAATAAGACTTATTGTGATTCTGTCTGCTCTGAAAATCCATGGTATTTAAATCAGAGGCTGGTCTATTGATTGGCCACTCATATAACTTTGGATTCTTTAGAAAGCGTTTCTTTTTTTTTACTTTTTGTATTCAAACTTACTAAGAACAATCAATAACCAAAGAAAAACAACTATGTGGGTTTTGTATGTTTGTTTGTTTGGCTTTGTAAACTGACAGGGGAACACAACGTAAATGTAATAAATATAAATAAAATAAAAAATATTGATATTATGTTTGTGGAGGTTTTCAAATAAACATTTTGATTGAGTTTTTGGATCGCAAACAACTCCAAAGTTCTTATACAGTTAATTAATTATACAGTAAAACAAAAACATGCATTATAGCAGTTATACAGCGCTCTCACAGGATGCATCCACTCTGTGCACTGCGACAACTACTGTGGTAGTTACAGCTGCACTGGGGCAGACTGATGGAGGCAAGGCTGGCAATATCTGCTATTGGCACACTGATATCTGCTACGGAACACACAAGCACTTTACGCACAGACACACACACACACATACACACCCACACACAGACGCAATGTGGGTGAATGTGTGTTGAGAGATCTGAGGGGATCAAGCTTTCATATGCATGCGGCGATACAAAATAAATGATTGTTTTGAGAAGTTTGAGACGGAGAAGCAGATATCTTATCCACTGATCATCAACTTAATCTTTGTGCCTTTTAATGTGACCATGTTTCTGCTGACGTTGCATAAGGGGAAGAGCAACACTAGTTTATTTTAGATTATAATTTTAGATTGATATTGAGATTCCAACTAACAATAGTGCCAATATGAACCAAATCGGAGGAGCACAGGGACTGGTTTCCTACTGGTGCCCGGAGTCAGAGCTAAATGGGGAGTCTGCATTTCAAATTGGAACAGTACTGGAACAGTCTTCCTGAAAATGTGAGACAGGCTTCTTTTCTGACAATGTTCAAATCCAGGTTAGCTGTGCACACAACTGTCTCTAACTTGTTTGCTGTACAGCACTTTGAGTTTCCCCGTCTCTGAATTGTGAAATACAAACAAATTTCCCTTGCCTAGCTAGCCGTAGGACCAAGTCGAAACCACTCCCCCCCCCATTCCCTCACCTCTCCAAAAGTGAAATTGGCATTTTCTGTTCAGCCCTTTTAGGTTTTAGAAAATCCGATAACGCTGGTGCACGCACTCGCGAGAAACAGGAAGAGGGTGAAGGGGGTACTGTAAATGCATCCCATTGGTTCGTTGGGGATGAACGAATCCCATTGGTTTATCAATTTTGTCAATTTTTATCAGTTTGTCAATTCTTTTACTATTTGAAAAAACATGACAACTTGACTACTTTCAGGGTTTTAGGGACGTTTTCCCACAATACTTAAAAAATGCGTCTGGAAAATATCACTGACTGCATCTTTAATATCACAATATGCCATTTTTGTCATAGATCCTCCCCACTGTACACAGCAGCGGAAGTGTGTGATGTCTCTTCATTACTGAATCAAACAGAGGATCCCTCCCCTGAATGCATGTTTAGCCTCTCACTTAGCCCGGTCTCTGGCTCCCTCCCGCACCGGCTCTGCGCTCTGTGATGTAGTTGTGCTTGGATATTGAGGTCACATGTCCCCGCGGTGTCTCCCTGTGTGGTGGCTGTAATTGCGTGCGTGTCGGAGCTCCCAGCTGGGGGCCCCCGCTGACTGCTCCGAGCCTCCACACGGAGCTCATAACGCGGGCTGCTTTCTGCTGAGACAGGGGCCGTGCGGAGCGCTGCTGTAGCTCTGAGCTCCGCAAAGGCTCCCATGCCAAAGTCACAGCAGGTATGAGCACCATGCAGTCATTGATTGACTGCGGAACCTTCCGCAGTCAACCATTGGTTTTGTATTTCTTTATTCCGTCATTTTTTTTGACACGTTTCACAGCTTTCACATTTTCAACAATTTCCACAAGTTATACATCAAAACGTTCCACATGTTTGGGAGATTATTGCTATTACTTTTGGGACTTCAGCGATTTCCGGTTTTTCCGCAATCGGACAAAAATCTGCATTGAGAATTCTGCAATGCATTTTAATAGGCCCATGCATTTTAATAGGACTTCAGCTCTTTCAGACATTTCTACAGTTTCAATGATTCAACAGTTTCAAGGATTCAACAGTTTCAAGGATTTCAGCAGTTTCAAGATTTCAAGAGTTTCAAGGACTTCAACAGTTTCAAGGACTTCAGCAGTTTCAAGGACTTCAGCAGTTTCAAGGACTTCAGCAGTTTCAAGGACTTCAGTGTAATCATGCAACCTAATAGGGATTTTTCCATGTAAACCAGTATAATGCAACTTAATAGGGATTTTTCCATGTAAACCAGTATAATGCAACTTAATAGGGTTTTTTCATGTAAACCAGTATAATGCAACTTAATAGGGTTTTTTTTCATGTAAACCAGTATAATGCAACTTAATGGGGATTTTTCCATGTAAACCAGTATAATGCAACTTAATAGGGGTTTTTACATGTAAACCAGTATAATGCAACTTAATAGGGTTTTTTCCATGTAAACCAGTATAATGCAACTTAATAGGGTTTTTTCCATGTAAACCAGTACAATGCAACTTAATAGGGATTTTTCCATGTAAACCAGTATAATGCAACTTAATGGGGATTTTTCCATGTAAACCAGTATAATGCAACTTAATGGGGATTTTTCCATGTAAACCAGTATTATGCAACTTAATAGGGATTTTTCCATGTAAACCAGTATAATGCAACTTAATAGGGATTTTTCCATGTAAACCAGTATAATGCAACTTAATGGGGATTTTTCCATGTAAACCAGTATTATGCAACTTAATAGGGATTTTTCCATGTAAACCAGTATAATGCAACTTAATAGGGTTTTTTTCATGTAAACCAGTATAATGCAACTTAATAGGGTTTTTTCATGTATAATTATAATGTGCAATTAAAGTGGGTCATGTTATTATGGATAGAGATAGATGGATATAGATAGAGATAGATGGATAGATAGAGAGAGATAGATGGATAGATTGAGAGATAGAAAGAGTCACTTTTATCCAAGAGGAACGACCAAAAAGTTATTGCCAGGACTAATGTTAAGTGTGTCAGATAGAGGAGATGATCTATGGAATGGTCTGGAGGACACGCATAAAAAAGCCAGATCAATAAACATACATTTCGCTATCCATAGAAAATAGGATAAGGAAGTCTGGGCGTCTCTGCTTGGACCGCTGCCCCCGCGACCCGTCAAACGGATGAAATGGAAGAAAAAGGATGGATGGATAGATAAACAACACATTTTTTACATCTGGAACATACATTTTACTTGTACTTACTCCTTTTCGAATTGTGTTTACGTTTAAAATATATAAATATATATAATTGTATTGCACAATTACACCAGAGCCTCGGTCAGTGGGGACTATGGATCCTAAGTCCAGAACATCTTTGGGACAGTCTAACTTTTCCTTCAATGGAGCAAAACTGTGGAACAAACTTTAACATCTTCGTCAGACTGAAACTGAAACTGTGGCTGAAATCGGAGCAACGTTGCTCACATGGTTAATTAACTGTATATTGAATTACTTTTATATTTGTAAATTTTAAATGTGTGCAATTGTGTCCTAAAAGCCTTCTATGGACAAGTGTTGAAAATTAGCATGGTCTTGCTGTAACAATAAAGGCAGTGTATCTGGTCTGTCCAATGTAACTGTGGTATCCATATACAAAAAAAAAAACATTAATTTATAAGGGTTTCAAACAAATATTTAAACGTAAATTCACTCCATGAACCTTTGTCCTATCAGTCTATAGAGTATTTACAAATACATTACAACATACATTTTAAAGAATCCTGTTTAAATTATTATAGATAGAACTATGTTGATGTTTTATTGCTCAATTTCTGAATTAATTTTGTTGCAAATGACTTCATTCTTAAAGCTGAACGCTGCTGTTTTGCAGTTGTAGTGACGGGATTAGGCTTTGAAAAGAGCTTCACTTCAGTCTAAACCCTTTCAGTCATTCCCTTTTCGTTTTTGGAATATGACATGATCTGTTTGAGATTGCAAAATGACTGAACAAATATATATAAAATATAAAAAAACAATAGAGAGCTGTAGATACTTGTGAGAAAGGACGGGTGGGGTAAGAGCATAAAGTCTTTCACTATGGTCCCTTTGATCGTTTATTTTTTATTTGATTTGGAATTGGGATTTATTTTTCCAAATAGTCCCAACACTCCTGGAAGAGAAATAAAGGTGAAACTCAGAGTTCCAAAGTCCATTTACTTTTGGAGTTCAACTTACCAACAGAGTGAAACTAATATGTGGATTCAAGTCAAAACAAGATTGTGATATGAATAAACTTTATCTTATCTTATTAAGCGTGAATATGAAGCTATTTAACTTTGAGTAAAACCCTGGAATTCACAGAAGTCTCGTCTCAACTTTGGTCCATGCTTTTTGATTACACCGAAAAATGTAAAGAGATTGTTTTTTTCCGGCAATAACAGCAGCACACGCCGTGGTTTTCTCTTTTGCTGAGGCCGGGGATCTGGAGCCGCTGTAAAAACTCTCCCCAGTGGACCGACCAAAACCAGCGTGGGCAGCAGAACAACGCAATCTCATTTACGGACGTGGAGAAGAGCCGACAGGAGCAGGGCGCTAATGACACCAAGTATTAACTTTGTACTGAGCTCCAAAAACGCTCCCAGTTACATTGTTAGCTCCGGTTCAGGCTGGACTCAAAGCGGTCCTTATGGAGACTGCTCTAAAAGGAGTGGTCAGCAGTGCAGCAGCAGAGGAAAAATGGAAATACTTGGGTTTTAAAATGGTCCGTAATACATCAGAAGGAGCCATTTCTGCCACTTACGTCATGGAGATGTTTAATCATAGCTGCTTTTACTGCTCCAAACACACAGTGAGTGGATATGACCTGTAACATTGTCTGCTGTTCTCACTCACATGTCTCCAATGGGAGGTGTAATGCCAGGCTGTGAAACTCTAAAGAAAGTCTAAAGAGACTCATAAAGATGATAATGAGACAATGTTATAGAATGTGAAATGATATCTTCAGGAGGAAAATATGTATGAAACAAGAATGAAGAGTAAAAAACGGGAATGGTTGGATGTTTTGTTTTTCCGAGTGTGACGTGATTTTAAATAATGTCTTTTCATCTGAGAAATTGCCAAAACAAAGGTAAGCATTTTTTTAACCGGAAATCTCACCAGGAGAAATCGGTATTGCTTTTTCAGGAGAGTTCTGATTTTAATAGTAGTGGAAAGCAAAGCACCCGGAGGAAGCCTGCAAAGACACAGGGAGAACATCCACACTTTACCCAGAAAGCCCTGTCTGGAGATTGAATTGATCCCAGTACCTTCTGAGAAGCAAGAGTTTTAGCATGGATAGTCTGTTTCAAAATATATAAAAAGTCAGAATCAGAATTATTTTATTGTGAGCCAAAAAAAGTCACAATCTAGGAAATTGCTTTGGCTCTCATTGCAAACAAGCTAAAAAGTAGAGAATAATGTTTTAAAGGCAAAACTACAGACCCTCCACAAGTAAATAAGCTGCACAATTCTGAAAACAAAAGGAACTGGGATTTTTACAATGAGGTTAGATTTGCAAAGGAAACAACATCAACTGAAGAACTGCGGCCTTTGCCGTGCTAAAAATGCTATTTACCATTTACTAATTGCTGTCACTAAAATTTGATTAAGACGAATTTTACAGTCATAATAATCGTGTGTAATGAAGTTGCAGCGGGTCGGATTGAGAAACACTACAATTCAGTATTAACAGAAGGAAATGACACAATGACAACATAAAATGTAAGTACATTTGAAAGAACATAGTTAGATTGGAGAAAACTCAATTCACCTCAGCCTTCAGGTGAGTTGAAAATCAGAGATTTTATACAGAAGGGGTGGGAGGTGTCTGTTCGTTTCAATGTGGATGAAGCCTAAAAAAACTCTTGGTGTGTTTTTAGATCATGGCACATTGGTGTAGCATGATTAAAAGCTTCATAAAGACACATTTGCATTATATGTATTTTTGGATTTATTGTGGAATAGTTTGAATGGAATGGAATTGTATTTATATCAAACCTGCACAGGAGCTGGATGGTATGTTAAATATATGTATGTATAACTGCATTGTAACAGGTTATACTGTGGTCAGTGTGGATATCTAGGCAATCTAGCGTAGAATAATAACTGTTTATACCTCATGTTAAATCACAGATTCCGTATCACTCCACCTCCAACGTCACCATGGAAACGCACAGCATTGAGCACAAGCAGTGGACTTAGATTCTACATCCTATCAGGTCGATGTCACAATAAAACAAAGTATATGGATAAAACAAATATACATTTCACACTCATCCATCCATTTTCTTACCCCTTAATTTGCCTTGATCTTTCAGCGGGGGCTTCAGGCAAAGTGGAGTAAAACATTTTATCCAAGGACACAATGACAGCAGACATCAGTGAGAGTCTTGAAGTAGGTCTAATGGTGGATTCGAACCCATGACCCTCAGGCCAAAGGCTAATGCTTTTCCAACTGAGACACTGTCGCCATTTCACTAACTAACTAACTAAAATAAACATACACCAGTTAAAATAAAGTTTCCTAACCCCCATTCTTCACTTTCGCTCTATGACACACAAAAATGTCTTCTGTGTTAACTACTCAGGCTTCAACTTCATTCCTTTTGTTTTAAGTAATTATTGATATTTATTGAAGTCTGGTAACTGAAAGGTGATGTGAACTTTATCTTAAAAACCAAATCAGTTTCTCTAATTAATTTGGCAGAATGACGACAGTTGAATGTTTCCGCAGAGGTGTTGGCGATAGAGATATCAAATGAATAACTCAGAGCAGGCTGGGACACACACACACACACACATACAAATTTGTCTTTCCAAAAGCAATATTTGGTCAGCTGCTCACATACTCTTCAGTGCAGTAATATAGATACAGTAAGATCAAAATAACAAACCAACACAGGTTGAAAGTGGATCGGCCGGAGCCACCGATCTCCCAGACTTCACCTTCAGCAATAATGAATCCTCTGCCACTATAAAACAACGTATCCCACATGAGACACAGAGCGACCCAAGCCATGAGCTCGCCCGTAATTCCAGTCCTGGCGTCGAAACATGCAGTTAATTCTTTGCTGAGGTCATCGCTCCTTATTGATTTATCGACGCGATACAATTCCTGTGTACAAATGCCATGACTCGCAGGCCTGGAGCGGCGTTCTATTGCTCGGCAGACCCATTAACCGGGCTGTCGCGTGCTCTCGCTCTGCCCTGATGGCTTTGAAGGGACGTACGACACAATGAAGGCTTTTACGGCCGGGCAGAGGGCAGAGGAACCAGGGCGGGAGGGGTTAGGGGCTGGTGCGTGCCGCTCGTAATGGCATGGTGCAAGTTACTGCAGTTATTAAGGGTTTTTATAAGGGGGCCAAGAAGAAGAAAAAAAAAGCAATGAAAAATAGAATAGGGTACGGAGAATTGGCTGGGTGGTTGCGGTCGTATAGTTGTTTATTGGCCGGTCGACTTCTGAAGCCAAATTACTGTCAAAGCGGTCCGTCTTTTTGTAAAACAATTAATATGATAAACATTTAGTTGTTGAACAGGGGTTGATCTAGTTTTCTAATGTTGTTTGAGTTGAGGGTTTTACAGTTTTAAATTTATTTAGGAATTTAGGAATGCAATTTTACAGCTGTGGCCCCTGAGTCACAGTAAAACAACATTGATGCATGCAAAACTGCCCTAGCCTGGTCGTACCACACCATAGTAAAAATGACATTTCGTACTAAGGTCTGTAGGCGCTCTATTGAGATCCGTTTACAGGTGGGAGGGGCTAACTCCTTTTGCAGATTGAAACGATTGGATCTGAGTTTACCGTGACGTTTGTAATGCGCCCGAGTCTGTCGTTAGCATTTAGCCTAGCCATCTCCTTTTCCGCTAACAGAGCCCGTGGGGAGTAGCGCCACAATTTTTTCTAGCGATTACATTTGCTAAACATTCCTCAATTTCTTGATAGAACCAGACCGGATTACTTTACTATCGCATTCTTCGCCATTGCCAAACTACAACCTGCCCGTTCGGCGCAAACTCTTGACGTCACACACAGCCAACAATAACACCCGCCTCCCGCGTTTGCTGATTGGTAATTGCAAGCACAGGGACCAGACCCAGACGATAAATGCAGGTAAATGATGATTGACCGGAGTGCACGGATGGCTAAGGTCAGGCCAAAACTGCCCAAACCCAATCTTCACTTTTGGGTTATAACACATATCACATGCATAGGATACATTTCTAGTTATTTAAAAGTGGCTAATCTAGTCTTCTCAATGTTTTAGTTGAGAATTTTACGTCTGGTGAAAGTGATGGGACAAAAATCCCAATGATCTCCCACAATCTCTCTTCCAGGGCCATCCTGACCAAGAGGCATTCACAACATAACCCTCAAAAACGTCAATACATTCAGCTTTATATAAAGAAATAACAATAATGCATCAGGTTTTATTATTCATTATTGTTTCACTCCATATCACTTCTGAAGCCAGAACTGCCCTGGGGCAAACTGACAGAAGTGAGGCAACCAGTATCTACAATCTCGAAGGAAGAAGACCCACAAGTCCTTTATGTGAGCGTGTACCATCAATCAATCAATCAATCAAATTTTATTTATAAAGCGCTTTTCATACAAAAGATGCAACACAAAGTGCTTTACAGTTTGGTTAAAAACAATCCCGCCGACCCAAGACCCCTCCCCCAGACCACCCAACAGACCCACCCCAAACCACAGACAAACACACACACGCGCTCATGAACATTCATATACACACACACACACACACACACACACACGCACACGCACACGCACACGCACACGCACACACACACACCAGTAAAACAATAAAACCATGATGAGAGACTTGGCAGGGTTCAGATGCAACCAGCTGAAAAAGCGTCATCCAAGGAGCCGTCTGCACCAGGAGCAGAGAGCCGCCCGTAGCCACAGGGGACGACACAGGACCCAGAGGAGACATGAAACCAAGGCCCCAGGCCCCCACCAGGCCCAAGAGTCCGACCCCCGCAGCCACACCGACCACTGCTCCCAGTGCAGAGGGCTCCTCCAGAGGAAACACTGGGTACACTAAAAACAATACAATAAGTAAAACACTAAAATGTGAGACTAAAAGGAACACACAATACATGAATAATAGCAATAGCAATATAATAAATAATAAATAATAAAAGATAAATAGAATTGAATAATAAAAACTAATTAAAAGCTAATCTAAAAAAGTGTGTCTTGAGCCTACTTTTAAAAATATGAACGTTCTCTGCGGCCCTGAGCTCCTCCGGCAGACTGTTCCAGAGACGGGGGCCGTAGTACTGGAAAGATGCCTCGCCGTGAGTGTGTGTCCTGACTTTGGGGATGGTTAGGAGTCTGCTGCCGGAGGAGCGCAGGGGCCGGGAAGGCTCATAGGATAAAAGCAAATCTGAAAGATAAGAAGGCCCAAGACCATTAAGACATTTAAAAACCATTAAAAGAACCTTAAAATCGATTCTGAAACACACGGGGAGCCAATGCAGCGATTTTAAAACCGGTGAAATGTGGTCCCGCCCCCTGGTCTTAGTCAGGACGCGTGCGGCCGAGTTTTGGAGTAATTGAAGACTTGCAATGTTCTTTTTGGGAAGACCAGAGAGCAGGGCATTACAATAGTCAATGCGACTGGTGATAAAAGCATGCATCAGCGTCTCCGTGTTGCCCCGAGAGAGAATGGGGCGGACTCTGGCGATGTTCTTTAGATGATAAAAACCTATTTTTGTGATATTCTTTATGTGAGGAATAAAAGTCAGCTCAGAGTCAAAGATTACGCCCAGATTTTTCACTTGTGATGATGGATTAAAAGAGTGTGATTGGAGTTTTGATAAAAGTTTCTCTCTCTGGGCCTGAGGACCGATGACTAAAACCTCAGTTTTGTCCTGGTTAAGCTGGAGAAAGTTTTCTGCCATCCAGGATTTCAGGTCTAAAATGCAGTTAAAAAGAGCATCCATTGGCCTGGTGTCATCAGGAGACATGGAGATGTACAGCTGTGTATCATCTGCATAGCTGTGGAAGTTAATTCCATGTCTCCTGATGACACCGCCAAGAGGGAGCATGTACAGGTTAAAATGGACTGGACCTAAAATGGAACCCTGGGGCACACCACATGTGATTTTATGGACCTGAGAGGAGCAGGTATCCAAACTTACCATGTGAACACCAGTGATAGAACCAAACAGACGGATATAACACAGCTACAACTTTAGGTTTTGTTAGATTTTTATTGAGATTTAAATTTTCACCTTGGTCTGCACAAATGTGTTATATAAATAAAGTTCTTACTTGTTGTAGATGCCGTAGAAAGCAACTTTATTCTCTTATACATGCAGTGTTTTTGGCTCCACTGGGATTAAAGATACCTAATCCAAATGGAAGTAATCACAGTAAAGCAAATACTTAATACTGAAACCTACACGAATCAAACTATATTTTAAGAAATATGCTCAAAGAATTAGCAACAATTTAAAACTTAACCTTGGTGGCAGGGTGGCTAACCCAAGTCTTTTGTGTAATGACTCTACAAGCTTTGCACATCTAGAGCCTGAAAGTTTTGCCCATTCCTCTTCCCAAAACACCTGGAGCTCCGTCTCTGCCGCGTCCTTTTAAAACTCACTCCTCAGAACAACCTTTCTCACTGCAGTTCGGACATTGTCTCAAAGGCTCATGGGAGCTGTAGTGGATGAAAATCGTTTGAACATAAAATCCAAGCATTCGCGTGGGTTTTTCGCTCCATCTGTGTGCTGCGAGCTCATGACAGTCAGCCACATTACCACCACCATTGTCTGATTCTTAACACTCATTTTGAGACACAACGAGAGGACCCTCGTTGGAAGTCGTGTTAGAAATAATGTTTGCCTATTTCATATGTTCACTGGGCACACTGCAGCAACGGAGGATTATTCAAATAGAGAAAGGCAATTTGAATGGCTGCAAAAGCTGTAATTACGTGGCTATTGTACGTCCTTTGCCGTTAACAACACTCTCTGCATGCGGCATTTTATATAATATCCAATTACGCTCCCCCATTGTTTGTACCTTCACAAACATGTTCTGAAATGATTCCTGCGTTAGCTCATGTTTCTAATGAGAATGTAAATACGTGTTTCAATTGAGATACATGTGTTGTATGGATTTCTCAAAGATAAAGACGTAAAACTGAACTAAAAATCCATATCAATGTACTGTATATTCCACAGATTGTATATCTGGGGTCTCCAACCTTGACCCGTTGAGAGCTACTTTTTCGGGACAGAGGTGGCAGAGAGCTTTTTCTTTTAGACCCGGCATGTCAAACTCAAGACAATTTTTAGTTGTCCCTGAAATTATATTTGATTATCATTATTACAGTAACTTGTAGCATTGAGTAAGTAAGTAATCTGCATTTATATAGTCATCGACCAGAGTCATTAAAGGTGCCGTAATCAATTTTGTTAGCTTGTTAGCTTCTCCACCACACCAAACATCCAGCATTTTCTATTCTTTGTCACAACAAGGAGAGTGGGTGGCAAACGTAAAATTGGCATTTTCTGTTTTAGAAAATTCAATATCTCAGGTGCGCACGCTCACGAGAAACAGGAAGAGGGTGAAGGAGGTAAACGTATCCCATTGGTTTATTGGTAATAAACGAATCCCATCGGTTTGTTATTATTGGTCCGCTCCAAAATATTTTGTATAAATTTTTGGAGACTATAGGCATCTGGTCAATTCCATTACTATTTGAGAACTCGTGATAACTTGACTACTTTTAGGGTTTAGGGACGTTTTCCCACAATGTTTAACAAAGAAATGCAAAAAAATCACTTTAAGTGCTTTAAGGGCATTTGTCTCTCGCTCCACACAGAGATGGCCAGACCTGTTGTACATGTTTTTAGTGGTAGGGGGAAACTGGAGCACCTGGATGAAACATACGCACACACGGGAGAACACGCAAACTCCACACAGAAAGGCCTGGACGTGGAATTGAACCCAGGGTGGCTATAGCTATAGGTTGGAGGCCCATGTTGTATAGTATATCAGAATATAACGATTTAATAACATGTGAATACATGATTTGCCAAAATGCTGAGGAAGTGTAAGACAACAATGAGGTTATTTAGTTCAAAACATGTTAATTTTGTCTGCCTTTGACTTTATACTGGTACTTTTCTTATTGACAGACCACGACTGAGATGTGTTCTGTAATGACCTTGTTAACATGTTTCGGCTACAGAGCTGTGAGCGGTGGGGGCGGGTCCTGGTTCAAAAGTGGCCAACATGACGGGCGCCCTGGGCCGATGGGGGTGGACCCGGAATAAGAATTAGCCAATGCTAACATACAGCATCTTTTTACCTCTCGAAAACGTCTTTACAGGATGGTCCAAAAGTTGGCTCTTGGCCCAAAGCTCCGTTCCACATGTGTGTCAATGCTGAGGGGGGTGGATTTTTTTGGACCAGTCTAGTTTACTCGCTGTGAATTTTGAAAGTCACTCGTTTAAAGTGGTTCTCACCCCCGCTCCTCGGAGCTTACGTTACTCACATTTCCTGTTCGAATCTTCCTCTAAATGGGCGTAGCCTGGAGGACTAAAGGGGGCGTGAACGAGACTGGGCCGTTTATATTGCTCTGGGCGGGGGGCTGCTGACGTCAGGTCCAACTTGCAGACGTCAGGTCCAACTTCTGTGCCAGTGTTGGCGCCAGATTCAAAATTCAAATGTAGTAATACAGGTCGCCAGCAGATGGCGCCTCACAGACGGTTTTAGGCAGAAAGTTTAACTTTCAACTAATTTGCACCAAAGTGACAAGATTATGACCAGGATATGTAGACAACACTATTGGACACTCATTTATACCGTTTATCAGCAAAAAAAAGTGGATTTGAGGGTGAGTTGTCCTTTAAGTGAATGGGGCTCGCACCGGCTGACGCATGCACAGATGCGTTTTTTCACATTTTCCAGCCCCCACGGCCATTTTGAAACTGCCCATAGACCGCGGAAGTTGTGGCGTATTAGTTAGAACGGCGGAGATAGGCGGCACTACATCCGTTAATATTTACAGTCTATGGCTGTGAGTCATCTTCAGATCTGTCACTCGGTTTGGTTCCTACAGCTGAAAAAGGACACGACACCAAGAGAGGTGACAGTTTGGGTTATCCAAACTTTTAAACATTTTTGAAAATATAAACAACATACCAGAAAAAAATGTCAGTATTTGTAATTTTTTTTTTTTACTTCTTATCTCTTACATAGAGCCCTGTGAGGTACTATTTGACGTTTTGGGATGGGAGCTGATTGGCTGAGTGTGTGGGTGCTCCTTTCTTTTTAATTTTTCTGACTGAAAAAGCAAATCTAAAGTTGTGAAAACTAGTGATAGAATCAAGTGAGGAACTAGATTTTACCAACAATCCAAGCAAAACATTCAAATCAGAAAATATTTTGAAAATGTTGCCCAATAGTTACCCACAAAAAAAAGTTTCACTCTCAAGGCCACTTCCAGATTGTTGCATCCTGCTTAAAAAAATGAATAAATCTGCTGTCATCTAAACTGCGATGCCATTTCTCTTGTCGATATCTTTAAATAAAAACCTACACCTATCGCCACAATATTTACACACGTTTTGCGTTCGTAGCATCAACCCGTGCGTCTCAACAGTTGACACGGCGCCTGACCTTGACAAATAAATTCAATTGGATTCGGTCGCGGATCTAGCAGCAAGCGTGTAATTGCCGGGATTAAAAGCACATAATCAAATCAATCCCAGTGATTATCACATTAGCGGCCGCACCAGATTAAGGCCGTACGCGCTAGCATCTCTTCATTTAAATCATATTACTCTGACACTTGCCCACGATGCATTCGCGCTAATTCTATACCCGGGACGTCGGTTAATATTCTCTCCACGGCCCACGCTCCAGATGTGACATACGGGCCTGTCCGGATTAGCATACGGAGCGCGCAGCAGAAATAAATAAATAAGATTCCCGTGGTGGAAAAAAAGTGACAACAGTGAGAGGGGGGGAGGGGTCACGGCATCGTAATAGATTACTGAAGGATGACATTTAAAAGCAAAATAGAGAGGACTTATTGGAGCGCCACCAATCAAACGGCGCTGACACAATGGTTTATTCATGAGATCAAGTGCAGTCGCGGCGGCGGTGTGTGCGCGCTAACGGCTGGAGTCAAGGAGTGCCAACAGCGTGGAGGGGTGCGGGAGCGAGCGAGCGCAAAGATGCATATTCATGGTGTTATTTTATCACAGCGAGATGGGGCCAGCAGAGGTCAGACCGCTTTTGTCAAAAGCTGTGTGCGGATTTTGATGATTTCCAGGGCAGTAGTTATCAAGCTATACGCGTTTAGTATGAACATAGAAAGTCTCTAAGTAATTCTAAAAGTTTCTAACATAAGTAATCAACCAGAGATTGGAACCAGATTTGACTTTTTTCAAAGCAATTTATTTTGTGCTGCCCAAATCAGTGTAGCAGTTATTCCCCAGAGCTTTAAAATGGGTTTGAATTGCAAAATGATACATTATAAATTCAAACATTTGATGGTTAAAAAGGCAAACTGGTTAACTAAAGTTCAAAGAAAAAAAAGCTGGGGTACCACACTTTTTTTCTGTTTTCTTTCTGACATAATCCATAATGTTTGTTGCAACAGAAAGAGTCTTGTAAAAGTAAAATGTTTTGAACAAATCAGACCACACTGTCTTTTTATTTACTATTGGAAGACATTTAATGTTTTTCATACAGGTGTAAAGATCCTTCTGAGTCACCGATGACACTTAGGCTGTGGTAAAAGAGGGTCGCTCACTCTTTTTCACATTTTTGCCTATGTGACACAGAGGTAACAATGTTTGTAAAAACTAGCGATAGAACCAAGATAGGAACTAGAGTTTGCATGTTCTCCCTGTGTCTGCATAGGTTTCCCCTGCCGCTAAAAACGTGCGCAGGAGCTAAAACCATCCAGCTGCGGTAGTCTTGACCAAGCCGAGCGTTAACAAATGGAGATAGGTCCCTGGCGCTGAACTACAGCAGCGACCACTGCTCCTGACGGAAGCCTCAAGCCTGGTTCACACGAAACGATTGTCGGCCGATTTTTTTCTGTGTGAGACCTCACACACGGAGATAAAAAATCATGGGTCTAACCACTTTGGTCGTACAGCAGCCACACGGCAAAATCACGCAAACCACACATATCACACACAAACCGATTTCCCCCCCCCCACCGAGTATTCCCAGATCAGACGGAAATCTCACAAAATCTCGCGAGATCAAGCGTGACTTTAGAGTAAACAATCATGGCGGACAAAGAGGATGCAGCGGCGATAGTTTGTTTTTATCTGAGAAAAGACGTAATCAAAAGAAAAGGCGATGGTCAAAGAAGTGTAGACAACGCGAGCATGGACTATACTTGGTACATCGTGATATGGAGGTGAGTTGTTTTTTTACGGCGTTTCCTCGCCGCTTCGTCTCGTCTTCTGATTGGCTACACGCCGCAGTCATGGCAACGCGCTCGTCTGTCCTCGGGGGACACCAGATACGAGGAGAAATTGGGCCAAAACAATCCAACATGTTGGATATCCCCGATATTGAGATCGGAGCAGTCCCGAAGTCCTTCCGAGCGACGAGCGGACTCTTAATACACCACACATGGCAGAATAATAAATCAAATGTTTTGTTACAATATTCGGAGCGTTTTTACGATTGTCGTAGGTGTAAATCGGGTCCAAAATCGGCCTAATTATCCTGCCGTGTGAACCAGGCTTTAGTGGCTTTAGAATGAGTCAAATACAGAGGATGAATTGCCCTAAGGGGATGATTAAAGCGCACCTTATCTTTACCTTTGATAAAGTGGTTTAACAGCGGTAGTGGGTATGGCGGATAGATGCATGCAGTGAAAGCAGGGGATTCAATAACGTGCGGAAACCAGTCAAAGAGCAGCAATAGTGGTCACGGGGAATCAAGCCGGTCCGAACAGGAAGACACTCGAAAACAACCAAAGCATGAGCTAAACCCGGACAAAACCAGGGTCGACAATGGGAGACAGTGCTTGTGAACAGAAGTCTTCACCCTGAGTTAACATTCTACTGTGACTGTAAACAAGTGCTGCTAACGTGTCCGCCAAGACGGAAGTAGCGGTTATTAAACTCGTTAGTATCAAAGCCCTGCCCACCACTTCCGCCTTGCGTTTTTCCCCATCACAGCAGTACGTCGGATTGACTAAACTCATGCAGCTGATATTTAGCGAACGCACGTCCAAGCATCGGTGGTGGGAACACAGCTTCAGTCCACATTCTACAGCTCAGTGTGATCCGGGGGATTTAAGGACATTTATAAACATTTATGGACATCGGTCATCCCACTACCTATGAATTAATGGCTCCTTTCTCCAATCTGCTCTCTAATCGGCAACATTGTATTGTAGAGTCCTCCGAGACGACTGCGGTTGTGAAATAGGGCTAAACAAAAATAGACACACACTAATTTGTGATAGACTCATTACATGCGACGTGATATATACCGAACCTCTATTTGTTATGATTGGCTCACAGCTTGAAATGAAACCTCCAAGAAAATGGTAATTGAAAATGGACTGTAAACTATAATCATCAAAATTATAACAAACAACGGCTTGATAAATGTCACTCTGCATGTGATGAGTTTATAACATATATCGGTTTCACATTTAAAGTGAATCACAGACATAAAGCAAGTCCGAGTTTCACCTGTAATTGCAACACATTTTCCTTCCTTCATTTACTCGAGTAGTGATATTAGATAGAGAGGACTTTTGGAGAGGAAGGGAGTGACAGAGGACGTGGAGAGGAGTGGAGCAACGTGACAGAGAAAATATAGGACGTGTCACAGAGAAGGAGGATGCTGCGGGGATGAAGTACCTGTCCAGGACTCAGCCGTCAGCAGAGGGGGAGACAGAGCCCTGACAGCAGCCTTCACTGACACTTACTGTATGCTGCGAAGATCTGTGCTCATTTTGGTTACAGACTTTTCTTTTCCAACTTTATTTGATGGTTTCGTCACATGCAGCCAATATAATGCAATATTCTTCAAATTCCACAAATGGTCCCGCATAAGCAGAGAGGGTAATTACTAGCATCATCATTGTGGTGTATTTTCTCTGGGCGATTCACTTTGATTTTATTTTTGTACAGCACTTTTAGAGGAGCCCATCTTGGAGGACTTCAGAAAGTTGTGGATTCGCTAACGACACAGGAACAAAGGAAATGCAAAAAAATTAAAAAAAATACAAAAGGAGTCATTGGTTCATATGGGATGACCAATGAAATATGTGTGATCCTAAATGGTACATCATTTAGGATGACTTTACTCATTAAAGTACAATTAATACTCCATCCTTGCATACACAATTGAAAGAACTGTTAGGGTTACAAAGCAGTATTATTAGGTCTTAAACATAATACCCAAAAAATATCTCAGCATGTAATTCTACACTTCTACCGAGACTTTAAATCAGCTCTGCTTGTGTACAAGTCTCTCCATGGCCTCGCACCAAAGTGCTGTACATTTGTGACTTGTTAGAGCCATATGAACCATATCGGACTCTAAGGAGCACAGGGACTGGCCTCTTGCAGAGACTCTGAGGAGCACAGGGACTGGCCTCCTGCTGTGTATGAACTGTGCTCACAAATAAACATGCCTTGCCTTGTCACTAGAGGAAGGCTTTGATTTTTTAATTGTAAAGAGCTTCTAGTCGACCAAAGAAATCCGCTGACTAAAAAGGGGGGGGGGCTAAAAAAAACCTGATTTGTCTGAAGTCTCTAAATTGTTCTCTCAGGACCTTGATTTTATCTATTGTGACATTACAAAGTGTGCTACTGATGATTTCAGTTTTTTTGTGCTTCATACAGGGGCGACAGTGGCTCATTGGTAGAGCCTTTGGTCCTGAAGGTCCACTCCAAATGCTCATACTCATGTCTGCTCTCATTGTGTCCTTGGGAAAGACAATAAACCCCACGTTGCCCGAAGCCCCCGCTGAAAGTCCAAGGCTGTGTCACCGTTGACAGAGCAGCCATCTTCCCGTGTACTCACCACCGGCTGGAGGGTCAGAGGGACTGGTGCTATGAGCATTGGGTAGCGGCTCTCATTGCCACCCTCCAAACACAGAAATGAACCAATAAAGGAGTAGAACATTATTTTTTTTTCTTCATACCTTTTGATTTTCTCATCAAAATTCTCTTAATTCACAAAGATTATTAATCGACAAAAACTTTAGTCGAAGGCACTACAAAAAATAAAGAAGACAGCCCTATAGTCATTTTACTTGAGACGCTGTCAAAACTAATAAGGAGGCAATACTTTTGTTTTAAAAGACTGAAAAAATGGCTCTAAACATGTATAGCATTGTACGGATTCATCATTGTGTACTACGTTTGAGACGGAAGTATTTATAGAGAAGGTGTGGGGGGACGTGTTACTGTAAGTTCCTGTTATTAGCCTGGATGAAGCAAAAAAAAAAATATTCTAGGCCTGTTTATAACAATGGATCATGATAAAAAAGCTCAAAAAGGATGATTTTATGTTATGTTTCTCCTTTAAAACAAAAACTGTAGATGACTATAAATGCAAAAAAAGGAACGTTGTGATGTCATGCGAACGCGGACTATTGCATTTTGGGTATTTCTATTTGCAAACAGAGCCACCCATCAGCCAGTCTGTGCTGTCGGCTGGTTCAGGGGCAGCTCCATCCATCCCACACCGTTCCCTCAGGCTACAGTCTTACTCACAACCAGAATTACTAATGTCTTGTCTCGCTAGACACTGAGAGAAGGAATGTATCCCCCAATGCTTCTCGTATATACTGCACTGCAAGGCCAACGTGTTATTTTTAATGTTTAATGTGTGAGAGGAAGTACAATTTTGTGTCCAAATGTCCAGTTCTCTGTACTTAGAGCGCTAAAAGTAGAGGTCACGCCATTTTTAGGGGTGTACTAATGTTCAGCAGGCCAAAACATAGGCTTATAGAAATATTATTAGTCCCTACACTCTTAAGTATATTTGAATGTTGTGATGCTACTTGTTTATGAAAGCCAAATCATGTCAGACCTCAGAAGCTAAGCAGGGCAGGGCCTGGTTAGTAGGATGGGAGACCTCTTGGAACATCAGGTTGCCTGACTGTTGTCTCCTTAAAGACACTTCCCTTAAGACACTTCACCCACATTGCCTAGTATGTGTCTGGTGGATGTGCGTGAATGGTTGGTGGTGGTCAGAGGGGCACAAACTGGTTGCCCCACTTCTGTCAGTGTTCCCCAAGGCAGATGTGCTGCTGTAGTAAATATCCAAGGTGTACGGAGTGACTGAATAAGGACGTGTGAAGCGTCTGAGTGTCCAAAAAAAGCTATATAAAACAATGTATTGTATCATAGTGCATAGCCAATCAGTCATTTATTACTATTGCACAATTCATATTTAAAGAAATTCAAAGTATTTCACAGGAGCAATTTAAAAAACACAGATCAAAATGCATTACAAAAAAGAAATATACACTAATTTCCAATTAAAACAGTAGTAGTAGTATTTGCTCTGAAAAAGTAGTGAGTTGCGTGCTCAAAAACATATACAAGTAAAAATTAGAATATTGTTCTGTATTTCAACTTAAAATGTGAAACCAATACATTATTTAATAAAAAAGAAAAAAACACCAAGATGAATTGGTTATAATGTTGATGATGATTGTTTACATTATTATCATACTGGTCTATTTTTAAAAGTCCAGAAGTGAATGCATTTTTTAAATAATAAAATTCCCCGTTTATGTGACCAATGAGTGTGGGTTTCTGAGTGATGTAGGGTCATGGAATAGGGTGGATTTAAATATAAAACCACATTGTGTCAAAGATGGGATACTATCACTTTACCTTCACTGTAAGAGGGGACATTTTGCTTAACTGTGTTTTAGAAAATGCTTACATTCATATCTAAGATTAGAAACTTGGTGTTTTGTCCTGTTGTGTAAATGTTCCTGTTCTGTTTTATGTGGTTTTCTATACAATGTGTTCTACATTGTGTTCTGGCCAGCTCGGGGTGCACACCGGAGACACGCATGCCCGTTCAAATGTTCTACTCTATCCGTATACGTAGTACCTGATGACCAGTCAAACCGAGCACATCTTTGATCTATACATAAATATCAGAGGTGCGTGCTGTTCGATCTGATCCATTTTTGTATTGTTGCTGTGAGATTTCAAGAGGGAGAACTACTAGAAAATCATTTAGCACAACAAATCTCATTAGACGTTTGAGAAAAAATCATGAGGCGGTGTCCAGCGATTACATGCAAGCTGAAGAGAAACGGAAAACTGAAGCAGCCAAGAAAATATAATTTGTTAAAAAAACATCGGCTAAGTTGTTTTTTTAAACGTTGGTGTTGGCCCAGAATTTCACAATCAGTGCATCCCTAGTTTCAATACAAGAGCAAGATCATTAGAGTGCTCTGTTTAAAATGACAGGTTGTGGAAAGATAAAAGTCATGCCACATTGGTTCTATTGTAGTTGAAATACATGTGTCATCGATAGGGTTGATGAATTGGCAGCGATGGCTCGTCCGGCAGATGCCATGGTGCAGATGAGGCTTCTGTCAGAGGTTTTCATTCTACCATTACCTCACAAAGGTCACTGAGAAGACTTTTATACAGCCACAGCGCAAAAAAAAATCAAATGTCAGAAGAAAAGCAGAGGTGATGAGGGCAGCTCAGTCTAAATATCAGGATTTATCAGCTGCAGGTTAAAGCTGTTATAGGTGTTTTTTAACCAGTGGCCCCGGCAGGTTAGTTTGGTCCACATTTGGAATTGATCCACTATCACCTGATTGGTCAAAATAATGTGAATAGAAAATGATGTGAGGAAATTAGAGTGACTACTTTGCGCTTGTTTGATTTTCTGCACTTTGATGAGAACCATTTTGTTGTCATGCTGTGGATTTTGTGTTGTTTGTACCTGGTTTTATTTTGACATTAGTTCTCTGTGGTTTGATTTGACTTTTACTTCATGTCCTGTTCCCTTGTTTGTTGTCTATATGTACCTGTGCTCACCCCCACCTCCATTGTCTTTTTCTGCCTATGTTTGCCTGTTTTTTCCCGGTTCTTGTGTTTCTTTTGTATTTTTGACTTTTGGTTTCACCTATAACTTTTATTTTATCATCTTTAGCATTTCCTTCGTTTCACTTTGTGACATTTGCTTTGTTTGTTAAAAGCTGAAGAGTTATATTTTTGTATCAGTTTCAGCTGGTGGTGTGCCATTTGATTGTTTGCAATGAAAAAGTGTCTCAAAAAGGTTGGGGAACACAGGTCTAAGGAATATTGTATTCTACAATCTGTGATTTTTGACCTGCATATTTTGTACTCTGGACCCCTGTTATATCTTTACTACTGCAAAACATTGTTATCCAAAGAACTGACACACATTGTTAAATTTATCTACATCTGGAACCATAGCTTGTGACCATACCTGCATGTAAAACCTCTGAAGCTAAGCAGGGTAGGGCCTGGTACATACTGTAATGGGAGACCTCTGGGAACACCAGGTGCCACAGTGGTGCTGCTGAAAAGTCCCACACTGTCATTGTGTCCTTAGGCAAGACACTTCCCCCATAGTAGTTTATCACCACTATGTTTGGAGTCAACTTTGAGTGTCCTGAAAAGCGCTATCTAAAACAGTTGCTTTATTATTATTATTATTATTAATGTTAAGCATGCGTCATTAATATCTCAAGTGCTGACGTCTCTGTTCTTATACACATTTATACAAATCGTATGAAAAGCGTTGTCCTTTTTTGTTTAATCTGAAGGGACTCGACAATAAACCGTGTTACAGGTGCGACCGCTGCTGCCTCTCTCTTCATTTCTCGACAGATCCAACGAACTTACTTTTGACCCATCTCCAAAAAGTTGTACAAAAATTATTAATGTGGCCGATTGTAGCGAAACACCTAATTTACATCTGTAGTCCCGGCAGGTCACTCAGGTCAAAACAATGTGTGAATACAAAACACAGGATAAAAAACCACACAAATTCAATTCTAGCTATAATGAGGGAAAGACTTATTTTAAGGTGTTTTTTAAAAGAGCTGTGAGCTGGGCAGTCTCGTTCGTCTGTTCAAAAACTGTCTGTAGAGTTGTTCCAATCGTTCTAATGTGTGCCATCTCACGTCTGTCAATCAGATTTTTAAAACCAGTTAAATGGCTATTTCCAGCTAAAAAAAAAAGACTTAATAATCTCAGTTCACTAATCTTAATCAAGACAAATGTTCTCGTTCCATTGGGAAATTTTTTCCTCTGGGGAAGCTATGGTGCGGAGACCCCTCACCGGCTCAGCTTTAATACAGTTAGAGAGTGGGGGGCGGGGAGAACTGTTATATTTTATCAGGAATTTGCAATAGGAAACGCATTTTTCCTCTATTGGTAAATGTTTTTAAAATGTACTTTTGACTTTCATGTAAGGCGACCTTGCGTTTCAAGAAAGGCGCCAAAATATATTATTATTATTATTAAACTATTCCCCAACATTGGCAATATCATTGTAATTAAAACAGTTGGAGAGTGGGGACATTTAGTTATATTTTTGCCAGGATAATGCAGTAGAGATAGGACCAGGGACAAGTGTGAGGGTTTCTATGTGTTTGAAATTTGAGTGACCAGGTTGTAATACATTAATCTATGTGTGAAAACATAATTGCATGGACAAACATATTTGCTAAATGTATAATTAATGGCCTAAATTTTTTGATTGTGTTGACAGTGAGTTCAATGTGTTTTTTAAAGGAGAGAGTTGGATCCAATGTGACTCTGAGATACTCCTCAACAAGGTCAAGCTCAGTGTCTCCAAGGAGCACGTTGTCAATGTCAGAAAGCTCCATTGATTCTGAGTACGCATGCGCAAGATGGCGGACGCATTTGTTTGGAGCCTTTTTTGAGCTGCACGTTTTTTATGATTTATTTTTAAACTAAGTTTCTTTTACTGGTTTTATTTGCCCTACTCGACGGAGTAAGCGGATTTTAACAGACTGCATAAAAAAGGATTACTGTCACTTTTAACAGGACTGTTTATCAGCCTTTTACCGGTAACCAGCCTGCCCACACACATCACCATGGACACCGATGCTCCCCCCGCGAACTCATACAAACAGATATACAAATCACAACTGGCTTCAATCCTCCCATCCAAACCTGTAAACACCATGACCCCCGAGGAACTTCAGCGCACTGTCAAAGAACTATCCACCGAACTCATACATAAAGAGAAACTTCTGGAACATTTCATGGACATATCATTCAAACAGTCACAGCAAATATCCCTCTCCGTACTCAGACAATCACAGCTCCACGACACTGCACTCTGGGATCCAATCGCCTGTCCTCACCCCTCATCATGCTCTACCCCGGTGCTTACCTCACGCTCCCCGGTTGCAGCTGTCCCTCTTGGTGCTCTTCCCTCCTCCTCAGTCCCGGAGCCTGCTGCCCATACCCAGAGCGGCGTGGAGCAGAGGCCTGGAGGCCACACGACATCCACGGCGTCCTCGCGCCGCAGGTAGGTGGAGGAGGCTGTGCGCAGACGCTCGGGGAGCTTCCCACGCTCTAAAACAGCGCGGGGCTCTCCGGGTGTCACGCAGGACCAACTGCGGGAAGCCCCGGGGGGATCTCTGTGCCCCGACGCGGCACCGGATACCCCCGGGAGCGCTGTCCCTGCTGTGGGAGGGTCCGTGCGCTCTGACGCGGAGGGAATCCCCAGAGGCGAGACACAAAGCAGGTCCTACGCTGAGGTGGCCGCGGGGGGACCTCTGCGCCCTGACACGGCGTGGAGTCCTCCCGTAGACGCTGCATCGCTCGCAGGGGGGTCCCTGCGCCGTGCCGCGGCGCAGAGTCCTCCCGTAGTTGCTGCCTCGCCCGCGGGGGGGTCTCTGCGCTTTATCTCAGCGCGGAGCTCCCCCGCGGAGGCTGTCTCGCCTGCTGGAGGATCTCTCCGCCCGGTGCATGGCCCTCCCACAACCGCCCGCACTACCACCAACCCCGCTGCAGGGGCGCCGGTTCGGTCTCCGGCTCCCTCCTCCTGCTCCACTGCAGCTCACGGGGCTCGCAGCAGCTCTGCTCCGGGCGCATCCCAACGCTCTCCTGTCCCCTGCTCTCCCCCGGGTCCTACTCCAGTCACTCCCTCCCCTCCACGACCTCTATTCGCACCAACTACACTCCTGGTGGGGGACTCTATCATCAAACACTGTAAGTTCTTCAATGCCATCACGCACTGCTTTCCCGGAGCCACTGTCCCTACCATCCTCACTAAACTACCCGCACTTCTACAGACAGCACCCCCCACAATAACCCGGATCATAATTCATGTTGGTACAAATGATGCTGCACTCCGCCAATCTGAAATCACCAAACTCCATTTTAAGGACCTTTTTAACCTTTTATCAAAAACCGGAAAAAGTGTTTTTATCTCTGGCCCTCTGCCCACGTTGAACCGGGGCGTGGAACGTTTTAGCAGGATACTATCACTCACCACTTGGCTTCAAAAATCATCACAGCAGCACAACTTTGGTTTTATTGACAATTTTAATTTGTTCTGGAACCGCCACCCCTTCTTCACACCCAATGGACTCCATATCAATAAACTCGGCACCCGGTACCTGATTTCAAACATCACCCACTCAGTTCAATCCCGTCCCCCGCACCTCTGACAACCCATCACTCCATCCCACATCATTCCTGCCCCGCTGGACTCCAACATCAGTCCCTGCTCCCCCCCCCAACAAGGAATTTCAGTTCTGTCCCGACCCCGCCCCTACAGACCGTCCATACTCCGGAAACCGTCCCTCAACACCCTCATCCCTGTTGCCCTTTGCTCCTCCACATCATCTTCTCCCCTGACTACAAACAAAAATGACTCTCCATCCACCATCAGGTTTGCTCTTTTAAATGTACGCTCTCTTTTAAATAGAACTTTTATCATTAATGATTTGATTTTACAACACAAACTGGATGCTATGTTTTTAACTGAGACCTGGCTGGGTCCGGATGCTCCGGCTGTTCTCACAGAGGCCTCCCCTCCCGATTTTAGCTTTGCTTTTAAAACAAGAGAAGGAAGAAGAGGTGGTGGCACAGCCTCAATTTGGAAAAACACCCTGGCCACCAAAACCATTAATTTTAACCAATACTCAAGTTTTGAGTATCATGCCCTTGTTTTTAGCAGCCCCGAAATTTTAGCAGTAACCATCTATCGGCCACCAAAAAAGTGCAGCCGTTTTATCAATGAATTTTCAGAGTTTTTATCTTTTTTATACAATTCCTATAATAGGATTGTTTTAACCGGTGATTTTAACATCCACTTTGACAACCCATCAGACCATTTTACCTGCGAGTTTGTAAGTATTTTAAATTACATGGATTTTACTCAACATGTCACACAGCCGACGCACAACAGAGGGCACACCCTCGACCTGGTCATTACTTATGGCTTGAGTGCGGGTGTGTCCTCTGTTGTTGACCTGGCTATCTCTGACCACTATTGTGTGTTTTTTAAAATCACTGGTTTTGTTAAACAGGAGACCTCTGTGAGAACTGTGAAGAAACGACGTCTAACCCCTGAAGTGGCTGCAAATTTTATGGACATTCTAAATAACGCTCCTCAGTTGGTTTTACCTGCCCCCTGTGATTTTATAGCAGATGATTTTAACAGTAGACTAAGAACTACACTGGATCAGGTTGCTCCATTAAAAATTGTAAGCATTCAACAAAAATCTATAGCCCCTTGGAAAAATGAGGAAGCAAGGAGTATGAAAAGACAGTGCAGGGTGGCAGAGCGAAGATGGAGAAAAAATAAAACGACAATCAATCACGAAATATATAAAAACCGACAGCAAATTTACAACAACACAATCAGGAAAAACAGGAACAATTACTTTGCAAAACTAATCAGCCAGAACAAAAATAATCCAAAAATCCTCTTTTCAACCATCGACACCATTTTAAACCCTGATTTTAGCATGTCTCTTTTAACCCCCACAGACTCCCTCTGTGAGGATTTTGCAGTCCACTTCATGAGGAAGATAAATACAATCAGATGTAACATTTTATCCAACCGCACAACTGTTTTTAACATATCTGATTGTTTGTCTTCACCAGAGGAAACACTGGACAGTTTTGTCCTGGTTGATGCTGAGATGCTTGATAAAGTTTTCTCCTCAGTGAGGCCCACCACATGTCTTTTAGATCCAGTCCCCACTCCATTTTTTAAGTCATTTTATGAATCTTTTAGAGAGGAGCTTTTAAACCTGATGAATTGCTCTCTTCAGACTGGGGTCTTTCCTGCAGCCTTCAAAGCGGCTGTGGTGAGGCCCCTTCTGAAGAAGAGCAATTTGGATTTTAATGATTTTAACAACTACAGACCGGTATCCAACTTACCATTTTTAAGCAAAATTTTAGAAAAACTTGTTTTTACCCAGCTCAATGCCTTTTTAGATCAGCAGCAAATTTTAGAGAAATTTCAATCAGGATTTAGGGTGAACCACAGCAAAGAGACTGCTCTTTTAAAGATTTTAAATGATTTTAGACTAAATTATGATTCTAAAAAGGTGACCGTGTTGGTTCTACTGGATCTAAGCGCTGCCTTTGATACAGTAGACCACACCATTCTTTTATCCCGCCTGAAACACCTCGGCCTCTCTGGTGCTGTCCACAAATGGTTCACTTCTTATTTAACAGACAGATCCTTCATGGTAAGTTTGGATACCTGCTCCTATCAGGTTCATAAAATCACATGTGGTGTGCCCCAGGGTTCCATTTTAGGTCCAGTCCTTTTTAACCTGTACATGCTCCCTCTTGGCGGTGTCATCAGGAGACATGGAATTGACTTCCACAGTTATGCAGATGATACACAGCTGTACATCTCCATGTCTCCTGACGACACCAGGCCAATGGATGCTCTTTTTAACTGCCTTTTAGACCTGAAATCCTGGATGGCAGAAAACTTTCTCCAGCTCAACCAGGACAAAACTGAGGTTTTAGTCATCGGTCCTGAGGCCCAGAGAGAGAAACTTTTACCGAAACTCCAATCACACTCTTTTAATCCATCATCACAAGTGAAAAACCTGGGCGTAATCTTTGACTCTGAGCTGACTTTTATTCCTCACATCAAGAACACCACAAAAGTAGGTTTTTATCATTTAAAGAACATCGCCAGAGTCCGCCCCATTCTCTCTCGGGCCAACACGGAGACGCTGATGCATGCTTTTATCACCAGTCGCATTGACTACTGTAATGCCCTGCTCTCTGGTCTTCCCAAAAAGAACATTTCAGGTTTACAATTACTTCAAAACTCGGCCGCACGTGTCCTGACTAAGACCAGGGGGCGGGACCACATTACACCGGTTTTAAAATCGCTGCATTGGCTCCCCGTGTGTTTCAGAATCGATTTTAAGGTTCTTTTAATGGTCTTTAAATGTCTTAATGGTCTTGGGCCTTCTTATCTTTCAGATTTGCTTTTATCCTATGAGCCTTCCCGGCCCCTGCGCTCCTCCGGCAGCAGACTCCTAACCATCCCCAAAGTCAGGACACACACTCACGGCGAGGCATCTTTCCAGCACTACGGCCCCCGTCTCTGGAACAGTCTGCCGGAGGAGCTCAGGGCCGCAGAGAACGTTCATATTTTTAAGAGTAGGCTCAAGACGCACCTTTTTAGAGCAGCTTTTGATTAGTATTTATTATCTATTATTGCTTTTTAGTACATCTATTTATGTTTTTAGACGGATTATATTTTTATTTATTTTTATTATTTACTATTTTTAATTATTTATTGTATCTACCCATTTACTATTGTTATTATATTAGGCAGCTGCCATTTTTCTTTTTATTTTCACATTCTATTGTACTACTTTCTATTGTATTATTGTATTGTTTTAGTGTCCCCAGTGTTTCCTCTGGAGGAGCCCTCTGCACTGAGGGCTGGGGTCTGCTGTGGCTTCGGGGGTCTGGCTCTTGGATCCGGTGGGGGTCTGGGGCCTCCTCTCTCCTCTGGATCCTATGGGGTCTGAGTCCTGGGCCTGGTGGGGTCTGGGGCCCCTCTCTCCTCTGGGTCCTGTGTCGTTGC
Source organism: Knipowitschia caucasica (assembly GCA_964034765.1). Taxonomy (NCBI): domain Eukaryota; kingdom Metazoa; phylum Chordata; class Actinopteri; order Gobiiformes; family Gobiidae; genus Knipowitschia; species Knipowitschia caucasica. Next base: position 16,719,469 of record OZ035837.1, on the reverse strand, counting down.
CTGTGGCTGCAGCCGGCTCTCTGCTCCTGGTGCAGATGGCTCCTTGGATGACGCTTCTTCAGCCGGTTACATCTGCTCCCAGCCCCATTTCTTTTTATTGTTTTACCTATTTTACCTGATATGACTTTATACTTGTGTATATGTGTGTGTGTGTGTGTGTGTGTGTGTGCACTTGTTTTCAACTCCTGGTGGGTTCCATAACCTGAGATTCCACTCACGTCATGGGGACTGGTTTTACGTGGTGGGGCCCGAACACCGGACCCCACTGGTCCAAGCTTAATAATCAATGGGTAATGCTTTTCTAACGGTCCTTATGCAGTCTCTGTAAAAATATGGAAAGGACCCCTGGAGGTTTACTTTCCTGAAAAAAGTGTGTTATGTGTCGGAACCCTGGTGGTGGGTTGCGGGATATCAAGGAGGGGCACACTGGGGCAATTTCAGTCCAGCAGGCTGGAGCCAATCATGGAGCAGCACAACAGAGGAAATCAGGTGTCAGGCTAGAAAAAGGTGCAAGTGTGTGGTTCATTAGGCTGCAAGAAATCATGGAGGAGCACACTGAAGCGCACGCTTACAAACCACTGGTAAGTGCTGACTACAAGTCATGACTTCAAATTGTTATATAGAATGATTACAAATTATTTGTTGTTTGTGCAGCTTAGTCAAGAGTCCCTAATTGATGAAGTCGACTCAGATTCTGACGATTTAACTGTCAAGAAGAAACCTGTAAAAAAGTATGGAAAAAGAAAAATCAAAAACACTTTTCTTCAAGACTCGGAAAGTGACGAACCAAAGGCAAATAAGATTGTTATCATGCAGCTGCAAAAGAAGAAAAATGGGGGGCGAGTTTACAGCAAGAGACACTTCTGCCTCTACTGTTCAATGTCCTGCCACAAAATGTCCCGTCATTTGACTAGAAAACATGGAAATGAAAGTGACGTAGCCAGAGCATTGGCTCTACCTGTGAAATCTAAAGCACGTAAACTTCAGTTTGATTTGATCAGGAATAGTGGAAACCGTGAGCACAATTTTGAGGTTTTAAAGGCCGGCATTGGAACTTTAGTCCCAGCTAAACAGCCAAATTCCCCAGTTAAATCCAGTGAGTTTTTGCACTGTATAGACTGTGGGGCATTGCTTAAGCGAAAGTCGCTGTGGAGGCATGTGGCCAGGTGCCGGCTTTCACAGAAAGATGCCCAGGCTAAACCAGGTAGAAGTAGGGTCCAGTCCCTCTGCTCCCTAGCCCAGCCTGTACTGGAGGGCATCAGCAAAAAGCTGTGGTCTTTAATTTCGGCAATGCATCAGGATGAGGTCACGGGTGTTGTCAAAGCAGAAAAGGGGATTCTGAGACTCGGAGAGCACCTGTACTTAAAACACGGGCATGATAAGACTAAGCATGATTACATTAGGCAGAAAATGAGAGAAGTCGGTAGGTTAATTAACGAAGCAAAAACCGCAGGGAAACTGAAAACAATTAAGGATTTCTTTATTCCTTCCAACTTTAACCATGTGATTGATGCAGTCAGGTCTGTGGCTGGATATGATGAGGAAACAAATCAATACAAGACTCCATCCTTGGCCCTCAAACTCGGCCATAGCCTCAGAAAGCTAGCAGATATTCTTGAATGTGACTCAAAAATGGAGCATTGTGTTGATGAACTATTTATTAAAAACCTCCAACGAAGCCGGCTGCTTTTTGAGAAGAGGTGGGACGTCTGTGTTTCTTCTGCTGCCCTACAGACCCTCCGGCAAGCCAAGTGGAACACTCCGGACCTGCTCCCTCTGACTGAGGACGTTAGAGCCATGCATGCACATATTGAGGTATGTCGACCTGAATATGTGCAAACCCTAATAAGTGAGCAAACGTCTAAGCATTGGTCTAAACTGGCAGTTTTGACTCTTTGTGAGGTCATCATTTTCAATCGAAGAAGGGAAGGTGAGGTTTCAAAGATGCCACTGACAGCCTTTACCTTAAGAAGTAAGACTGGGATCCATTCTGACATTGCTCTGGGACTGTCCCAACTTGAGAAAAAGCTGTGTCAGCATTTTCAACGCATTGAAATTAAAGGGAAAAGAAGTCGGAAAGTGCCGGTTCTTTTGACTCCTGAAATGATTGCTTCGATGGAGGTGCTGGTGGAGAACAGAAGGGCCTGTTCCATCTCTGACCATAACCCATACTTCTTTTCCCGCCCGGGCGCAGACACCCACATCAGGGGATCAGACTCCCTACGCCAGGTAGCCAAAGAATGTGGTGCGGTGCATCCAGAGATGCTATCCTCAACCAAACTTAGAAAGCACATAGCTACTATGTCTACAGTTCTCAATATGAAAGAGAATGAGATGGACATACTAGCCAACTTCCTCGGCCATGACATTCGCATCCACAGGCAATATTACAGACTACCAGAGGGGACACTGGAGCTGGCCAAAATCAGCAAAGTGTTGATGGCCATGGAGCAGGGAAGAGTGACGGAATTCGAAGGAAAGAGCCTCGACCAGATACAAATTGAGCCTGAAGGTAATTCTTGATATTATTAAAATATGTATGATTTTTTTCCCCTAAAGGCCACTTGTATTTTTATTTTCTGTGCGACAGGGAGAGCAGTAGAGATCCTCTCACAAACGGACGGGCTAAAAGAAACTTCAAGCGGAGAACCTTCAACCATTCATCCAGATGCACCCCATGGTAGTGGCAGTGCCCCTTCTGGTAAGTGTACCAGGTGGGGGATTACAGCCAGGCTGCTTGGTCCTAACCCTGGGAGTGTATATTGCTAATATATTTTTATTTCTCTCCCTAGAACGTGTAAGAAAGCCATGGTCTGCATCTGAGGTGAAGGCTGTGGAGAAGACCATGACACCTTTCATACAGACTGGAAAGGTCCCTGGGAAGTCTCACTGCCTGGCCTGGCCTGGCCTGGCCTGCATTAATGCCTCACCAGATGACCTTAGACATCGGACATGGAGTGGCATTAAATTCTATGTCAAAAATAGAATCACTGCAATTCGAAAACAAAATCTAAAATAAAATTCCTTTAAAATAGTTGTTTGGTTTCTATTGACTGTTTTGTATTACTTAAAGTAGTCCCAGTAAAAAAAGATTATGTCTATGGGTCCCATTCTGAACGGCCCTGTGTGTGTGTGTGTGTGTGTGTGTGTGTGGGTGTGTGTATTGTATATATAATTATAAATGTGATTTTGGGGGGTCTGTGGGGAGGAGGGTTTAGGGCTGGGCATGTTGGATTGTTTTTAACTAAACTGTAAAGCACTTTGTGTTACACTTTTTGTATGAAAAGCGCTTTATAAATAAAATTTGATTGATTGATTTGATTGATTGTCAGCTTTATTTAAATAGCACATTTACAACAACACCAGCTGCCCAAAGTGCTTCACATGCGGAAACTAAGGAAACAGAAAACAACATAATATACTCACAGATATGTAAGAGCGGCCACACAGCCACATCCAATTGGTAACATCAGCAACTTTTTACCACCTACGGTAAGTATACTGTGAACTCTCCAAACGAGTTGTAAATCAGCTCCTTCGTATTCAAAATGCAGCAGCTCGAGTCCTCACTATAGAACCAGGAAGTACGACCACATTAGTCCAGTTCTCAGGTCTCTGCACTGGCTTCCTGTGGCTCAGAGAATAGACTTTAAAACAGCTCTGCTTGTGTACAAGTCTCTCCATGGCCTCGCACCGAAGTATTTGTTAGTCCCATATGAACCAACTCACACTCTGAGGAGCAGGGACGGGACTCCTGCTAGTGCCCAGAGTCAGAACTAAACATGGGGAGGCAGCGTTTCAGATTAATGAAGCTAGAATCTGTAACACTCTTCCTGAAAATGTGAGACTTGCTTCTTCTCTGACGATGTTCAAATCCAGGTTGATAAAAGTTCTGTTCAGGTGTGCATACAAATGAAGGCTTTTATCTTCACTCTTTTTAATGTACTGGGATTATTTATGAATTGAATGTCTTGTATTGTTCCTTTTGAAGCCAGGGCACAAATGTGTCTTTAGATCAGAAAAAAACCTCCAATGAAGGAGCCGCTCTATTGTGAGGAGGTAAACTCTGCTCCCCAGCTCTGGAACACTCCCCACCCTGACCGCCGTAACACAGACTCACACACTTAGAATCCACCTCAAAACTCATCTGTTTGGACAAACCTATACTCATCATAACTACACCATCCTCTGCCTCTTGTTGCTGTTAACTGTATTTCAAACTTGTATTTTAACTGTTTGACAAATGTATACTGTTTACTTGTATGTAGTAATAATCAACTATTCCACAACATTGCAAATATCATTTTAATTGAAACAAACTGATTTGAGAGAAACTATTGTTGATTGTATACATAGTCATACTCCGTTGTGGTGTCAATGTTAGATACTCCAGCTTTAAAGGTACACTGTAGTTTATACTCCCATCAGGCACTGAGATCATATTATATCATTTCTGGTAGTACGGTAGCTTCGCAGGACAATATCAACCAATGTATTTCAAGATGGCGCATTGACACAGAGTCTTCCACAGCCCCATGTACATTTATAGGTCCAATTCTAAGCCCATGACAATTCAAAAACACGGCGGACGAGAAATATTCTTAAAAAGGTCACATTTGTTCTTGGTTAACATGTTTTTTCATTAGTACCTTTAAAAGAACTAGTTTTTACAGCCTTGCCCCTTCAGGGAAAGCTAGTATCCTGGACCCGTTGTTCTTTACGCACTTTATGGATCCTGGCATTCATAACTTTATCTCCCTCCACATGAACATCAAGTGGGCAATAATGTTCTCACAAAGTCATGCTAACAAGCTAATAAAAAGAGTTGTTTTTATTTCCCGGTGCTTCTCAGCGCAGAGAACAGATTGCATTGTCGTGGCCATGTGGCCGGAGAGGGAGCGAGGCAGACGGGCCACCTCATGTTGTTTTCTTTTATGTATAGTGGACAAAACGCTTCTTTACCAAACAGCACCCGAGATAGGATCACACTTTTAAAATCAACATATGTAAACGCAGCACAATGTTAGCCAGCGATGAAACGAGAGGCTGTGGTTAACATTGTAGATACAACTATACAATTCTTGTATTTCTTAATCTGCTAAAGTCTGAGATTTTGTACTTAATTCTTGCTTCTTCAGTATGCTGAAGTTGGAGATTTTTAGACCTGCTTTCTTAGATTTTTTTCATGCTTATTATTTATTATGAGCCTCATTCTGCTCTCTGATTGGATTGAAAATATACGTTTGCACCATGATCAAAAACATATAAATTCTCTACATCATTCCCATTGTATCTTTTAATAAATCTACTTGAAACAATTGCTCAGAAAAGGTCACACATGTTGATCTATTATCTGCAAACACACATAGATAGATAGATAGATAGATAGATAGATAAATACTTTATTGATCCCTAATAGGAGAAATTCAGGTGTCCAGCAGCAGAAGACTCTTTTCTTGTTGTTGTAGTACAGTTGGTCCAGTCTGGAGTTACCCAGGATGCCCTGCATTAGAGCCCTCATCCTTCTCTCCAGCACAGCTCCCACAGAGTCCACACTTCTCCCATCACAGACACACTTCTTGATCAGTCTGTCAATCAGGGGCCGTATTCCTAAAGATTCTTACTGCTAAAAGTTGCTCCTAGTGGCCAAATTCTAAGAATTTTCTTAGAATCTTGACCAACTCTTAGAATTTCCCCCAAAAGTGAGGAGTAGCTCCTAGTTAAGATAAAAGCTATTCCTAAAAAATCCTAGCTCTTAAGAGTGCTCTTAAGGGGAGATCCCTTAAGAGTTGAGAGGAGGACTTTTAGCGACTTAAAAGTTCCCTAAGAGCACAAAATGGTGGACGGTGGAGACAGGAGAAATATTCTATACACTGGATGACAGTGAATCAGTGAAACGCTACAGATTCAAGCAGGAATCATGTTTGTGGTATATTTAAAAGTCAATCATGTGACCAGCTTCTCATTGGCTGGTCAGCAATAAACACCTCATCCATTTTACCTTTGTTACACAAAAGTAAGTAGAAATGGTAAAAGTTGAAAGAGAGGAAAAAGTGGTCCTAAATTGTCACACATTCAGTACGAATGAATGAATACTTTATTTTGAGCCATGGCAAACAAGAAAAAAAGGACAAAACAAACAAAACAACAACAGAATAGAAGTACAAATATACAGTTTTGTTTTATTAACAACAATCCAGCTCAAAAAGGAGTGGGAGAGGATAAGACTTTTAAGCTCCCTTGTACTTGATTTGTACAGTGTATGTATAATATGTTTATATTAATATTGTTTCCTTAATTCCTTATAAGTCTATACATATCACAGCCTTTACTAATCCTAACGTTATCATTATCATCATTTATCCATATAATATGTATAATAATAATTTTCTTTATCATGTATATTATATATAGAGTAATATTTAAATTATATATATATATATATATATATAAAATTATAAGTGCTCATGATATATACGTATTATGTGTGATAAATTGGTGCTGAGCAAGCGCTGATGATGGTGTATAAGTCTAACTTTACTATTCACAGTATTTATGTACCATTGATATATCTGACTTTATAGCTTTTGGTTATTATTTACAATAACACAGTGTTCCTAAGATTAGATTCCATGATTGAGTTTGTCCATTTTAGGGCCCTTATTTTGCCTATTATCATCAAAAATATGTTTGTTCTAACTTTTAGGATCAACCAATCACAGCGTCTGAAATGATGACTCATACCTAGCAACGGGGTCGGCCACGCCTCCTCACTAAGATAAAAGTTGTTGTCAATTCCTTGCTCAGAGTTCTCTAAGAGTGTTCTGGAATAACTTTTAAGCTAAGACTCCTAGCTAGGAGTTTTTAAGTTAAGATAAGAGCTCTCTGAGAGGACTCTCAGAATCTTTAGGAATACGGCCCCTGGTTACTGTCTCTCGAGGTCAGACTGCCGCCCCAACACGCAACCCTGAAGAACACAGCACTAGCTACCACAGACAGACATAAACAACATAATTCAAAATTAAACTATTAGTTACTGTCTCTTTAATACACTTAAAGTTTGCAATAATAGCTGTTCTTTAACAAAGGAGTAATGAATAGAAGGGTTTTATGTCTGAGTTTTAGGAGTTCTTCGTCTCATTCCACTGTATACAGCACTTGGGACGTCTGTGTGTTTGTTCCATGCTCAATAAAAAAGATTCTTCTGAAGTGTGAAGAAAGAAAACATGGTCTGGTATTATGTTTGATGATAGAATTCTGTAACATGGTTAATCACAAACAGAAAACAAAGACGTACAAGAGACGTTTATGTGTTTAGTTGATCCAAGCTGCGGAGGATGTGAGAGTGTGTAGGTGAAAAATCCTTCAAACCACACACAATAGTTGGTTTGTGTGTGGTTCGAAACGCAAAAAACCAATAAATATCCTTCTAACTAGTTTCTGGCACTAAAATAGTTTGGTTCTATCACTCGTTTTGGCCTCTGTCACATATTTATATCAGCTTTTTGGACAGAAAAAAACAACAAAATAGTCCCACCCTCACTCAGCCAATCAGCTTTCAGCCAAAAGCGTCAATTTATAACATGTTCAATCAATCAATTGTATTTATAGAGCCCTTTACAACACTCAAGGCGACCAAAGGACTTCACGATAAAAGTACATGAACTCCATTTAAAACATTTATGCATTAAAACAATAAAACAGTTAAAAAACAATTAAAAATGTTTTCTAGTAAGATAAAGACAGTATTTCGTGGTCTGATTTGAGCTGAACGTTTTAGCCTGACCAGACTCCATCTGTGGAGACAAACCGTTCTACGTCATGGTGCTACGTCCCTTAGGACTTCGCTAGTGGGATATCACTCGTGACCCCCAGGTCACGCGCCAGAGAGATCAAATAATTTGCTCCAATCACCAGCCACCTTCCTCTATAAATGCCCCTGCACAAGGCCGCACCCCCTCTTTCACTCTGGCGCCGATTGAGATCTAAATTCAATTACCTGAGGAAAGATGTCTTCCGATGCTCGCCCGAGTTCCCCTTCGCCATCCGGCGTCGGACGTCGTCGTTGCTCGACTTGTCGGGTCAAGCTCCAGCGCAAGGACCAGCACTCCAGCTGCTTCCTGTGCCTGGGTTCGGGCCATGCGGCGTTGAGCGCCACCTGCGCCTCGTGTGTCGCTCTCCCCAGGGAGGAGAGTGAACGCAGGCGCGCGTTCTTCGCCGCTACAGCGCCCCGTCCGGACCCCTCTCAGGACGAGGGGTCTGCGATTGACTGGGCCCCCCTCGACCTTCCACCCGTGCCCGCGGAGTGGGGTGACTGCGAGGACGGAGAGGTGTCGGAGGTCGGCTCTCTCTTCACGCTGGACGAGGTGGTGTCCAACCCGGAGCCGGACCGCTTCCCGCTGGACCACATGCCTGGGCTCTACGCCACGGCGGCGGCCATCATGGATGCCCCCCTGCCACCGCAACCGAACCAGAGGGTGGAGGACTTCACCTCTGGTTACGCCACCCCTCGAGGGAGGAGGAGAGCCCAGCCCACGTTGTGCCCGCGTATGGACCCGATCGTCCATTACGCGACACGTGAGTGGCCAAAGCCCCTAGCGGCCAAGAGGCCCGCTTTGGGGTATGGCATGTACTGTAACCGTGCAGGACTGGTCCTGGACCGGCGGGGTCCCGGACATCGAGGACTCGGTTCGGGCGGCCCTGCACCCCTCCACATCCGTGTGGCCCAGCACCAGACCTCTCCTTCCCTCCGAGCGGGATAGGATGTCTTTGGCGATGCACGACAGATGTTACGCCAATGCGGCTCAGGTCGTCGCTGTGGCTAACAACATGGCCTTCATCACCGGGGCCCTGGATAGGTCTCTCTCCTCTGACCAGGCACTCAGTGGAGACACCTTATCCCAGGCGAGGACCACTTCAGCGGCGATCTTGCGCATGTGCCAAGCGCTAGCTGTCGATGGCGGCCGCACGATGGCAGCAGCACAAGTTGGGGCCAGACACCTCTGGCTGGGGTCGGTGAATCTCAGAGAGGCGGAGAAGAGGCAGCTGCTGGACCTGCCCATCTCCCAAACGTCACTCTTCGGTCCGGAGATGCAGACGCTGATAACGAGGCTGGACACCGCAGCTAAGGACTCTGCTAGCCTAGCCAAGCATCTAGCTGCGAGACGCGAGGCCCGCCCACCAGTGCGGAGCCGAGACAGAGGCAGGGAGCGCTCGCCCGGCAGGCGCCCCGGACCCTATCCACGCTCCGTGGTCCATCGTTCCCCAGCGACGAGACCCCCGGGCCAAGACAGGCACACGGGAGGTTCGCGGGACCAACACACCCAACGACGACCTCCCTATGGCAGAGGAGGTCGGGGTGGGAAAAATGTTTTCAATAAAGGCCGTCCGGCATTTCACCAGTACTCGCTGTCTGAGTCTCATTTGGGGGTATGTAACATGTCAAATGATTTGAATTCTGATTGTGTTACTTCTCGAGCATATAACGTGGCTCCGCTAGGCCTGCAGCCCCCAGAGAAGGGCGTGCAGCGCGCTATGCGGGCCACGGGCTCCGATTCACGGGTTCATGTTTTGCCCTCCCGGAGAGAGGGCAGGCGGAGGGATCTGGTAAGTGATAATGTGTGTGCTCCAGCCGAACGCGTGTTAGCATCTCTGAGCTACAAGGCTAACACGGGGTTTCCCAATCCAGGGGCTAGTCCCCCCCTCCATGAGGCAAGAGCCGAGGGGGGGCACAGCAGCCGTGTCACGTGTGGTGAACAGAGCTACAAGGCTAACACGGGGTTTCCCACTCCAGGGGCTCGCCCCCCCCTCCATGAGGCAAGAGCCAGGGGGGGGCACAGCAGCCGAGTCACGTGTGGTGAGCAGTCCCGTACTTATGACGTCGGGCCTGCAGAACACGGGACCGCCTTCGGCGCTCACGGTGTGACGCAGGGGCCCCCCCGGCCCTTTCAGCCACCCCCCCTCCCTGCTAGGAACACCAGGAGGGGGCGGGGCCGTGACGTCTCGTGTTCCAGCTCCCGTTCCGCCCCTCACAGATTTCTACACCATCTGGAGGGAGCAGGGCCTACTGACAGATATTTGGCTGGAGAAAACTCTGCGCAGAGGTTACGCTCTGCAATTTTTCCGAAAGCCACCACCATTCCGAGGCGTACGGGCAGTACGCTCTCAGGTACGGGGATCGACAGAGGCACTACAAGCGGAGGTCTCCTCTCTGCTGAGTCGAGGCGAAGCAGTGGAGGTAGACCCGCAGGACGCCACCAGGGGGCTGTACTCCCCTTACTTCTTAGTGCCAAAGAAATCAGGCGGGGTGCGTCCCATTCTGGATCTGCGCGTGTTAAACGAGTGCATTTCCAAGCGGCAGTTTCGGATGCTGTCCACAAGGCAGCTCCTCGAGTGTGTCAGGGAAGGAGACTGGATGACTTCCATAGACCTGACAGACGCATATTTCCACGTGCCCATAGTGCCAGAACACAGGAGGTTTCTGCGCTTCGCAGTGGGAGAGAGGAATTACGAGTACTGCCGTCTCCCCTTCGGGTACGCACTCGCGCCTCGCACCTTTTCCAAATGTGTGGAAGCAGCTCTGGAGCCGATCAGACGTGCGGGGGTAAGAATATTAACCTATATAGACGATTGGTTAATACTGGCCCCATCCAGGGAAGTGGCCGTGAGCCACACGCACTGGGTCCTGTCCCACATACAGCGTCTGGGCTTTGTGGTGAACAGGGAGAAGAGCAAGCTGCAGCCAGCCCAACGCTTGGTTTACCTCGGTCTACAGCTAGACTCGGTGATATTCCGTGCTGCATTGTCCGTGGACAGACGGATGAGTATTACCCGTCTGGCCCGGGAGGTTCTGGCGGGCCCCAGAGTCCCCGCTCGGCGCCTCAGGTCCCTGCTGGGAATGATGGCAGCGGCTCATGCTGTGGTGCGGCTAGGCCTGCTCCACATGAGAAATTTTCAGAGGTGGTTCTCGCGCCTCAGGCTTCACCCCTCCCGGGACGGGGGGAGGCTGATCTGGGTTCCCCAAGGGGCGGCATCGGACATCAGGTTCTGGCTCACTCCGGGTCTATTGCGGGACGGAGTGACTCTGGCCTGCGCTGTGTCTCACGTCGAGGTGTTCACGGACGCGTCGCTCGAAGGATGGGGCGGGGTCCTCGGCCAGAGCTCTGTAGGAGGCTGCTGGTCGGACTCAGCCCGTCACATCAACCTGCTGGAGATGGAGGCAGTGCACAGAGTATTGCTGCACTTTGCCCCTCAGTTGCAGGGGAGACACGTGATGGTGCGCTCAGACAACACCACAGTGGTCTCCTATCTGAACAGGCAGGGGGGCACCAGGTCCCCCGCTCTCCATCGCATGGCGACGGTGACGCTGCTGTGGGCGGCGCTTCACCTCCTGTCTCTCAGGGCGCGCCACGTCCCGGGGATCCGGAACGTGGGAGCCGACAGAATGTCCAGGGGGGGCCCACTCCAGGACGAGTGGGGCCTGGCCCCACGGGTAGCTGCGGAGATCTGGCGGAGGTTCGGCCGTCCAGTAGTCGACCTTTTCGCCAGTGCAGAGAACGCACAGTGCCCGTCCTGGTTCGCCTTAAGGGCCGCGGACGAGCCGCCTTTAGGCGTGGACGCTCTGGCTCATTACCCATGGCCAGGCGGCCTGTTGTACGCTTTCCCACCGGTGCGTCTCCTGCCGGTCCTGCTGCGGAGGATCGAACAGGAGAGGAGGTCGGTGATTCTGGTGGCTCCGGACAGTCCGCATGCCCGGTGGTTCCCCTTCCTGAGGGGCATGGCGGTGATGGAGCCCTGGGCCCTCCCGGACGAGCCGGGGGCTCTAGTCCAGGGGGCAGGAGCCCGGTTTTCACGTCCGATAATCGGCCGCAGGCTCTGGGTTTGGAGGCTGAGAGGCGGAGCCTCGTAGATCTGGGTCTTCCCCCTGCGGTGGTGGAGACTATTCAGGGAGCGAGGGCGCCGTCCACCGTGAGGGCCTACGCCACGAGGTGGAGGCTATTCAGTGTCTGGTGCGATTCCCGTTCCTGGGATCCCAGGTGTTGCCCGCTGGAGGGGGTCCTGGGATTCCTACAGGAGCTTTTCGACAAGGGGAGGGCTGTCGCTACCTTGGCGGTGTTTGCGGCAGCCATTACTTCGGGTCACGACGGGTTCGGGGGGTTCACAGCCCGCTCTCACCCGTTGGTTAAACGTTTTCTGCGGGGGGCGCGCAGGAGGAGGCCCCCGCTCCAGAGAACGCCTCCGGTTTGGGACCTCAGGGTGGTCCTTAGGGGGCTGTCGGGTTCGCCATTTGAACCGGCGGCGGAGGCGAGTCCCGAGTGTATCGCTTTTAAGACGGCCCTCTTACTGGCGTTGGCGTCTGCTAAAAGGGCGGGCGATTTGTGTGCGCTCTCCGTCCATGCGTCGTGCCTGTCCTTTGGAGAGGACGACGGCATGGTGGAGTTGTGGCCCAATCCGGCTTTTCTCCCCAAGGTCATCACGTCGGCCTTTAGGTCGAGAGTGATCAGGATTAGGGCTTTCCACCCGCCGCCGCATGCCTCCCCCGAGGAGGAGCGGCAGCACCTTCTGTGTCCTATCAGAATGCTGAGGCATTACCTGGCCATGACGTCGTCATTCAGGTCGGGTGATCAGCTGTTTGTGTGTCTGGGCCCCAAGAACAGGGGCGCCCCGCTGTCGGCTCAGCGGCTGGCGCATTGGGTCGCCACGGCGGTGCGACGGGCGTATCAGACGCAGGGTCTGGCCCCCCCGGTGGGTTTCAGGTCGCATTCCACGCGTGGGATGGCGGCCTCTACGGCCCTTCTCAGGGGGGCGTCGGTCGAGGACGTTTGCCGTGCGGCTTCTTGGGCGTCGTCCTCCTCTTTCGTCCGGTCTTATCTTTCGGATGTGTCGGACCGGTCGGTGGCCCATTCCGTGCTGAGTGCAGCGGATTGAGTTAGACCGTTGGGTCCCTCCCCTGGGGGGGGGGCCTTCGGTCTAATTTCCGCCCTGGTGCAGGAGCTCTTGGGAGAGGCATCCTACAGGTGCGGTACATTGTGTGTGTGGTCGGTCTGGTAGTCCTCGTCAGGAGCTCTTGGGAGAGGCGTCCTGTGACTACGTATGACCTACGGCTTGTGTTACGTGGGGGTATCCTTGGTAGGAGTGGCCCCGTAACACGCTTGTTCTTCTGCCCTGAGTCCTCACGTTGTGAGGGTCTTACTCGGGCGGAGCTCCAATCACCCTTCGCTGGCCTGCTGGGAGTACATTTTCCTACGGCCTCCGCGTTGTGTCCCACTAGCGAAGTCCTAAGGGACGTAGCACCATGACGTAGAATTAATAGTTACTTAATGTAACTTAAGTTCTACGAATAGGTGCGTAGTCCCTTAGCTACGAGCCCATCAGGCCAGCCCGGCTTGGCAGAGTTCAAGAGGGGGTGCGGCCTTGTGCAGGGGCATTTATAGAGGAAGGTGGCTGGTGATTGGAGCAAATTATTTGATCTCTGGCGCGTGACCTGGGGGTCACGAGTGATATCCCACTAGCGAAGTCCTAAGGGACTACGCACCTATTCGTAGAACTTAAGTTACATTAAGTAACTATTAATTATTATTCATGATACAAACGTTGGGTGCCATATTTAAGTAGTAGGTAGAGTACACACGTCCAGCCTCCAGAGCAGTAAAGTTAATCTTGCATTTTCACCCCATATTGTCACGTTTCAAAATAAATTCTTCAGAACACAATATAAATTAATAAACAAGAATCTAAAAGCAAAACCCAACTGTATAGAACCACAGAACAAACGCTCAATGGAACACTCTGCTCTATTCAGTCCAACAGGGAAAGTCTCAAGGGCAACGTTTTGATGGATTTTGCTTTGACTCCTCGTTATGCCCTGGCCCGGCTCGGGTGGATAAAGGAAGTCACAAAAGCAGAATGAAATATAGTTTGACAAAAATTGTGAATTATTTTTATAAGATTTTAACAAAGGGTGTTCGAATTTATGGTTGTTATGTTAAGAAATTGAATGGAAAATAAAATGCTTAAATAATATGTCTGTGTGTCATCCATGCATCAACATCTATCAATATATTAAATACCATATTAAATCACAAAGTGTTTTGTGTAATTGATTAAGTCACTGTAACCTAGTGAGTTTTTAATATCAACTTAAGGACAGAACATGCAGATGTTTCCTGTTTTAAGTGTTTTTCAGAGACGTGGAAGTGCTCCTTTATCTTCTGTTCTTCTGAAAAGGAAGTCTCTCCCTCTCATCTCACCGGAGAGGGGACGATATTGCAAGCATGTCAGCGCACGTCATTTTGGCCACTTTTGAGCCGGGACCCGCCCCCACTGGACGAGACCCAAACCAGACCAGACTCAGAGACTCTTGAATGTCTTCCTTTCTGGTCAATTTTTTTTAATCATGTAACAAAATTGAGTGTGTGTGTGCCTGTGAGTGAGAGTGTGAGCTCATTATATGACTATATGTATAGAGAAAGATTGTTTTGTACGGAAATTAAATGGATAAATAAATAAAGTTAAGTCCCTCCAGCAGAAAAATGTGAAAAAACACATTTACATACTTTTAGTTGGCACGAGCTTGACCCATGCCGTTCATTTAGCACTTATTCAAAAGTCCACAGCAGCCAAACTAAACAATATACTTCCCTCAGCATTGACACTCATCTAGAACGTAGCGTTGAGCCAAGAGCCGACTTTTGGACCAATATGGATAATTCTGTTTCCGGGTACAACACCACCGGCAAGAAGTCAGATTACAATCATGTTTGAGCCGGGACTCCAACACATGGAGCCTGTTTGCGTTAGCTCTAATCGACTTCAAACAATATGGGTGATGTCAGCTCTTAGTTATTCCACTCCTTCTACTGTCTGAGTTCTTTCTCCTATCAGATGAACTTTGGATGAGTATAATGTTGTTTTTGCGCTCCTCATTGGTGGCTGAGATTCAGTCTGCAGACGCCTGGCCTACATGAAGTAAACATCCTCCACTCTGCCTCTCGGCTCATCCATATTCATGCAGCACTAAGTGGCTCTGACACAGTTAAAGTTGACACAGAGGAGACGCCGAGTGCTGAGCTCCGCAACAAACCTCTTTATTATCCCCAGCAGCAGCAGCTACAGCAGCAGCAGCTACAGCAGCAGTTGCAGCGGCAGCAGCGGCTGTAGCTGTAGCAGTCACGGTGGCGGCGGTGGCGGCGATGGTGGTACGATTGTAAACGATCCAGATCCACGGGGACAGCCATGGGATTAAACCATCAACTTCAGCAAGAGCCCACTTTGTAATGACACTTTAAACTCTCTTACAAAGGAAATGGCTTCTATGAGATTAAGATGTGGCCAAATTAGATGTTAGGAGAGGACTTGGGCGACTTACTGTGAGAGAGAGAGGTACGAATTTTAAAACCACTTGTTACTTGTCACTTTTTTTTGGTTGCGAAATTGGCTCCACAAATGTACTATTATCATGAGATTAAGAGATCCTATGTTCGTCCCGGAGTGGGGAAATGCCAGTGTTGCATCACACGTTACAGTGAATAGGAATGACGAGCACACGATCTCTATGCTAAATAAAATAACATCAAATAAAATCTCTAGCTTTAGCATAATGAAGAAGCAAGAATTAGGTACAACATCCCTGACTTTAGCATTATAGAGAAACAAATATATAATACGGAATATTCTAGTAAAAGTAATATAGCAGCATAACGATGGGTCAAGTGACGTGTGGTTCAATATTGAACTTGGACTCTTTATATAATATTCACGACAATAATGCGCTACTTTAGATTCAGATTCAGATTGATTTCTACCTTTATTCGATTTATTTGATTTATTTTTTCCAGGAAAATAGCTGACATGTTTGTGGATGTGACCTTGTAGTAACCCAGTGGCTGTTAGAGCGGTCAGCGTGGTGCTTTTGGTTGTGTCAACAGTTCTCCACGATCCATTTGTTTTTAGGTTTTGTGGTGCAGGGCTCCGTCAGCAGAGAAAACCTTCCAAACAGTTGAGCAGGAATTTCTAAGTCAGCTTCCAGATACACAGAAAAAAAATTATAAAATATGAGGTAATAATTGCATGAAATGAGCAGTTTTCTTCTTTATTTGAGAACATTTTGACGGATGAAGATTTGAAAATGGGAAAAAGCCATTTGGTCTTATTTTAAGAACTGTTTCATGTTTTGTCTCATTCCAAGGGAGACATTTGTTGTATCTTTTTAAAACAAGATCATTTTGCTTTGTGCCATTGGAAAGTCCTGTTTTAATTCAGTCACACTATAGCCTGGCTCTGCCAGACCCTTGTAGTTCCGCCATGCTCCACCAGAGGCGTTTGGCTGAACCACATGGGTCTGGTATCGACGCCATAGCGAACGTCTTCCCCAGATTATTTTTTAACCGACCAATCAGGATTGCCGGTGTAACGTGGGGTTTGCACTGCCTTCTCAAGCTTCTCTCGTGCAGCAGCGAGAGGAATCCAAGATGGCGGACGTAAAGTCCGCAAATCTTTTTAAAAGAGTAAATACGATCGAATTAAGACACGGATGTCACTTTTAATGCAATTTGAGGCGAGATGTAGATGGTTCTATGTTGATATATGTGTGTTTTAAGAGTCAAATGTTCCTGTAAAGTTTGGTTGAAGCACTGGTTCAGTGTTCCTGTTTACACACTATGCAGCAGGGTTGCCAGGTTTGATGGTTCACGCATATTTTTTTCCAAGAGGCTTGTAGGTATTAAATAAACAGAAAGACAATAAACAGAATCATGATAGCCCAAGTTGATTACATTACGTTTTTAGCCAAAAAATCATTCTGAGTTTTTTTTTTTGGGGGGTATTCTCATGGATTTTGGGCCGTGTGCTTCGATATGAGTAGTTGAAAGCAGACTTCATTCAAGATAACGGACGAGTGGTCTATCCAATCCCATACAAGGATATTTTTAACAAGGCCCTGCCTTCTGAAATCCAACCACTATGGCTCAGTACCAGACTCATGTGTGAAGTGCAGCGAACTACATGGGTCTGGCCAGAGTCAGGCTAGTCACACTATTCTCAAATGAAGATAATTTTTGCCAAAATTGAGCAATTAATTTCCTTTATTTTCATCACTTTTTGCAGTTGACAGTATAAAAGGATGTGAACCCAAAAGCCTGTGAAAATAGAATTTCGAATGAAATTTTAAGAAAATGTAATTTTAAGAACGATTTGATTCCTATTCATATCACAATGATACAAATGTGTTAATTAAATACTTTAAAACTTTTTATCGCTGGTGTGCTTCCCCTCTTTATTGTTACTCTTGAGCCAGAATAGTAACTGAGTGGAAAGCACTCTCGCTTCTAAGCATGAAGGGTTCAAATCCCGGTTGAAACAGGACGTTTCTGAGTGGTTTGCAAGTTCCCCTTTGTGTCTGCGAAGTATTCCTCTGGGTGCTCCTGTTTCCCCTATCACTTAAAACATGTTCAATAGGTATGATCGTAAAGAGTGAGTGAATGGACGGTGTGTTCGACATCTCGCTTACTACTACAAGGAGCATGTTCAATATATGTTCAAATATAATGTGTGGTGTGCTTGATAAAAATAAAATACAAAACAAACCACTTTGTTGTTTTTTTTTTTTTTTTTTTTAAACGTCATAAATTTAAGCCAAGCCATATTTGCGTTTCAGACCCCGTTCCAGACCTGCACCGGGACAACACAATGGCAAACATAGTGTAATTACCAGGACAAGTTTAAACACAGCTCAGGTAGCAGTGATTGGCACATAAATGACAGACGGCTGACAGGAAGTGGGAAGAAACTCATTCTTGTGCCCCCATTAATCACAGCGCCTATACACCACATTCCACTTTCCTCTATTTTTGCTCGCATCCTGTTGCCGAGGCATTGTTTGCAGTTGTTTTGAATCCTGTTTTTGTGTGGGCTGGGGGCGCTGGTATAAGCTGCTTTTTAGCGCGGTCCCTGGAGAGTGACGTCGGCTCTGGTTTCAACAACACTGTCCCATATTTGCCGCGCTCGCTAATGAGATAATGGAGTCATCGTCTGAAGAAAGAGTACCGCACCAATTTCACGTAATGGATGTAAAACCCCACGGTGTTACCTGGGATACATGAGAAGGCCATGTGAGAGTGTTGTTCCGGTGAAAGGGACAGGACGACCCTCACAAAGGCTGTCACACTGATTTTGTTTCTCTCTCTGGTTCTCAGAAATATGTTATTGTACCTGCAAAAAGGAGCCAACACAAATAATCAACCAGGGATAATCTCTGGATTAATCTTAGTGATGGGGAAAATTATATATTCATGACTTGAGCAGAAAATTAAAGGAGATTTTAGATAAAAAGGTTGGATTAGATAGAGATAGACAGACGGACAGATTGATTGATATGTATTGACCCCTGTAGGAAAAATGCAGACGTCCAGCAGCATTAGAAAATATGCAATTTATTCATATTTTTCTGGAAATTAAATGTGGCAGTGAGACTATTTCTATATATGTGCAATAATTTATTAAGTAGAACATACATGTTGAAACAAATAAGGTAATCAATGATATCAACTTGTTGTACAAAATTTGTTTTTTTGTCTTTCCAAATTGAAAATTATCAGCTGCGGCCAATACTAAATAACCAAAACTAATGGGCCGTTTTGAAAGGCAAAACACCTCTGTGTGTGATATCATTGTGGTAAGAGGGCCTCAAACTATTGCAGGACTGAGACAGAAGCTTCTAGACAGAGTTACATGTCTGTGCCAAAAGTTCTTGACGGCAGAGTGGATGGATGTAAAAACAACTTCAAGTCTGTTTTTTGTATCATGGTTTAAAGCTCAAAAAGTGAATTTTGCATAATATGTCTCAACAAAAATGGTAACTTGAGACAAAGCACATCGCTGGCCATATGCAGCGTATATGCATGTTCAAAGCATGGCTAACTGCTTTTATGAGTAAGGAGTAGAGAATACAGCTGGTTTGAACCCAAACACTGTTTTGTACAACCTGTGTGCAAAAGTAACATTTTAAAAAGTTGCTGGAAAGTCTACTTTTTAGGTATATGTTAGTATGTATTTTGTGTGTTAGAACTTCAGGTCAGGTCTGAGAAATAGACACAGACCCCGGAGCGACTCGGGTTCCAGGAGCAAACGCATGGACATACATCTACATACAACGTGCTGAAGAAGACAAGTGCTAAAGCTTATTATTATGATTATTTATTTATTTCAAAACCTGCACAGAAGACGCATTTGACAAATGTTCAGACACATACAGTATGTTCAAGGTTTGAAAAGGGGTTGGATGAAGCACTATGCTTATTTTACCCCAACCCTCTCACCCACACAACAACCAAAAAAAAACAACCCATGCGCATACACGCACATGCGCACACACACACACACACACACACACACACACAGGCCCGAACACTCTGACCCCACCCCTCTCTGCCATCACTCGCTCTGTGCTGAGGGCATCACTCTCTTTCCTCCTTGTATTTCTTTAGTACACCTTTTTTAAACAAAGCTTTAAATTGAGTCAGATTTGTACTATTTTTAAGTTCATCCTTTAAGGTATTCCATAGAGAAACTCCTCGCACTGAGACACACATTGACTTTAAAGTGGTCCTAAATTTAGGCAAGTATACATTTTTATTCCCTCTTAGTCTATGACTATGATGCGCGTCTCTGTCACGAAATAAATTCGGAACATTTGGAGGCAGAGAGTTTTTTGATGCCCTGAACATAATCTGAGCAGTTCTGAAGTGAATCAAATCTTGTAATTTAAATTCTTCCAACTCTATGAACAGTGGGTGAGTATGATGCTTGTAGTGAACATTAGAGACAATCCTTATGGCCTTTTTCTGCAGAGTCATCAGAGGCTGTAAGTGGGATTTGTAGCAGTTTCCCCACACTTCAACACAGTAATGTAAATATGACATGATGAAAGAACGATACAATAATAGAAGAGCATTGGTGTTGAGTAAATGACTTGCTCTCCTCATCATTCCAACACATTTAGCTACTTTTGACCTGATGAAATTTATGTGAGGTTTCCAGGATATTTTATCATCTATTACAACTCCTAAAAATTTATTTTGGTGAACTTTTTCCATTTCTGTATCGTCAATGACAATTTTGACAGGAATATTACATCTGCGATTGCTAAAAAGCTGAGTGCTGGTTTGCCTAAAAAGACATAATTAGAAAAAAATAAAAAAAAACTCCCTGGTGTGGGTATAAGTAAGTGAGTAAGTAACCTTTATTTATATACAGCCTTTCACAGACCGGAGTCACAAAGCGGTTTACAATTGTGGGCATTTGTCCTCTCACTCCACACAGAGATGGGAGTGGGGTCATCAGTACAGGAGGCGCATGCCAGACCTATTGTACATGTTTAAAGTGGTAGGGGAAACCGGAGTACCCAGAGGAAACCTACACAGACACAGGGAGAACATACAAACCAAACTCCACTCAGAAAGGCCCTGTTCCAACCGGGATTCGAACCCAGGATCTTCTTGCTGAGAAGCGAGAGTGCGATCCACACATCCACCATGCCCCCCTTGTGACTTGTGAGACAGAGACATGTCGCCTACGTACACTGTCTAAGCCTGATATCTGTGTCCACTCTGTTCAACATAAAGACTTCCTTCTTTCATCCATCGTCTTCCCCTTAATCCATTTCTGGGTCGGGGAGGGGGGGGGTTGCAGTCACCATTGAATTTGCCAACACAGATTAGAGAATCAAACAGTTCAAAGGGGCATTAATGTTGATACATATTCCTTGCACCATTGATTATTTGCCTCTGCTACTCTCTCCATCTTACATCTTACTGGCCAACCACTTCTGAGCTGTTTGGGTTTGGGTCAGGACCATGACTTCAGTAAAGTACAGATACAGGGAAAAAGTACAGTAGTGTGTAAGGTAGGCAAGAGGATAATATATGTATCCTCTGGCCACCTCTGCACGTCAGGTAACTAACACCATTGGGAACAGAGGTCCAGAGGAGGTCAAAGCCAGGCCTCAGCAGCAGACCCCTGGTACGTCTCAGTAAATAAACAGCTTGTCTCCTCGAGGTGGAACTGAGGGCGATAAATCAGGAGCGTGGGAGCTGAGGGTGTCCGTGTTTCAAAGCTCTTGAAAAGGTCATCTCCAGTCTGTGCAGCAGCACAGAGCGTGTGCATGTGTGTGTGTGTGAAGTCGCTCCACTCTTCAGCACAACGATTTCTCCTCCACAGTATGTTAGGTACGTCAAAAATCTGCATCAATGTTATACTTCATTCAGCCTCATGAGAAAAAATGTCTCATTGGTGGCAGGTCTTTTTTTAGGCAAATAGATTCATTATCTATTCTATTATTGCACTGCTGTGATGGCTGCATGCTAGCATCATTATATTATTACTAACAATATAATAATACTAATAATTTATTAGTAGACATACATGTACAGTACATTGTATATCTATTTAGATTTTTTCTTTATTGACTCAGTCTCTCGGTTCAGGTGTTACTTATACTGGGATCCATCCATCCATCCATTTTCTACCCTTTAATCCATTTCTGGGTCAGGGGGGTGGCAGTCAGAGATGCCACCCAAGTCTCATAACACCAGCCCCTCACTGATCCTCTGCAGGTGGTGAGTCCACAGGAGGACGGCTGCTCTCTGACTGTGAGCATAGCCTTGATCTTTTAGTGGGGGCTTTTGGGCAAAGTGGGGTTAAGTGTCTTGCCCAAGGACACAACGACAGCAGTCATCAGTGGGAGTCGATGGAGAAGGTGCAGAGGTGGGAATGAATTATACTGGGATGAAAGGATATAAAGCACAATAAAAAAAAAGGAGGAACCACAAATGTCAAAACAAACTCAATTGAATGTACAAAAACCGGAACTGTGGACGAAAACAAGAACTGAGGAAGAAACAATGCAAATTTTCCCACTAAAGTTATGTATGCATGTTATTACTCTCGCTTCTAAGCAAGAAGGTTGTGGGTTCAAATATCAGTCGAAACGGGGCCTTTCTGAGTGGAGTTCTGCCCATGTCTGCGTTGGTTTCCTCCGGTTGCTCAGTGTTCCCCTACCACAAAAAAAATGCACAATGGGTCTGATTGTAGTGAGTGAGTTGGTGTTGATTAGGGCTTTGATGCTCCAGTGTGTTCGGCGTCTCGCTTCCGTCATCACCGTGTGGAGAGAATGGAACAATATCTGGACTCTGAACTTTGTAAAGCGCTTTGGGTCACCTTGGTCTGTAAAAATGCACTATATCTATAAAGGTTACAATGGCAAAAAAAATTATTCTAATTTCCAAAAGTAATGGACACTAGTTTTGTTTTGAAAGACAGGAAACTGTTCTGAGCATCATATCTTGGTCCCAAACTATCACAAGACTGAAACAGAAGCTTTTAGACAGAAAGGGCAGAGCTACATGTTTGGTTGGAGTGGTTTCTGTCGATTTTGCACAATATGTCAGTACCATTTACCGTTCCTGTTCTTTGCTAACCACAGAAAACCATCAGCAGTTGTGTCCAGAGTGTAAACCCAAACCAGCTGCATGTAGATTCCATCGTGAATCTAATTAAGATAACATTATGGGTGCAATGGCGCTGGTCAGGTCCTGTGTGTGACTATCGGCGTTTCATCTGCTCTATTATTAAATCCTGTGTCAGAATGTGTGCGCCTCAGCAGCAGCGACGTCATCATTTTGGGCAGCAGCACGGATCAGATATGGGGAGGCTTTTGTGACTGGGGTTTGTCTCCTGCACCTGAGAGAAACAAGACGGATAGGGCCATTAACGCCAGCAGAGCCATTTGGAACATTTCATTGCCCCAAATGAAAAAAATAGACAGGAAAAAATAAAGGAATTCAACACCAAACTAGGATCGATCGCAGTGAAACTTTGTAAGAGATGATGGTCCAAACCAGACTATAGGGTTCAGAAGTATTTAACTAATACTACGCAGGTTTATTGCACAGACATTTGAGAACTTTTAGAAAACAAATATAATGCGTTTTTTATAATCTTGAGATTTGTGCGGCATATAAGAAAAAAAATGGCAGTGAAAGCTTGGGTCCCTAAGTTCTAAACCACAAAAATGTAACCATGTAATATAATTAATTTAACTAGTTCTACACTATTTGGCCTTTTCACATCTTTAGATATAGCTTTGGTCAAGTGAGAAAGACAGAAAACTCTTACTCATCCAATCAGCTCTCCCAAAGAGTGAAAGAGTCAACAACGGGTTGCTTCTTACAATTATGAAAAAGGTCAAATGTTTTCGAATTAGATAAAAATTGCAAGTTGTCTGATTCGTTCACAACTTTTTACTTTTACTTGACTTTCTGTTGAAACAAACAAAGTATTTATATGGCAAAACATGACCAATGAGGTCATATATGATAGAAGTGGGCGATTAGACTGTGCTATATCTACATTTAAATCCAAAAGTGCGTAGTCAAATGTACGCCGTTTGACTGAAGAAATTGCGGAACATAATTTTGTGCAATACTTTTGTTGTAAAAGGGGTCTATGATTTTGACCAGTGTTCCCAGTTTGAGATAGGGACATTTAGAACCAAAGTGGTGCAGTGTCTTTATGCCAGAAGAGTGGTGTGGAGTTTATTTTTGATGAGGACACACTCCAAAAAGACAATTTTTGGTAATTCACAGATGGCCTTGTTTTTTCGAATTTACATCTTCAGACTGCCTAGAAATATAAAAGTGGTCTTCAGTAAGAAAACCGTTCCTAGCATTTACAAGTTCTATCCAACATTTCTGATTGTGCTAGTTTAGTTGAGGACTTGAGCAGACGGATCCATATTAAATGCACATCCACCCTGTCTGAATGCGTCTGCTGTCTGGGCAGGTACATGGCGTTGGTTCCACTCCGCTGCTCTCGTCCATGTCTCAGAGACTGGTGACTTTTTCAGCTATCCTTCACTCTCCGTCGGCCCGGTAACCACAGTCTATGGACCGTGACTGACTTTGAATGACAAGCATGTTGCCTACTCATTTAATGGAAACGCTGTATGCAAAATCTACTTTTTGAGCTTTAAAACCACCAACCTAAAAATCCATCCATGCCAATAGCAGAAACAATGGCACATACTTCATACTACTACTCCCAACCATCTCTTACTGTATTCAAATGTTCATGCACCGTACTTTTCAAGTGTACACATAACACAAATGGCAAAATGGCATGAGGATGCATAATAGTAACATTATATTAATGCGGGGCTTGCTCAAATCTGGGTATTTCGTCCTGCGGGCTTCGAGCCTAAATCTGTATTGACGCCATATCTGTGAGTGAAATCCAGTTGGAGGGGGTTGAGTGTTTGTTTACAGCAGTACGACTGCGAACTTTTACCACTGCCACTTGCGGCGGCTTGCTAAATCAAGACTCCGCTCTCCCAGGTTCCCTTGATAATGGAAAATAAAAATATGGCGAACTAAAAATCAATACATAAATTCCTCACTTTAGCATCCTGCGCATAACGCCAAATCCAGTTAAAATATTCTCAAGGTCATGTATTAGAGCTTTATTGTAACTTTTAACATCTAACTAGTTCCTTGCTCTCAAAACAGTTCTATCACTAGTTTTCACATAGAGAGTATTATTTTTTTTGCCTTTGTCACATCTGTTGATTGGATTTTTAAGAAAGATTGCTTTTTTTTCTCAAAAATCTGATCAACAGATTTGACAAAGGTCAAAAAATAATAGCACCAAAAGAGGTCCTATTACCAATTAGCTCTCAGCCCAAAGTATCAAATAGTGAGTCACAGGGACCTTTCATAGATGTATGAAAAAGGTACTATGAGAAATGTGTCCAAAAGATCCAAAAGCATCAAACCTCGAGTCCATTTCTCAATGGAAAAAAGCGACTCCATCACTTTCATTTTTATTCCAGAACCCACTTTGCAGTCGGTTTTGGATATGCGCTCGTGGCTGCCTGGCTTCCCTTTCTCCTCCATAAAAAAACAAGTTCAGGAAGAAAACTCCATTAAAACAGGAGACATGTATGAATGTTGGCGTGTGTACAATAATGTGCGTGTCTCCATTGTAGCAGCCTTCACACTCTTCAGGCATCTGAACTGACTGACGGCTGCCTCTCACATCTCTTATTGACTTATCAGGGAGGGTTAGCGGTCAGTACCCTTGATAGTTCAAACAACCAAAGCACGATTACAACCAAATCTGTTTCTGTTCCATTCCCACCAGAAATTAGAACTTCTCTTCCTTTGCTTGATAGGAATTATTTGTGCAAGAGATGACAGATTATACATTTGGACCAACACCAATCAAGTTGTTGTAAATAGTGGGGTACCACAAGGGTCAATATTGGGACCCACATTATTCATACCGTACATAAACGAAATATACAAAATATCAAATTGAAAGAATTTCCTACTCTTTCCTGGTGACACAAACATGTGCTAGTGATGACATGGATCAACGTGTGGTCGCTGAGAACAGATCAAAAAGTTATGCCTTCAGCACAGACGATGTAGTGAGGGGTGGGTGTTTAATCAGAGAGTGTTTGGGCCTGAATGTGTGTGTTTTTGAAGAATTTTGTTCCCTGCATTGTCTTGACAGTGTTGAATATGAGAGGGAAGTTTGCTTCATCCAAACCCTTTTCAAAACATGCATGTATAAAATGAACGTGTCTATTGATTGATTGATCCTCTGCATCTCAACTTTTGTGGAATTAAAGCATGGGAAGTAATACTCATCTAACATATACAGTATACTTGTCTCTAAAAAAACAGTATTCACATGCACCTCTTTTTGGCCTCATCTTTTGATCAGATGGAAAAGTGAAATAAGAAAGAAGTACCCACACTCAGCCAATCTGCTCTCAGCCCAAAGCGTCAAATAGGGCCTCACAAGGCTTTATTACAAGTGTGAAAAAGAAAACATGTTGTGGTAAATGTATTCACAACATACCCAGAGTTGTTTTCTTCATTCTGAGACTTCACTGACTTTACATTCTATATTACATTGGGTGTACATGTAATGCTATGTTTTAAGAGTTTTAGGCCATAATGAGTCTCCATTATGAGTATTTCTGCATTCATTAGAAAAAAGTGTGAATTGGCACAGTGACTCTCACAGCTCATTGATGTGGGAACTAACATTTCTGTCCAAAACACATACAGATTAAACAAAACCTCAAACACACATCATTCAGTAACCTTTTATGGTCATCACACAGCTTTTACCTGAGCAAGATTTCAAACATAGTCACTAAATCAAAAAAAAAAAAAAAGTGTACCAGTTCCTGGTTTTGCCAACCGTCTGCCCATTTGGGATTATTCCCAAAATACACAAACCAAAGAGCCAAGTTTTCCCAGCTGAATTGGAACAGAAAATCCTTCTACAATGTTCTGAATAAGATGTTATTATAGTTTTAAATCAAAATTGTGAGTTACAATGAATGATATTAATGTCATTTATTTTTCAGATTGCACTGACAGAATTTGAATGCAAACACCCTTTACGTTTTTAAGTTATCACATCACTTGTATTACAAAATGCCTGAGAAAAAAGATGTCTGCCCTTTAAAACATGTTTACAATTTTCCAGATAAAAAATACGGCACATACTAAGACTTTTGATCAAATTCTACAATTGCCATGCCTTTGAGAGTTATAAATCGCACCTCAAACCCCTCTTGCTGTGATGGCATGACTAAACTAAAATCTGTCTTTGAAAAGTGACCAAGCTTCTAACAGCTTGTCCATTCACACAGTGAGTGCGGGCCCCTGGGGACACATCGGGGCCCTCTTTCAACCCGTCCGTCAGAGCTATTGGGGCCGACCGCTCCACTTTCGCTGGGATAATTATTCACGTAGTGTCATAATTGCGCTGAAGCATGCAAGACCCGACCCCCTCAGCCTCTTAAGCACACTTCAGCGGCTCTCATTTTGCACTCTTTAAAGTCGGACCTGTGCGTAGCATGCTAACCACGGCAAGCTAGCGTTGACTTTTTTTTCCCCCCGTTTTTTTTTGTTTTTTAATCGCTTAATTAGCAGGCCTTTCATACGCTCAATCGCTCTCTCGCTATCTCGGGCCGCTGCTCAAAGTACTCAAGGACGGAGTGGTGAGGATGGAGATGCTTTGATTGCCGGAGCAGAGGGGAACGAGGAGAGATGGGGAAACGGTGCTAAAATGTCCACGAGAATGAGCTGTGATGAATGATAAGCAAAGAGAAACTGTACGAAAGGATGGGGGTGATACTCTAGGAACAAACACATGTATTTGATATCCACCGTGAGATAACATTTGAAGTGGTTTCTTGCCGCGTCTTTTATGGATGTTGTTATTTATTGTCAGCATTCTGCATCTGTCATTTGGTGCAATTTGGAAGACCTTCTTGAAACTTAGAAGATTCATGTTAAAAGAGCTTATCCTCCAAAAAATAGTTGGTCTTATTTTGTTATACTTTAATGTGTTTCCTTGGTATGTGGCAGGTAAAGACTATAGGTCACTGGTCGATTGCAAAGTCAGGTGGGTAGCTCCCAAGACATTTATGAGTTCTCATGCGCCCCATCATGTAAAACGCATTATTTCTGTATACTGTATGTATGCATCCACACAGATATACAATTTCATATACATAATAACCTACGTATGTCTGTAATAGACATACAGTAGCTTCAGTTGAATGCACAAACATACATAAACAAACAAACAAACAATAATACTTGAGTTGAAAAATGTGCACTTTTTTACTGTCACACTGTCGTCTTTCTGGAGTTAGACAACTGTGTGACAACCTCTGGAAAAAAGCAATTTTGGAAACAAGCCATTTTCCTAAACCCTGGCACATGAAATATTTATAAATATTTTTAAAAGATAGGGCTAGGGTTAGGGTAAATTTGTTTTCATGGCTATATTTTTAAACTAAGGTCTCTATTCCGTTGGTTTAAAGTTGTTTGATTGTCAATATTTGCATCAGTGGCTATTGTTTTATTTAGTGTGTACATTATTATTAGTAGTTATACACTATGTAAGAAAAGATTACAACTTATTTGGGTTCAAGGTTTAGTATGTGGCACAACTTGCATGTCAGAGCCAGTGTTAATTTCGTTGACGAAATATTATCG
Source organism: Knipowitschia caucasica (assembly GCA_964034765.1). Classification (NCBI taxonomy): domain Eukaryota; kingdom Metazoa; phylum Chordata; class Actinopteri; order Gobiiformes; family Gobiidae; genus Knipowitschia; species Knipowitschia caucasica. The sequence continues at coordinate 16,691,390 of OZ035837.1, read as the reverse complement.
TCATATTTTTCGTCACGAATATATTTTTGGGGACTAAAACGAAACGAAAACTAAAATAGCAATCATTCATTTTGACTAAGACGATATGTTACGCGCCCGGGCGTACGCCTTCTCCCCTTCTAACCTGACTTTCTTTCAGCTCTGCCCTGATTGGCTGGCGGTGCGCTCAAAAGCAGCAGGTGTCCTGATGGCGCTCTCTCTCTCCCTCCAGCCCTCTGACACTCTGGTCCCGGCCACGTCCTGGGACAGACGTGTCAGGCCACGCCGCTCGTTCGTCTTATGATTTGACTTACACGCACTTGCACTCAACACGTACATTTACACAAAGGTTATCATACTGACTATCATTCGCACCACACGCACCTCAGCCCACCTCTCACTTACAGAACATGCCAACAGTAACACATTCTCATCCAACACTCCTATCTACACATAAGGTTATCTTGCTGACGATACTTGCATTGCACGCAGCCACTCACATTACACTTACCCTGATCGCAGAAATATACTATTATTATTCTTTATCAATACAATGCCAAACATGGCTTTAAAACTGGTCCTAGTGTCGTTCCCCCTTATTCTTTGTTGCAGCCACAGAGCCGGGCTGTAACAGGTGGGGGCTCAGTCCGTGCGTAAAACCGTGCGTAAAACCGGCGCGCGGGCATCCGAACCCGGGTGGACAGGAGACGTGGAGCAGAGCAGGGTGCGCGTGAAACAAAAAGAAGGTAAGTGCTACCCCACACGCAAATTTCATGGAGTCCCTCGTTAGCTTTTAGAGGTGGTTTTCACAAGGGAAATCATCTGTTTTGGTTTTGACAGGGCAGTGGTGAACGCGGTACACAGACTTCAGTCTGGGAGCGCATCCGTGGTGTCTGAGGGCGCTGGTCAACTGCTTTTCAGACCCATCGGGCTATAGATTGTGCATTTAGGCCAATCGCAGCGCATAAATACCCGCCGTATGAGACCACAAGAAGAGCCAGGCTAAGCAGATAGATACGTGATAGGCAGTCAGGGCGGGGGGTCTCCCGAGGGCTTGTGCGGTCCCTCTCCATGCGTGTTTTGTGGGTATGTACTTTACATTCTTGTTGGCTCACGCCTCCCGTTAAATTGTTGGCCCCAGTCTCGTATACATTTTTGTAAATTGTCTTTGGGGGCGACACTACATTATTTTGCGAGTGGCAGGCTGTGCGTAATTTGCATAATTTGGGCATTGTTACTATTTTGGTTGACAAAATGGATTTTGATTTGGAGGATTTTGTAGCTCGGCCCAGTTTGGAGGCATTTGAGCAGTGTCGTAAGGCGGATCTGGTCGCTATTGCTGTCAAATATAATGTACCAGTGAATAAACAGGTGCGGAAAGAGGAAATAAAGCTCAAAGTGCATTCAGCGCTCGCTAAGGAGGAAATTCTTCCTGCGTTAGGCGCCTCCTCTCAAACCAGTGCTGTGGTGAGTGAGTTGGAGTTGCGTAAAATAGATTTAGAAATGCGGCGTTTAGAAATGAAGGACAAAGAAATGCAACGTGAATTTGAGCTTCGAAAATTGGAAATTGAAGAAGCAAGTAGGCGTGAGTCAGTGCGCGTTGGCATGAGACAGCATAGTGATGTTTCTATGGAGACTAGTTTTGATGTGAATAAATGTATTCGTCTTATTCCGCCTTTTTCAGAGAGAGACATCGATAAGTATTTCATTTTGTTTGAGCGAGTGGCAAATACGTTAAAGTGGCCCAGGGAGATATGGCCGTTATTGTTGCAATGTGTGTTCACAGGCAAGGCCCAGGAGGCCTACGCCTCACTTTCACCCGAGGACAGCCTTAACTATGACAGGGTGAAGGCCGCGGTGTTGCGCGCTTTTGAGTTAGTGCCAGAGGCGTATCGACAAAAATTTAGGAGGTATAAAAAGGCCGATGGACAAAGTTACGCGGACTTTGGCAGAGAGAAAATCACTCTGTTTGACCGTTGGTGTTCTGCTCAGGAGATTAAATCATTTGATCAGCTACGTGATTTGGTTTTAATGGAGGAGTTTAAGAGGTGCCTCCCAGAAAAGATTGCAACTTATTTAAATGAGCAGAAGGCTACTACAGTGACTGCAGCCGCAGCATGTTCTGACCCACAGGGAACATTTCGAAAGGGTCCCTTTTCCCTCACAACATAGTCCGGGGAAGCATGTTGGTCAGGTGGGGCAGTCTGGACCGAGGTACCCCTCTGGAAGGGCTCGGCCACCCATGCATTGCTCATATTGCAATAAACGTGGGCATCTGGTTAGTAGCTGCTTTCTTCTAGAGAAGAAGCCACACGAATACAGAACATAATCCTGATTTAACAGTTTACGCTCCATTTATAATGGAAGGTGTAGTGTCATTACCCGACTGCGGCACTAGGGTCCCCGTGACCATTTTGAGGGACACGGCTGCGTCGCGTTCGATTATTTTGCAGGATGTGTTGCCTCTATCAGAGGAAACGTCTCTTAAGTGTAGTGAGCTTGTACAAGGCGTGGGCATGAAGTTGATGAATCTGCCTGTGCATTCAATTGTTTTGGAGTCAGAGCTCGTTAGTGGTAATGTAGCGGTGGCAGTGTGCGCTACATTTCCCATTGAGGGAGTATACTTTATTATGGGGAATGACTTAGCAGGGGGCAGGATTTTGGTCAAACCCGAAGTGACTGCTGTTCCCCTAGTTTCGACAGGTCCGGATGATTTGGAGAAAAAGTTTCCTTCAGTGTTCCCAGTGTGTGCGGTCACACGCGCCATGTCGAGGAATATTGTCTCTGTATGTGACGCAGAGGACGATCTTGGGTCTGGTCCTGATCTGAGGCATGAGAGGTCCAGTGGCGCGAGTGTCCCGGAGTCAGTCCAGCTTGAGTCTGACACTATTAAGTTTACTTTGAACTGTGCGCACATGTCGAGGGAATGCTTGGTGACGGAGCAAAAACGTGATAAGTCGTTATTGCCACTATTCGAACGTGCTGTCACAGAGAACAATTTGTCTGACGTGTCCACTGGTTATTATGTAAAAGATGACGTTCTACTGCGCAAGTGGACGCCACCTTATGCCGCATCTGAAGATGACTGGAGCATAGTCACACAGGTGGTTGTCCCTGCGAAATTTCGTCCTGACATTTTAAATCTAGCACATGATAACTCTTTAGCCGGTCACCTGGGAGTCAGAAAAACTTATAATCGGGTCTTACGGCAGTTTTATTGGCCCGGTTTGAAGAGTGATGTGAAGGTCCATTGTAAGACTTGTCACACATGTCAAGTGGCAGGAAAATCAAACCCACCCATCCCGCCCTATCCTTTACATCCGATCCCAGCTGTGGATGCGCCATTTGATCATGTTGTGATAGATTGTGTTGGACCTTTACCTCGTACTAAAACTGGCAATCAGTTTCTATTGACTTTGATGTGCGTTTCAACAAGGTTCCCCGAAGCGGTGCCGTTGCGGAACGTTACAGCGCAAGCCGTTGTAAAAGCACTGATTAAGTTTTTCTCACTTTTTGGTCTTCCAAACACAATACAAAGTGACCAAGGAACTAATTTCATGTCCCGTGTTTTTTCTCAAGTCACACAGGAGCTGGGCATTGTTCATCGCTTCTCCAGTGCCTATCACCCTGAGAGCCAGGGCGCTCTGGAGCGGTTTCACCAAACCCTAAAAGCAATGCTCAGAGCTTACTGTCTTGAGTTCGAGAAAGAGTGGGATGAAGGAGTGCACTTGTTACTCTTCGCCGTACGTGAAGTGGTGCAAGAATCCACAGGATTCAGTCCAGCGGACTTGGTCTTCGCACATGATGTCCGTGGCCCTTTGAAGCTTCTTCACGAGAACTGGCTCGACGAGGCGAAGTCTCAGAATGTTCTTGATTATGTAAGCTCGTTCCGATACAAGCTTTACAGGGCATGCGAGTTGGCGAAAGAGAAGCTGTCTGCTGCCCAGTCAAAGATGAAGAGCTGGTATGACAAGTCTGCAAAGCCTCGGCAGTTTAAGCCTGGGGACGAAGTCCTCGTGTTCCTGCCTCTTCAGGGCTCCAGTCTTCAAGCTCGTTACAGTGGCCCTTACACTATTCAGAAGAAAGTTGGTGATCGTGATTATATTGTTGCTACTCCTGACCGTGTCCGTCGCAGTAGGCTGTGCCATGTAAATATGTTGAAGCCTTATCATGAGCGGGAGAACGAGGCCAGGCCTGGTTTGGGTGCTGTCCTCGCTCTTTCTGCTCCGAAATCTAACATCTCAGGTGTGCCTCTGTCTAGCTCGCAGCAGGTGTTTTCTGCAGTGTCGCTGTCCGGTGCTGAAGCTGATTGCGGTGTCCCTTTGGAGCTGTCCGGTGCTGGAGTTGACTGTGACTTTCGGGGGCCCTCTGCTGCTTTGGTTCAAGGCCGGTTGCAGAACTCTGAGTGGTTGGCTACACTAGACCAACAGTTTTTGCATCTACCTGAGGTTCAGCGTGCAGACATAGTGGCATTAATACAATCTCATCCATCTCTGTTTTCAGATGTGCCGTCCCGTACTCGCGTGTTGTGTCACGATATTGACGTGGGGGACAACGCACCAATTAAGCAGCATCCCTACCGGGTTAATCCGGAGAAGCGTCAGCGTCTCCAAAATCAGGTTGACTACATGACCTCACAGGTATTGCGGAGCCCAGTTCCAGTCCGTGGAGCTCGCCCTGCCTCCTTGCCATAAAGTCGGATGGGTCTGATCGCTTTTGCACAGATTTCCGTAAAGTGAATCAGGTCACAAAGCCAGACTCTTATCCACTTCCACGTATGGATGACTGCGTGGACAGAGTGGGGTCGGCTACCTTTGTGTCCAAACTTGACCTGTTGAAGGGGTATTGGCAGGTGCCTTTGACTCCACGGGCCCAGGAGATCTGTGCGTTTGTCACGCCTGACTCATTTCTCCAATATACCGTGATGCCTTTTGGTGTCCGGAACGCTCCTGCTACTTTTCAGAGGTTAGTCAACCTGGTTTTGCGGGGGGTGCCGGGGTGCGAGGCCTACCTGGACGATATTGTGTTGCATTCGAAAACGTGGGACGAGCACCTCTGTCAGCTTAAAGACGCTTTTATGCGTTTAAACAGAGCTAATCTGACCATCAATCTTGCCAAATGTGAATTTGCGAAAGCGACTGTCGTCTATTTGGGGAAAATAGTGGGTGGTGGTGCAGTAAAGCCAGTGGACGCTAAGATAGAAGCGGTTTCCTCCTTCCCTGTGCCATCAACGCGGCGTGAGCTCCAGCGTTTTCTTGGGATGGCGGGTTATTACCGCAGCTTTTGCAAAAACTTTTCCACAGTGGCCGCACCACTCAAAAGCTTATTAAGTCCCAAATCGGTTTTTAAATGGTCGCCTGAGTGTCAACACTCCTTTGAGTCGGTTAAGTTGTTGCTTATGAGAGCTCCCGTTCTGGCTGCTCCTGACTATGACCGTCCATTCAAGCTAGCGGTTGACGCCAGTGATGCAGGAGTGGGCGCGGTCTTACTTCAGGATGGCCCGGATGAGGTAGAGCATCCTGTGTGCTACTTTTCCAAGAAATTGCTAAAGCACCAGTATGCATATTCCACAATTGAGAAAGAGACATTGGCATTAATCATGGCGTTGAAACATTTTGAGGTCTATGTGGGCTCCTCCAGCTGTCCGGTGGTGGTCTACACGGACCATAATCCTCTTGTCTTCATACATCAGATGAGGAATGCAAACCAGCGTCTGATGCGATGGTCTCTGTTTCTTCAAGACTTCAACCTGTCCATCAAACACGTCGCTGGCAAGGACAATATCCTTGCTGACGCATTGTCACGCGCCACCTCTTGCTGACCAGCGGTTCTTCCCCGCCGGTCACCTCTTGGGGGTGGGGGTGTTACGCGCCCGGGCGTACGCCTTCTCCCCTTCTAACCTGACTTTCTTTCAGCTCTGCCCTGATTGGCTGGCGGTGCGCTCAAAAGCAGCAGGTGTCCTGATGGCGCTCTCTCTCTCCCTCCAGCCCTCTGACACTCTGGTCCCGGCCACGTCCTGGGACAGACGTGTCAGGCCACGTCGCTCGTTCGTCTTATGATTTGACTTACACGCACTTGCACTCAATACGTACATTTACACAAAGGTTATCATACTGACTATCATTCGCACCACACGCACCTCAGCCCACCTCTCACTTACAGAACATGCCAACAGTAACACATTCTCATCCAACACTCCTATCTACACATAAGGTTATCCTGCTGACGATACTTGCATTGCACGCAGCCACTCACATTACACTTACCCTGATCGCAGAAATATACTATTATTATTCTTTATCAATAAAATGCCAAACATGGCTTTAAAACTGGTCCTAGTGTCGTTCCCCCTTATTCTTTGTTGCAGCCACAGAGCCGGGCTGTAACACGATGACTAAATTGATCCACGTTTTAGTCAACGAATAAAAGACGAGACGAAAATTAGACAATGACGAAATCAAATCAGAAGAAGGTTAGATAAGGCAAATGAGAAAACAACCAATCGACTGGCCGGACTAGATACGCGGAGGACCAATGAGGGCTTGCCTTAATAACCAAGCACCGGTGGCGGCAGCTCGAAGCTAACGCTATTAAGCACTCTCGGAAGCTTGTGAATGAAAAGACCAAGAACATGTCCAGAGCTGGGAGAAAGAGAAGAGAAGATCTGTGGGCCTTTTTTACCTTCATCGAAGACGAAAACAAGACCAAATGTAAAGCATGCGGAACGGCTATTTGTGGCAAAAACACGACAAATTTGAAGAGACATCTACAGAATACCCACTCCGACATTTTCTCCAAGGTAGATTTCTTTGCTTAGACTTTATTTAATTGTGTCAAATTATATTATATAAAAACAAGATTGCACCAATGTACGTGTGCGTTCATGTGACACGAACATAAAAGTAGCCTAAAGTAATGTAATTGAGCTACTCGTGTCACGTTTGTCATCGTATCCTATATTTGTACAAAATGTCCCCATTTATACATAAAAATGTCATGAGCAACATTACATTTGAATATAAATGTGAGTTAGTTTTACACGCTAATTTAGCAATGCCGTGACTATTTTATCATCAAGGGGGTATATATATATATATATATATATATATATATATATATATATATATATATATAAAATAAATAAATAATTACACGTACGTATGTTATGTAACGATTTCCTTTTTAAGCCACAGTTGCTGAAGTCTACTGATGAAGGTGGACAACCAAGTGCAAAAAGAGCTAAAGCATCCCATCAGAAACTCGCAGAGGCAATATTAAGTACTACAAAGTACAAAAGTGATGCAAAAGATCAACAGATAAAAGAGGAGGCTATTGCTAAATGGATAGGACGTACAGGGTTACCAGTCACAACAGTAGAAGATGAGGACTTCATTCTCCTGATGGAAACATTTGATAAGAAGCTGACAGTGCCAAAGAAAACAAAAATAAGCAATCTGATTGAGAAACACTATGAAGATGAAGTAAATACATTTAAGAAAAGACTGTCTGGTGTGCGGAAGGTATCAATTGGGATTGACCTATGGACTAAAAAGGGACTGACTGCATCATTTCTTGCGATAAGTTGCTGCTATTTTTGTGTGGAACAAAATAAACCAGAACACTTACTGCTAGCTCTTGAGCAAGTTGCCCATCCACATACTGCCCAGTCCATTAAGGCCTGTGAGGATAAGTGCATGCAGGAATGGGACATTTCAAATGAGAAAATCCTTTTTGTAGTAACGGACAATGGAAGCAATATGGTGGCAGCATTTAAACACAATAGTCTAGTAGAAGAGGAGACCAGCTCCGATGATCAAGATGAGTGCCCCATGGTTGAAAGTGACACTGAGGACAAGATGGAAGACAATCGGTGAGCCACTTAAGCATTTATCTTATTTGACAATAATCACATTTCTAACGTTTATTTGCTCTTCTGTTTTTAGGTACCAAAGCATGGACATAAATGTGGATCGGATACCATGTGTAGTCCACACACTGCAGCTTGTGGTTCACATTATAAACAAGGAGGCGAGTGTAAAGAGACTTCTTGGAAAAACAAGATCGATTGTGAAGCTCTTTCGCAAGTCATCAGTTGCAACACAGAAAATGTTAGAGGAGTGTGGTCTAATTGTTGTGAATGATTGTCCCACACGCTGGTCAAGCACTTTTAACATGATAGCCAGACTCTAAAGATTCTTTTTGCCAAATAGCGCATGAGATGGGGTGGGACAGCTTGCTTTCTAGTGAGTGGCAAAAGCTCAAGTCGTTGCATGAACTTCTGTTGCCTTTTGCTGAACACACACAAACTCTTCAGAGTGACACTATGTCTATGTCACTTATACTCCCTGCTCTTTTAGATTTGCTCAGCCACCTTTCAGATTTTGAACAAAATACAAATCTGAGAGACATTTCAGCTCTTGCACAGAAAATGAAAGGGAGTGTGAACCAGCGTTTTGCTTGGGTGTTGGATCCATCAGATGATAAGTTTACCCCACTTGCAGCAGCTGCTTGCTTTCTCAACCCTACTGTGTGCGAGACCCTTCTTCAACTTGATGTAGCTGATGACAGTATTCAGGAACTACTTAAGCAGGCAGAGGTGTATGTAGTCAATTACACTCAGAGACATGGGGAGGACGATGATTTGGAAGATGTGAATGAACGAGAGCCTGACCTAGCACAAGACCCAGCGCCACCATCCTCATCATGTCTTTAGATTTCTGTCCAAATGCCGTACAAAGCCTAAACCAAAGTTCTCCACACGTAGCACTAGACAGCAGATAACCAAGTATAAGGAAGAGCTCTCACAGCCCATAACTTGTGAAACAGGAATTGACTTTTGGTTAGGAAAATGTGACTCCTTTTATCACAGTTTTAAACCAATAGCATTAGACCTGTTGGCAATGCCAGCTTCTCAAGCTTTTGCAGAAAGGGTTTTCAGTGTCACAGGTGACCTAACTAGGGGAAAACGTAACCGAGCAAAAGTCACATTAGGACAAAGTGCATTCCTCAAAATGAATCGAAGTAAATAACTGATCGTTTTTTATTTTTATTTTTTCCAGCCTTGCTGTAGCGAGAAGTGTTGTCAATGCACTTTATTTGAATTCAAATAGTTTACTGTTTAGCTGGAAGCTTTATTTTGAGTGATTACAGCCTCATTTGTTGCAATGTTGTAATTTCTAAATGCACTTTACTTGAAGAGTTTAAATGTATCATAGGTGCACAATGTTTATGGTTAAAGCACTTGATTCAAACTTTCAAAGATGTTTACATTTCTTGTTCAGACACACTTCAGTGTGGCTTTTTATTGGAGAAACTGTCTTTCAATAAAAGCATGTGTTGCAATAATAAAGTGTCAAATGTTTATATTTCATATTAAATTACAGTTCCAAGTAGGTTTAGCTTCCTTTTCCATATAGATTGAAATGTATTGTTTCAGAAAATAAGTTGTATTTTTTAGTCGACTAAAATTGGACTAAAACTGAATTAAATCAGAAGACTAAAATTGTGACTAAAACTAAAATTAATTTTAGTCAACAGACTAAGACTAAAACTAAATTACAATTTCTTGTCAAAATTAACACTGGTCAGAGCCAGACCTGTTGGATGTCTGAAGGTAAGCAGGGCAGGGTCTGGTTAGTACTGTGAAGGGAGACCTCAGGGAAAACCAGGTGCCACCGTGGGGCGGCTACGGCCTAGAATGAATCTAGGGTGTGCATGAATGGTTGGAGGGTTTGTTCCCCAGGGCAGCTGTGGCTAAGTAGTTAATCACCACTGTGCAAGGAGAGAATGAATAATGACATGTGAAATGTCTTTAAGTGTTCACAAAGCGCAATATAAAATCATCAATTTTTATTATTAACATGGATATTGTGGTTATTTTTGAGAAAATAAGCTTTTAAAGGATGTATTGCCACGGTCACCATATCAACATCTTATTAACAATTGGCAGGGTTAGGGTTAGCAGCAATGTTATTGTATAATATGTTATTAGAAATACATTAGAAAATCATATCAGGGGGGCAAAAAGAATATCTTCAGGAATTCCAGGTGAAAATGGGACAATCCAGCACTGAACAGAACGGATATTGGTTCGAGTCTCAAATCTCTTTGCTCCTCCACTGCTCGAATCTACCACTTTCTAAGCGTCAATCATCCTGTATCTCGTTTCTCCGCTGCTCCTCTCTCCTTAATGCATCTCCTCTGTGAGTGGAACTTCTTCACACAGTTCTGGATAAAAAAGACGAGGGCTGAGTTTCAGTTCAAAATGGGGATGATGATCACGTCACATCCAAGTGACAGTCCGTGCACGCCTTCAAAAGCTGCATCTCCAAGGTTTCCTCAGCTCCAGAGCCTCAGACAAGGCACGAGACGCGATTCCCTAAACATCTAAGACGCATGTTCACTTCCGTACAATCTTTCATGTAGCACATTACGTACGTGTAACTTGCTGCTGAACAGAGACGAATCAGCAAAACAAAGATTCTAAACAAATAGAGATGCTGTGGTTTATTAGTTAGTTGTAGTAGTTTATTTTTCACATGTTTAATGGATCACCTTTCAATAAATCCACTTTAAGCTTGGAACTGAAATCCACCTCCTCGGGGCATCTCTGTCACTTGGTTTTAGGCACTTTTACCATCAAACTGCATCTCAACCATTTGGTAAAGGTAAAATAATAGGGGTTTAAAAAAATAAAAATAAAGGAGAGATTGAACACATTTGGAAATTCTACTTTTTACATTCTCCGGAGACTTCTCTCTCGCTCACTTCCGTCAATAGAAGCAGCGTGACTTGTAGTACGGAGAGAAGTTAGTGCGCGGACGTAGCGCTCCTCAGATTACTACGCCTCACAATATAGTACCCGTTTTATCCGCTGAGAAAATCGACAGTTACATTTCTGTGTTACTATACTTTGCAGTGTAACACGTCACGTAACTATATACATTTAATAGGGAACACTTGGAAGAGTTTGGTAGCTTCTAGTGGGAGCTACCTTTTGGGTCCTATACAGTATACAGAGGAGGCTGCGTTTGTGCTCCCGTTTTTGCTCCGTTTGCATGACAGAGCGCACGGACTAAGACCAGACAGGTACGTATTAACTAGTCTAAGGTAAGGTAAGAACATATGTCAGTATGTAAAAACGGTGAACTATTCCTTTAACATTGATGATGTGGGGCTCAGTGTTATGGTGTATAAAATAAATGATGATATTTATTTGAGCTGTGTGTGTGCATATATGTGTGACTTAACCTGAGTTTAACATCATGGGAAGAAGTATTTTAAACCTGTCTAAAGCAAGGTCCGCATGGTAAAATTGCAGATTTCCAGACCTGAGAGATCCCACAAATAGCGATACAAAAATCACATATCTCAGTTCTACTCGTACAGTGTGTGGTGTGCACCCGACACATGAGCAGATTTCACTCACGAACATCCCCAGGTCAGACGTGAAATCTCACGAACGTCAACAATGCGATCTCAGTGCCAGTCAACAAACATGGCGGTGGAAGTGATGAAAGTTTCTAGTTTGTTTTTCATTCAAAAGGAGAGGAGACAACGCCAGCATGGACTGTATACACCGCTGGGGTTCCTCACTGTGCTTCTGATATTTCCCAAGCTATGCCAACTTTCTGTTCAGTCAACACACTCGCGCCCAGGAGACAACACACACAACAAGACGTCAGGCCTAGACAATCCAACATGTTGAATATCCTTCATTTTAGATCGGTGACAGCTGACAAAAGCAGACCTACAAACCACACATGGCAGGAATATCATAGAAGATTCTATCATAATACAACGTTTCAAGAGATCCCTTGTTTCTTCGGCTGTCAGACTGTACAACAGACCTGGATGAGTCTTCTGCTGCTGGACACCTACATTTCTCCTACGGGGATCAATAAAGTATCTATCTATCTTATTGTAACGCCAACATAGGTCGTTTTCTTTACGCTAGCAGGCCCTATTCAGAGAATTTAGCGGAAGCTTTGGACAACGGGTGCGACCTAACCCAGACCAGACTACCAATTGTGCGTCCTTAAAATTGTCGGAACGGGACAATCGGGGGAGAAATTGTCCTGATTATCCTGTCATGGGATGCAGGTTTTAGTCCAGAACATATACATTTCCCCTCACACAAACATGATCTCAATTACCCAGAGAAGAAAAGTCTGGGCTTGTTCAGCTTCATCACAACACCACTTTAAGGTAGGTTTTTAATTGATAGGGATTGCTAACAGAGGGCTTTGTTTCAGTATATTTAGTCATAATGTGGAGGTGTACAGCAGCTGGGTACCGCATAAATCATGTTATGGCATATACTCTCATATCAAGGGAGACACTGGAAGAGTAATTAATATGAAATGTCACAGTATTCCATAAGGGGGGTATCGGAGTGCAACAGTGGGAAACAGCAACAACTTTGAACACGTTAAAACAGTGATTAGAACATAGATTGTGCCCACTATAGTCCCGCCCTCCTACTCCGCTCCCCTGGGTCAGACATGACCATCAGAATTCACAGATAGCTATGAGTCTATGCACAAGCAGACATAAAAAATCGGTAAAAAAAAACAAACTTAAATATCATTTAAGTAAATATTTAAAAATGTGCAGATAGGGACCATATAGTCCCGTAGAGCTGATACACAAATACTATATAATTTTTTAACACTATAAATTGTGAAGCTGTGATAAACAAAAACATAGAGCAATGTGCGTGAATATTGCTTTCTTCTGATAAAACATTATTTGTATTATTTGTATTAAAATACTTTTTAGGGTGTGTTCCAACTCCAAAGAAGAGCAGACATTGGTTTTGTTAGTCATTTAAAGCTGAGGTGCCTAATTTTGAAACCCTAACAAATGGAACTATACAAAATCCATCTACTCTTTGTCCTCACTGTCAGAACAGTTTGGTTCTATCACTAGTTTTCACATATTTTTGGCCTTTGTTCATCTTTATATCAGCTTTTTCAGACACAAAAGTGAAAAAGATTGGACCAACCATAGTTCATTCCAAATCGGTGCCAGTTACTGACTCACAGGGCTCTCTCTTGCAATGTGGTGTTTTTTAATAACAAAAAGACAGCATGTTATGGTGAGACTTGTTCCCAAAATCTTACTTTTACAAGAAACTTTCTGAGAAAAAAAGGTTCACTTCTTTTGAAATAGGTCTACGAGTTTATAGACTGTTGTTACTTAAGCCCTCATATAAACACAAAAAGCTCAACATCACCCAACTGTATACATTCATCATATAGCAATGGTTTTCTCTATGAAACTTTACTATTTCTTCTCAAGCATTAGTTGTTTTTCATGTTTTATTATGTAAAGAAAAAGCAAAATTTCTATAGATCTTCATAAAGAAAATGAGTCATACAGATAATGGGCTGACTTTTTATTGACTTCAAAGGATGAAGTTCCAGACGTATTGTGCAGAACTGAGTAGAAATCAAACAGTCTTATATTTACATTGTACGGAGCGAGGTATTGTTTTCATCCGTGGGCAAAGTATTCAAGGAGAGGGCTGCACTTTGAATGCATCACCTTTGCGGGTCCGTGGCAGTCTATTAGGACCACAACCTTTTGAAGATGTAACAAACTTTGCAGACAGTGACAATGGCCTTTGAATATCAACAACTTTCTCTCAACTAAACTCAGTTCCCAATAAACAGGAGCTGACACAAACATTAAAGACCTTATGACGGGTTTTAAAAAAAAAATAGTGGATATCAAAATTGCATGACAATGTCAATTTGAAAGAGATTCCGGCAAAAAAAATCCTATATTTTATAAAAAGAACGTGTTTTTCATGAATTTAAGTTGTCTATGCTCTAACCTGTGTGTGACATCATAGCGGGTTACGCCCATGCATTGAAAACCATGGATCTATGCCACAGGGACTGCCTTTTCTCTCTTCTCTCCACTGATGCCCAACACAATACTGCACTCTACAGGTGACAATTGCTCACTACACATAAATTGCCGTTTTGAGCAAAAAGTGTCCGAGGTGGGATTTGAACCCAAGTGTGTGGATTGGCAGACCATCAACACAACCACTGGACTATCTCAGTGACATCTAAATGTTACATTCTAGTAGTTATCTCATACTCGCTGTACACGGCCTTGTCATCTTGAATATCCGCGAAAGAAGAACGAATACCAAATTGTAAACAACTTACAGCGTCGAAACGTACCCGTTCTGACGTCACCAAGGGCTGTGAAGTTTTTTCGTTTCTAAGGGCGTTGCTATGGGGTTATTTCGATTTGGGGGGATCAGACAAAAAAAACAACAACTGATTTTGAAACCTTTAGTAGTTCTCTTCTAATATAAAATGGTATTAAAACTGTATTTCTAAATAAATCAAACCCGTCATAAGGTCTTTAAGAGGTAAATTATACAACATGGACATCTTTCTTTAAGCCCTCAGCTAAAACTGAACTCTAACTGGGCTGGTTTTAAACATGAACTAGAGCGATTTTTTAAAACAAACCAGGTGTGTGAGCATCAATGAGTTGGAGAACATCTATCTGCTTTTGTATAATGTGATTTTTATAATGTATATTGTGTTTTAATTGTGTTAAAAGCCCTCCTAGGGACGGACATTGCAAACTAGCCTTGGCTATAAATGATTTAGTGTTTCACATGTTGATTGTGTACACTTGTCCCTATCAAATAAATCAATAAATAAATACAAATAAAAATTTTAATCATACTGTAACGGTAAAAATAAATGTACTGTTAAGAAAATAAGAAGCATATTTTAAGACTCAAAATGCTGAATTTGAATTTCTTGGTATTCAACTGACTGCTTCCATCGGTCGTTTTCTCAAAGATTTCTGATCTTGTACGTCCTCCCTGGACTTCATAACTTTTACTGTGGCAGTCTCATTATCCAGCGGCAGACAACGCACACAGAATCTCAACAGCCAAGTTTGAGCAGGTACGGATTAAAATTGGTGTCAAGGGTAAAGCCGAAAGAGCCATTCATTTAAAATGTCAAGAAATCCCAGTTGGAGTGTACTTGTAGGGCAACAGATCCTGTAACGGCTTTATCAACTTAAACGGATTATTGCAATAGAAAAGTTGGCCTATTTGTGTTAGGGGAATGGGAAAATGGGCAAACGGTTCCTCTACGGTTCATTTGCAGGCTCTGAAAAGTAGCATTTGGCACACCTTTGTAATGTGGGGTTTCATTGTGTAACCACTCCTCAGTTTGGTCCCAGAGGCTAAATACCGGCCCATTTTCTCTCCAAAAATGGTTTAATAAATGACAAGTTCTAAACTGTGGCAGTCTAGAAAATGCATATATATATTTCAGTATAATGTGGGCCAATTCACCAAGAAGCCTAAGGCCCACATTTGGTTCATTGACCATTATGTTTGGACACACCTATTTGGTTTAATTCAAGAAGTTCTTTATCCATTGCCATAAGTGGTTAATCATTGGGTTTAGGTAAAGAAGTCACTGCATACATGTTAACAAATATTTACTAGTTTTGAGGACATCTTTCATGGGTTATGTCAAAAGTACTGGTAAGACCTTGCTTGTTGTGTACCTGTTTGTATGAAATTCATTTTTTTCTTTTTTATGTGTGTTCATTTAATCAATTCATGTTCATTTATATCTGCTACTGGTTTGATAATCCCTCATTTTCACTGGTAGAGAACCATATATATATTCATTATATATTCTTAATCTGAAATACAAGGATTTGGTAGCATTATTCCGGCATTTTGTCGTAAATGGACAAAAACGACTGCAGCACACTTAAACTTCCAATGATCAAAATGCATCACGGTGATTCATAATTGTCAAAGATTATTACGTTGCAGCAAAAGCGCTATGTCTTGTTTAATGCAATTTCTCTGCTTGAATTCAAACAAAATTGCTCTAGTGAGTAATCTGTTGTCACTTTGAATCAACAATATTAATCGTCATTTCACATGTTTTCCTGCTAGCCACGTTATCAGCATGAAACCAAAAAGCATTTCAGACGCACAACACATCACGAGAAGCATATTGTCCAATTTCACACGTCGTCCCCATATCACTTGCCCTTGATATAATTCTTATTTACCAGCGTGGCCCTCCATCACTTTGCGCCTGACACCGCTGTGCTGGGAGGTCCTGGGAGTGTTGGGTTCCACCGGTGTCTGGGTGACAGCTGTAGGTCGGCCGTGGTCAGACGCAGAGATGAGGTGTCGTTTCTCATTTGTCTAGTATCAGCGTGGTCTCAGAGCTGCCACATCCACTTGAAACTGACTTAAAGAGCCAAACGACGGCACAAGTTTCTGCTGCCTCCTGGCTAGCTCGCCACATTCGGTAACAGACAAGAGTGAAGGGCAGACCTGATTGGAGCGGTCGAAGAGTGCATTAAAGTTGGGTTGTTATGGACAGCAGCAGTAGTGATACAAGGCTGGCTTCCCCTGGGGATATTGCTGCTTTTACAGTACAGCTTTGGGAACGGGGAAGAACCAGGTTTCCACTCCTCATTAGAATTTTCTAAAATGCTCAGCGTAGCTTGGCCTTAGCCATCCGTACACTCCGTTCAATCATCATTTCACTGAATGCAACGTCTGGGTCTGGTCCCCATGTTAGCGATTACAATTGGTTGAATTTCGACCGACCATTCAGAGAGCGCGGAAGGCAGGTGTTGTAGTTAGTTGTGGGTGATGTCAAGAGTTTGAGTCAAATGGTTGTAGTTTGGCAATGGCAAAAAATGCGATAGTAAAGTAATCCGGTCTGGTTCTATCAAGAAATTGAAGCCGGAGCAAATGTAATCGCTGGAAGAATTGTGGCGCTACTCCCCATGGGCTCCGTTAGCGGCAAAGGAGATGGCTAGGCTAAATGCTAACGACAGACTTTGGCGCACTACATACGTCACGGTAAACTCAGATCCAATCGTTTCATTCTGCAAAAGGAGTTAACCCCTCCTATCTGTAAACGGAGCTCAATGGAGCGCCTCCAGACCTTAGTACGTAATGTAATTTGTACTATGGTGTGGTACAACCAGGCTACCTACAGCCACACTTGCACACCATTTCAAAGCAGTTTTCTTATTTTCCCACTGAAACAAGAGATAGAATTTCACAATGTTTCAAAAGGTAAGTATTTTCCACCACCGACTGCTTGAAAGCATCTCCTGCTTCAAATGCATGAGTTTTGCTAAGTAGTCCAATCTGCTCTTTTTTTCTTGGATGTTGTGAAGGTTTTCTTGGGACTGAGACTGGGTGCAGAATTTGAAAGAGAAATCTCCTGAGTAGTTATACAGTTGTACTTGTTATTACCGATTAAAATCAAATGTATGTAATGTTAATGTATGATCTTGCCAATATTGCAAATATTATGAATACTTGTATGCCATTAAGATTTACAATTATTAGAGTAATGACTATAATGGCTCAATAAATATTTGGTGGTCAAAACTGTACCTTAATATGATATGGATAAGTATAGGTTTTACTGAAAGGTTTCTCAATATAAAAGCTGCAATTCTTATGTATCTCGGAAAACTGTCTTGTCCTCAGACACAGTTCCAGTTCTCCCAACACCGTATTTAACCAAAATGAACATCTATAAGTATTAATATGAGTGATGGGCAAGCTACTTGATGTGAGCTAAACTACAATGATAAATTCAGCTTCACTAAACAGAAGCTACTAACCATAAAAATGAAGCAAGCTGAGTCATCTACGCATGCGCTTGTACTCGGCGTGATGTTGAGGACACGTAAACATCCAGTCTGTCTAATTTATTTGTGTTGTGGCTGCCGGAAACGCTCTTGTACGAATATCAGAAATGTAAAGGAGAAATTAGCTTTTGAGGACGCAACTGTTAAACTTAATCAATATCTTAGCTTAGCTATAGAAAGCTAGTATTCAAGGAGAGGGCTGCACTCACTTGGTTTTATAAAAAGTGTTGCTACAGCGGGCATAGCGTTGTTACTGCCCATCGCTGATTAAGATTGTTATGAGCTATTAAACATGCGTTTTAAAAAAATCTGGTTTCAGTCTAGTCTAATGTTCATATGCTCGCAGTGGCAAAGCAATGAACAGAAAACTGACTGGTTTTTCATACAAGCAAAAAGCTGATTTCAAAATGGGACCTGTCAGCTGCAAAACGTCTCTCTGAAACCAACGATTCTCCACGGAAGTCCAATCTCCTTTTTGCTAATGACTTGTCCATTCCACTTGTTCTCAGCCGTGATGATGGTGACAGTCAGTCCACTTGGCTCTAGTAACAGTGCACAAATTTGGGTTTGTCTATTCCACCATAATAAGCACATAAGTCATTCCATTGTCTAAATAGCAAAACAAGATATGTTGTATATGCTGCTTGTGGGCAGCATATACAACAAATAATTGCAAAAAAATCTCCTATTGTGAAATTAAAATGTACACAATTCAGGGCAAAACACTGGAGTGATACTGTTCTGAGGGCATAACCTTTGCCTTAAAGGAGACACCCTGATTCTGTTCTCTATGATTTGATAAACTATGACCCCCATTACTCTTTATTAAATCTTTGGTTCCTATGAAATGTTTAGATTGAGCTAAAACATCACTTTATGCCACTTAGTCCTGCCCCTTTACATACATGAGGTTTTATATAACTCATACATCAAAGAATGACTCAAAAACAGGTTTTTGTTTGTAAAAGGGTCAACTATAACAAACAAAAACTGAGAAAAGTTGATTTTTAGCTTATGTTCCCTTTGGGCATGTCCAAAGTGTCAGGTAAAGAGGGTACTGAGAATCTAAATATTGAGAAGTATTTATTACTGGACAAACCAACTTATAATAACATTGATCATTTTCTCAACCAGTTGGAAATCTATGATGTGACTAGCAACGCAGCTGCTGATTTGAACCACATGCAAGGCTGTGCAGCATTCCTGGATTGTGGGTGAGAGTAGAAGGTAAAATGTCAGAGCAGAGAAAAACACCCGGTGAACAACTTGGACAAACATGTACACAGAGAAGGCTCAGATCACAGATAAAAACTGAATAACACTTTAAGGCCTCGTTTATCAACCATGTGCTCACGTCCAAAACTAAGACTGTATATTAGGAGTGGACTGGCCGAGAGCTGATACCACCATAGTGGAAGAGGCCAGGGATTGCTGGACCTGGCTGTTTGAGCAGGAATGTGAAGCCAAATTTCTGCAAATGTTGTTAGAAGCAACGGCAGAATTACAAAGTGAATAAATTATGGATCTTTGAAGCCCAACATGGTGAGTGTGATGCAAAGGGTTACCAAGCTAGATTTAGTATTCTAGCTATTGAGCTTCATTGAGCAAGGGGGTAAGTAATGTCCATCTACATACAGTATGGTGCAAAACAGCACAAAAACAGGGATATATATATATTTTTTTTATAGAATTTGCACATAAAAAATCCTCATTCTCAAAACTGTATGCTTTGAGTTCAGCTAGAGGTGGGGAACTAGACCTGTCCTGATGATTGGTAAATCAATCTGGGTCTGAATTCTTTATTTTCAAAAGTGGAGATATTTTTGCCATTTTAGATGTAAAGCAATTAAGTTTTTGATTTCGAGGTTTAATATGACAAAATTGTACTTCATTCTGCTGTTTATCTTCTTCTAATGAAATAGGAAAATTGGATTATTCCATTCCATTCCATTTACTTCTTCATCTGTTGCCGGGTCGCAGGGGACGCAGAGACGCCCGGACTTCCCTATCTACACACACTCCTCCAGCTCCCAAGACCCGAGACCCCAGACCCCAGACCCCAGGGCGTTCCCAGGCCAGCTTAGAGACATAGTCCCACAGTCCTATAGGCCTCGTCACCTCCTCCCGGTGGGACGTGCCCGGAACACCTCCCCAGGGAGGCGTCCAGGAGGCATCCGGAACAGATCCCCGAGCAACCTCAACTGGTTCCTCTCAACGTGGCGAAGCAGCGGCTCTACTCCGAGCTCCTCCTGTGTGACTAAAATTGGATTATAGACAAGGATTATTTTTGCTGTATTGCACAAGCGTTAGTGGCCTAAAGCTATTTATTGTCCATCAAAATGTGTTATTTTGACGAAGTTACGGGTGCAGTGTAATTTAACGGAAAAACAATCTGACATCAGAATCTGTGCCTTCAAAAGCCTAATGCACAAAACCGCACATGTAAGCAGGTTATTGGCTAAGTGTGAGGCGGGGGACATGCAAGTTAAGTGAATGCTTCAATATTTACAAAACTAAGTGCTAAAACTTTGGTCAGAGAAAAGGGTCTAGTCTGTTTCTGTATTAGCCTTTATCATCACTCTAATGCAGCAGATTCTACATGTGTTCACACAATCACTCAATCATCAAAGTCCAATGCAAAAAGCCTCTCTTTCCCATAAAGATGTAACAATATTGACGATATTGATGAGGTAAAATTGCCCCAACATAGTCGTTTTACGGTTAAAAAAACCCCATACATATACATATATACTGTACATAACACATACTGTACTATGCATACACTGTATATCTGGAAAAAAAACAAAGCCAAATTTCTGCAACACAATTCTCCAATCTTCACTCAGTCCTATGTGGCCCACGGTGCCTTTCCCATCATACATACATTTGTAGTCCATCACAGGCAGCAGGTTGCGTCTGGCTCAGATGATCTCACGGTATTACCAGGAGCCACATGAAAACCATCTCCAACACAGCTCTAACAGTATGTGTTGTCCCTCACCGTCTGCCTTGTCTCCAACACACCAGTCGCTGCATATTGTGGAAATGAATACATCAAAGCTATTGAGAAACCAAGACCACTTGCACAATTCATGTTGTTGTTTTAATGCCAGGTGCTGGACACATTTGCAAACATTGGCTTTGCGAGAGACTCAATTGCCCACTTTTTCTGAACTGTCCTGTGGGAATGGAAAATACTGTTTGCGCTGCTTTTTCAGTCCGCTGTGTAATTACAATATTTCAATTTTCCAGCTTTATTTCATGAAATTAAATGTTGCACCTCTTCTTGATCAATGAAGCACTGAAACTAAGAAATACATCATAATTTGAACCATCCAAGTGTCCAAGGCCAGCGTCGGCATTCACCATGCTGCTGGTGATTTTGCTGATGGCACTGATTAGTCGTTAATTTATTATCAAAGAACCTTTTTTCATATTCTGATGCCATTCATATTCTGTTTCCAATGGAAGTAATTTGGGCCCACTTTCCATTTTCATTGTTACAACCCTAAATGTGGTTTGAGTCTTTTCTCTATAGGTGTAGATGGTGAATGAAATGGATGTTTTATTTTAGGGCAGAAAAGGTTAAAGTAGAAATGTATTTACAAAACTTAAAGTCAAAACGAAGGAACTAAAGTTTCTATATCTTGAGTCACAATCCCCCCCCCAAAAAAAAAAAAAAAATGTTGTTCTGCCCTCAATACTTTGGCTTATCTCGACAGGCAGAGTTGTGCGCCCCCCACTTTGGGAACCACTGCATTAGGTCATTATGGTCTGGTCTCAAAAACACGTCCGTCTCCAAAGAGTGGTGCACTATATTGAGAACAAGCCGCTCCTTCCTGACGTTGCACTGCTTTGGCCATACAGGAGGGCTCTGGACTAATGGCAGGAGAAGACACTGTATGTTACATATATTAGGTGGCTATCGATGTCTCTTCAGTGCTCTAACTGCAACACTGAGCCTCTTTCTTCGGGTTTAAGTATTTTCTTTGGTAATTTTTGCTGGAAAGAAAAAAATCTATAATCATTCATTGTCTGCGGATGAGTCTGACACTGACACTTCCTCAAAGGGGCGGGGCTATGTGGCACAAGAGGAGTGAAGGAGGGATGTTTTTGCTCAATCTAAACATTTGATGTGAACTAAATATGTAATAAAGAGCCACAGAGGTCAGAGATAATCTTATTATTAAGAAACACCCAATGTGAGTACGTAATATACAGTATATAGACATTATTTTAAGACTTGTATGCATGCCTCAAATGATAATTCTTTTACTTTATTATAACTTGTTTGCATCATGGGCCTAAGCTAATTCCTTGCTTGTGACTTTTACTTACTGACAATGGCAATAACAATGACTCTGATTCGGATTACAGCCATTTTGAGCACAGAATAAGAAAGAGATTCTGACAGGAGAAAATAAGGGACTTCCACTGCCTCTCTTTCACCTCAGACAGACAAATTGAAAGTGCACTCTGGAACAGGCTCTGAAGCCAGTTTCCGTTTTCTCATCTCAGCTTTTTCCTTTCACAGCCGGAGGAGTTTCCACATGAAGTCAAGGTCTGTGGCGGAGGTGAGGAGTTTGGATAAATGCTATCGATCCGGGGGGTCGCACCATTCATCTTCGGCTGTGTTTTGGACAAAGGACCGCCGCTCCGTCCGACCAGGTGACATCCACAGACTCTGTATAAATGATGACACACGACTGTCCGAGAAACTGACCTTCACGGGCCGCGCTGGACTCGGGCCCAGAGGAGAGGCCCTTGTTTACGACTGTAGAAGTGCACAGGGCTCTCGTGATGCAATGAATCAAACTGCTTTTGTAATTGTTAAACTGACACGTATCGTTATGAGGAGGTTTGCCATAAAAATATAGACGTGCAGTGTCAGAAAGCTGTGTTCGTACTTTCTAAAGGTCATATGGTTTCATGAGTTAGAATAGTTAGTGTGCAGTTGAGGAGACTAAAAGGATTGAAGCCAAATGTTGCTTAAAAGTGGACTTCTGTCATCTCGGCCTGTCGTAATAATTACTATACTTTCATATTGCTCAAAAACATAAGGATAAAACAATATAATTTGGGCCTCTGAAAATCTTCCCTTACAAAAATTTGTTGTACTATTTTCTATGACCACCAACAATGTTGGTGGTTTGGTTTTAGCTGTAGGTGGTTCAACATGAAATATTACTTTGTTCTGCCATAACGCATTAATTTTTATATTAAAATATTTATTTTCAATAGTTATTGAACATAACCATGGCAGCAGAGATCAGGAGTAGTAGTTCCTGGGTTCAAATCCTGGTCAGAACAGGGCCATACTGAATGGGGTTTTCATGTTCTGTCGGTTTTATCCGGATGTTCTGGTTTACCCTACCACTAGAAACATGCACCAAAAGTAAAATCCTCCAGCTTCAGGAATCCTGAGAAAGTCAGCAGGTCTTATTAAAGCATGGTCCCTGTGGGGACAATAATGTGTATCTTACAGTTCAGGTCCAGGGTAGAAATCAAAAGAAAAAAATACAAATATCTGTACCAAAGAAAACGATTTAAAGACAATGACAGTTCTAAGTGCACAGTACAGTGTGTATAAGTGTACAGTGAACAAATGTACTGTATGTGTGCAAGAGCACTTCAAGGTTCTTTAATTTCAAAAGAGCACTTAAGTCAAAGAAATGATTGTAAATGGCCACATCTGTATAGGGCTTGTCTTCCTTCAAGGCACTCAAAGTGCTTCATACAAAGCAATCCTATCCTTATTCACAGGCGAGACAGTAAGTGTCGTGCCCACGTACACCTGTACATGGCATTCAGCAATGAGAGGTGGTTTCAGATGAACTAACCACTCCATACGGGATGATACAAGACCAGGATTCGAACCTCTAACCTTCAGCTCAGAGGAAAAACCGTTCTAGCATCTATTTCAGCTTTTGTCACATATATCTTTTATTCATATGCAAAGGATATAATGTTTTCTAATAAGATAAAGACAGTCTTTTATTTTTTTATTCTTAATCAATAATTGGATTTTACAATAGTTCCTGTGGGGACAAACAACACGCATTATTTATGAAAAAAAAACAGTTTGGTACCACAGCCCTTTATACATGTGTCTTAGGGCTATAAGAAGTGAATTGATTAATCAATTACTATTTTGAATACCATGTACATATTTAAACATGGTGAGTGTTTTATTACACAAGAAATAAATGTGTTCTTGATCAAACAACTAGTTTTTGTTACAACTTGTCAGTGATGTTATATATTCACAGACCTGATCCAAACAACAAATCGATTCATTTAGAGAACATTTGTCCTCATGGTTCATAAATATCCATATCCGTATTTAGTCTACTCCAGAAAATGCTTTGAAATGGCAAAGTAAATATTCCCATGGTCATGTTTAGAGGCCAAAATCAACTAAAATAATGGATCATATTTGTTCTTTGGCACAAGAACTATTCCCTAAAACACCAAAAGACAGACAATGCAGATCTCTCACAATAATCAACAGATACTACAAAAACTACAGCCCTTCATTGCTCCATGTCACTTCCCATTTACATTTCCCAGGTAAAGCCGAGCTCTACAGGGCGTACAACTTCAAATTAGGAATCAGGAAGCTGCTTGTTCTCATCCCGGGCCTCAAGCATCCACACATAACGAGCCGCATTGCAAACTAGAGCACATCACACTCAATTTATACCCATAAATAATATGGTAATAGGCTGGCTGGAAGTCCGCAGCAGAACTGGCGCCCTCTCACAAAATTTTTCAGTTTTCACATCTCGTTTGCAACACTCTGAGCAGGATTTTTTTTTTTTTGTGAGCAAGGAAAATTGGTGCGGCAAAACCTGGGATTATACACGTTGCTCCTACCTCCATTATGCTCGCCGTTTATATGAGCGATCGGACGCATGCTGAGATGAAAGCGAGGCCTGGGAAGCTGAGAGATTGGGCGAATGGGACGCGATAATGAAATCAAATGAGGTGTGAAGAGTGGCTATCTCTTAAAGAACCCAGGGGAGGGACGGGCGCACGTGCAGGGGCTGGTGGCATTCCGGTACGCTGCTGCGGAGGCGCGGTTATCTCTGCTGCTAATGTGTTTTGGTCAGGGGGGTCAGTGCCGCTCTGTGCCGTGTGTGTGGGGGGGACCTGCTCTTGGAATAACGTGGCCACAAAAGCTCCTGGACCGCAGCCAAAGGGATAATGCAGAACAAGAGGACTGCCCAGCACAGCAGAAGAGCTTTGGCGTTCGATATTAGCCCTGTGCTCCTGTGATGGGTTTTATTGGAGGTGGTTGGGAAAAAAAGGAAAAAATGGGTACCTCACTTTCAAACCGTGTCAAAATGGAACAATGCAAACAATAATCTTATTAGTAAACTATTGGTTTTTATCACCTGCATGTATATTTTGGCGTCTTTCATTATCTGTCAGAAAATGCAGATACAAAAGAGGTGACAAAGACAGGACCACCCTCACTTTGCTAATGTTTTAACCCTCTAGGCGCTACGGTTGACTCAGGTCGACTATATGCCACAGACTGGTTTACACTGGTTTATTTTATTTCCTTGACTCTTGAGTGGGGTGCAGTGTGAGTTCTGTTTGTGTGTTCATGTCCTAGAGATCTGTGTCTATCAGTTAAAAAATATATATAATTCATGTAAATCCCTGATTGCCACCGCCATATGAAGTCATCATACGCAAATTAGATGAGTGTGTTTAATTCCTACATAAACTTTGTAGGGGGGGGGGCGACAGTGGCTCAGTTGGTAGAGCATCGGCCTTTGGGTCTGAAGGTCATGAGTTCGAGCCCACCGTAAGACCTCCTTCACAACTCCCACTGATGACTGCTGTCGTTATGTCCTTGGGCAAGACACTTAACCCCACTTTGCCTGAAGCCCCCACTGAAAGATCTCAGCTCCAGTGGACTCACCACCTGCAGGAGGATCAGTGAGGGGCTGGTGCTCTGTGTACTGGGTGTCCTCTCTGACTGCCCCCCCCCCCCCCCCCCCCCCCCGACCCAGAAATGGATTAAGGGGAAGAAAATGGATGGATGGATTAACTTTGGGTCATTCTTTTAATTTATCTAATTACATACAGCCTCTATCTCTGTTCACTTTAAGTTATGTAGGAAATAAGATCAAAATTTAGCTTCTTTGGAAAAAACCTCTGGCGCCTAAAAGATTTAATTGAACCATTTTTTTAATCAGGAAAGTTCCATTGAGATTAAGTCTCAATGGAAGTCCTGGACAAGAGACAGAAAAAGTTACACACAGTTACATACAATTCCAGATTATAAAAACAGTTACATGTCAATGAGGATGTCTTTAGTGCTCTCAATCTGGACTTTGAAGCATTTAGTGAAATAAGCTAGTAGTCTGCGGGTATTTACAAAATAAATGGTCACTTACAGTTACATGACCTTGAACTATTAAGAATCTCTTTGTGCACCTTTTGCACCAATACATGCCATGATGAAGACTCCTGAAAGATGTTGAAACAGCCAACATTTTGTTGAAACTGCCGCAAAGGTGTTCAAACCGGCAAAAAGGAGTCGGGACTGTCGGGAAGTTTACGGTTAACCAAATTGAAAAATAATAGTTATTTGCTATGTCTGTGTCTGCAATGAATCCCAAATAAGGAAAACAAAGATGTGTGTATGTGATGGAATTGTATTTTTCCTAATAAACATCTTTTAGCAACAATGGCACTTAGTCTGAATGACTTTTATTTCTTAAGAATTTTAGAAAGAAGTCAATAATACATGTTTAAACAGCGGTTGGGATGTCTGTGTTAGGATGTAGGCGTATGTCCTCTGAGCTGGTCTCTCTGGCATCAAACTACATTTTCAAAGACGCAAAACTGCATTACACCAAGTATGAACCCCAAATCTATATGCTTACAGAACACAAGAATGCTCATACACATCATGGCAAAATGCAGCAAAGAATACAATCAATAGTGGAAGTAAAGCATGATTGATTATAATAATACACTAAAAGACGCTTCGCCATTCACACACACACCAGACTCATTCTAGGCAATGAGGGTGATGCCTATGGACACGACAAAAGTTTGTTATATTGAGATTAAAGGTCGATTGATATGTTTTTTTTCGGGTCCAATATCTACTTCCAATAAGTGCTGATACTGTAACTGCTGTTGGACCAACATATTTGTGTTCATCCATGCATTTTCATCCACACTATTAGTCCATTTCTGGGTCGAGAGGAAGACGTCAGTGGAAGTAGGAGGTTTCAGCTTCATATAGGGATCAAACCCATGACCTTTAAACCAATGCACTACCAATCTGTTAGTTGAATTGTATTGCTGCTTTGACAAGTTGGCTGAAATCATTTGACTATAACCAAAACACATAATAATTCGGTCTTTTCTGTTTACTCACTCGGTTTCTCTTACCCTTATCTTTTTGAAGTTGCCAATCCACAATCGGTACAGCTTGAATCCGCACACTACATGAATGGTAGAACATGAAGATCTTTGGAAATGTGCCATGTTTTTGTTGGCTATGTGTGGAAGTGAGGTCCATTTATCCTGGAATGCCTTTGGTGAAACCTCTTGATTTTAAATTAGCACAAGAGCTATCTCCGTGTGATTTGTCAGTGGACATGATATTATTCATTGCCTCTGGTCAAAGAGTTGTTTTAATGAACTGTGTTTTCTGGTAACTAATCTTTGCCAAAATTCCAATCTGTAATTTAACCTTGAGGGAAATTTGGCAGCAATTTCACCTCTGCTCCTCTGCTGTTGTCTATGTTGTCTCTTTGCCGCTTTCCTGAGACGATCTTGTATCTTGTAACACGCCTTATCACAGTATCGTCTTGTATTCAAAGCTTCTACAGTCGTCCGGCGCCGTCTATCCGCGTGAGGATTCGATAACGACCTCTTCTCGTAACTTGTCTTCATGTTAGAAGTGCAGATCAATTCATTTCAATTCTACATGTTTTTGTCTAGCCCTAAATCACAACAGTAGTTATCTCGAAGGACTTTACAAAACCAAAAAAAATGGCCAACACAGATCAGAGAATCAAATACAAGAAATGCAATCACAAAATCACATTTAGAGCCATTGGTCCAAAAGGGGCAGATGACAAATGTCCATAAAGTTTATATTATTAATGTTGACTGTCGAGTGTCCTGGATCATCCCCACTGTCCTTAGACCCTCCTGCATCGACAAAGAACAACTAAGATCACAATTGATACTGATACTTCATTTAGACCAATGGAATTTCCAAATTAGCTGTAGAAATAACTTAAACGGCGACTTAAGCCAAGGGCGAAGTGCAGGAGGAAAGTCCAGTCGAGACAGTCAGTTTGAAGAGTGTAATGAAAGAATTCAGAATCGTCGACAGCTGAGAGCCTGGTGAACTTTTGCTCTTGTTGATTTGGTGAGGAGACAGGCTGTTCCCTCAAAATGTTTATCCTGGAGTCTGGGTAAAATAGTCTGTTGCATTTCACTGGATGTCCTTTGCCAATTCCCTGCAGCAATCAATAAAAACAGAAACTTCTCAATTCACAAACACCTACAGTCCTCTGAATATGTGCTTTGACCTGCAAAACTCTTGCACTTGTTGGTGTACGGAGCAAAACTCATGTGCTACAAAGTGAATGTGCAGTTTACCTGAGCAGCCACCCCGTTAATCTTTGGCCATTCAAAATATAGACCACTTTTACTGTGACACATCATGATTTCAAAAGGGAAAAATATGAAATATACATACAGTGTTTATTGATTATTAAAAAGAACGCCATCTGCATGCAACTCATTTGTGACCTCATCATTCATTACTGTTTTTAACGCGGGGATAATTTTTATCTCTTATCAATAATTTTTACTTTTTAAAGTAAAACATGCTGTCTTTATTATCTTTAATGTCATTATTTGACGCTTTGGGCTACTATTTTTCAAAAGCTGATTTTAGCTGAAAATAAATGAATATGAATACTTATTTTTTTATTACATAGTATTTTTTTGTGGTTTTAAAGATAAGTACTGTTGCTTCAAATGTGTGTCCTTTTCAAACATTATACTCCCAAAGCTGCCATGTACATTTTTGAGCTTCTCAGCTTTGTGAATGTTGTGTATCTGTATGTATGTCATTTCAATCACTCCATTCACTAGGAATTCAAAATCCTAGGGTCGCCTTTCAACACTCTGTTTTTGCTGTATTTCAGTTATATTCATTGGTTTTAGCACTTGGTAAAAATTAGTAAAGGTAAAAACTTTCTAGATTATTCGCTTTTTTCAGAAGTCCATTGGTTCCCAAAGCTGTAAAAATGACTGCTCTAGGAGCTCTAGTAGATTGAGAATTCTGGGAGTCCTAGTGCTAAGTAATGCTCTCACAAAAACAGAGCTGAGAGAAAATGCCACATCTTATTATGCAGTAAATTAGTAATATCCGTGGCTATATTGTGCTGAAGTCATAATGAGGTGTTGTAAGACTCTGAATACATATGTTAGAGCCTTGTGTTTACATTGTGTCTGTAGCCGATTATTAATGTACCCCGAACCTCCTCCGACTTGACTAAACGCCCTCAAATGTACTATATTAATCTTTTCCTATAGCACAGGGAGCGTAACAGCCACAGCTGGGGACGCAAATGAACACAGAAAGAACAAGTTTACTGCATTTGTCAACCTGTCCGTTTTAATAAGACCATACAGTGCTGACGGCAAATCCACCACAGCTGCTCAACAACTCATTTTCAAACGTTTGGGGAGGTACGCGCAATTTAGTCCCAGGTGACGCCAGAATGAACACAGTTTTGGATATTGATTTGTGAAAAGTTTCACAGTTACAACTTTGCAAGAATAGTTAGATGGCACTTAGAAGCAGCAGCGTAGGGATATTGATTTGGATGGGGTTTGAGTGGCATTATAACAAGGCCGGAGTGTGCGACTGAAGTTTTTTAGTGGAGTCACTCTGGCTTCTTCTGGTCAGAATTGGAGTGGAGTCACTCTGGCTTATGCTGGTCAGAACCAGCTATGTAATAGTCGGGTGACCAGACTCATTTTTTCCCAGACAGTCATCCTTTTGGATACCTAAAAACGTGTCTGGGAGGAATTCCTGAAACCACATAAAATGTACGTGATCCTTAAGCTACCTGAGAAGAGTCCCATTATCTGCAATTAGTGTGAAATCAAAGTCTCTGATGACATTGTGAGGTGTACATGAGTGTTCTGATCACCATTAGTGTTTAGTTGTTGCAGATTGGCCACAAATTCCTGGAGTTGCTGCAGCGATGTGACATGTCTCTGAACATGTCTTTTCACCAGTGTTAATGAGGATAACCATGACAAAAAATATGTTGTCAACAGTGCTGTTGGACACAAACATACAAGACATTCTCTACATCGGCTAAGAATATGTCATATTTTTGCACAGTCCCATCAGAGCAAGGATACAATTTGGTTTTTTTGTGTTGAATAAAACTAATTTTGACATATAGTTTCATCCTCAGCGGTTTCTATCAACGATTATCACGCAAAAAGAAGTTTGGGGAAAAATTCTCTACTAGACTGGAAGTGACGTAGACGTAGGGGTCTTTGGGTTCTGTTGCTATGCAATTTGTAAGCCATAACGTTGCAATACGGACGTTTTAAACAAATATTTGTTATCCATTGATCGAAAATAGGAGCAATCTTCAAGAACTGAACATTTGCTTAGGTGCATTTGTGGAAATGACGGCCGTTCCCACGGGCTCGACTCGAATCGACTTTCCCCCGTTTGCGGATGCGGTCAACACAGTCCTCAGTTTAGGTGGCTCGTGCCACCCGAAAAATAAGTGTTTGCGCAAGTAGCGCTAAAGACAGAGGAGAATGAATATCACGGAGAAAAGTTAAGATGCTTAACAGTTATGATCTTGTCCAGCTTCTTCCTGTCCCTCTCTGTGATGCTCTGAAGATGGCTGATGTCACCACAGAGTCATAGAAAGTCTTCAGGAGTGGCCCCTGCATTCCAAACGACCTGAGCCTCCTCAGCAGGTAAAGTCGACTCTGGCCCTTCTTGAAGAGGGCGTCTGTGTTATGAGTCCAGTCCAGTTTGTGATTCAGATGAACACCCAGGTACTTGTAAGAGTCCACTCTCTCAATGTCCCTTCCCTGGATGTTCACTGGAGCTGGAGCGGCAGAGTGACATCTGCGGAAATCCACCACCATCTCCTTGGTCTTCCCCGCGTTATGAGGAGGTGGTTCCGCTGACACCAGTCCACAAAGTCCTGTATAACTCCTCCGTGTCATCGTCCTCAGTGCTGAGTCTGATGACGGCAGAGTCGTCGGGGAACTTCTGGAGGACACAACTGTCCGTCTTGTGTCTGGAGTCCACAGTGTAGAGGGTGAAGAGGAACGGTGCGAGGACAGTCCCCTGCGGGGCCCCCACACTGCAGGACAGGACCTCAGACACAAAGTCCCTGGTTCCAGGATCCACTCAGACAGGTCATAGTTCACTCCAGCTGTCTCCAGCTTGTCCTTGAGAAGCCATGGATGGACGGTGTTGAAGGCACTGGAGAAATTGAAGAAGAAGAGGATCCTTACAGCGGTGGGACAGCGAGCGATGGAGGAGGGTGATGATGGCGTCCTCAACTCCAGTGCCCTGCCGGTAAACTGCAGTGGGTCCATCGCTGGGCTCAGAGTGGACCAGAGATGTCCCAGCACCAGTCTCTCCAGTGTCTTCATGCAGTGGGATGTTAGAGCCACCGGCCTGAAGTCTTTGGCCCGTGGTGTTTTGGGCACTGGTACCACACAGGAGGTCTTCCAGAGCTGTGGTACGACCTCAGCCTGAGGCTCAGGTTGAAGACGCGCTCCATCACTCCACACTCCACACTCCTGGTGCCTTCCTGGCCTTTATCCTCCTCATCTCTGACTTCACCTGAGCAGCAGTGAATGACAGCTTCTCAGCAAGAAGGTCCTGGGTTCGAATCCCGGTCGGAACAGGGCCTTTCTGAGTGGAGTTTGCATAGGTTTCCTCCGGGTGCTCCGGTTTCCCCTTGCACATGCACAATAGGTATGAATGTAAATGAGAGAGTGAATGGATGGTGTTGATTGGGGGCTGTTGCGCCAGTGTGTTCGGCGACTCGTGTAGTAAATAATTGTCATTGGAATGTTATTTAAGTTACAATTTTAGTAAATCACATGAGGCTAAAATATAAATTGAATTCACTGTTGGCTGCGGCCAGTCTGGACGAAGAGGGCTGTTTGAAGAGGGCCTTGTGAGAATGCCATTGTCTCTGCCAGTTCTCCTGTTCTGTACTATTGAAATACCAAAGGTGCTGTGAGAGTAGAGTTGTTGGATTTTCATTAAAGTGAATGAATTTATTGAAAGTTTAGACAGCTTTGGGTAAACCTACGTGTGTGGTGGGATGCAGCTTTCTCCCATCCCCCAAGAGTGAAAGACTAGTTTAAATAAGCAGGAAGCCAAAAAACCTCTGCTTTTGGTTAGGTCTCATGTTCACATTTGAGGAAGGCTCTTCTTCCTGTGATTTGACCAATCAACAACGCTCTGCGACTATGAGGAGCTGCGTCTCCGTCCATTCTTTGTCTTTTGCTTTTACATCTGCCGAGACCCAGACTGTAGTCTGTAACATGTCTGAGTGCGCTTATGTCTAGATAAACTGTAGTTTGAACTAGCGCTGACAACATATCAAAGAGATTATGTTGTTCAAATGTGACTAGTTTATTCACATGCTGCTTTAAACTGTATGTATGAAGGGGAGCTGAGCTTACAGCCAAGCAAGAGGAAGTTTGAGTCTGGTCTGGGTAATCTGATTTTGGAACCAAAGAGAGAGCAGCTTTCTACTCTGTCTCTGGTTTGGAAATCACTTCTCCTTGGAATGCAACCAAGTATTAAAAATGCCGAACTATGTCTTTTGTGTTTGTGATTTTGTCAGGATTGACTGTAAATTACAGCAATAACAATAATCTAACTGGGTTTCCCACCCGGACAGACCAGTGATTAGTGAATGGAAAACTACAGACTCTGCTTAGATATAAAAAAGAAGGTGAAATGTAATTAAGCAGAATACAGACAAATTACTTATATAGTAGAGGAGCGTCATGGGTTGGTCAAGTCACAGGATGTCATAAATACATGTCATTCAAAAATCTTGTAGACCAGTCCTGGTTAAACTCTGTATCTCTGAGTCTGAGGGTCTCTCTACAGCAGGGGTGTCAAACCGGTCCTCAAAGGGCCGGTGTGGCTGCAGGTTTTAGTTCCAACCTTACCAGGAGAACACCAGACTCCACCCATTTCCTCAGGTGAGACCATTTTTCACCTTAAGATTTGAGGAAATGGGTGGAGTCTGGTGTTCTCCTGGTAAGGTTGGAACTAAAACCTGCAGCCACACCGGCCCTTTCTGGAACCGGTTTGACACCCCTGCTCTACAGGCTCTTATTGTCCTTACAGATGTCCACAGCCTCATTGACCCCAAAGAAAGGTCGAGTCAGTTGTCTCTGCAATTGGCCCAAATGTCATAAGACACAATTATAACTAACCACTAACCACAATTATGCAGTCTCATGACTCGGACGCTTCCGAGATGCAGATGGGGTCCTATTGTCTTTCTAAACGTCACGTTGTTCATTCTATACATATGAAGACACATAAATATAATAGCAGTTATAATAGCAGACACCACACTCGCTTCCGTCATCACCGTGTGTGGAATGATTGGAACAATATCTGAACTCTGAACATTGTAAAGAGCTTTGGGTGACCTTGGTCTGTAAAATGTGCTATATAAATAAACATTACTTAGTTAGTTAGAGATGCCACTGGGTGGCATCTCTGGCCACCCCCCCGACCCAGAAATGGATTAAGGGGCAGAAAATGGATGGATGGATGGATACTTAGTTACTTACTTACAGAGGGGTGCAGAGGGGCTGGGTGGGTGCTGAGTAGAGAGGAGGGGGTCTCAGTGCTGGGGGGGGGGTATGTCTCTCTGGTAGAGTTTGAAAGAAATGGTGAGTGTCTGTCTTCAATCAAATGCAAAAGTATC
Organism: Knipowitschia caucasica; assembly: GCA_964034765.1. NCBI lineage: Eukaryota > Metazoa > Chordata > Actinopteri > Gobiiformes > Gobiidae > Knipowitschia > Knipowitschia caucasica. Next base: position 16,657,698 of record OZ035837.1, on the reverse strand, counting down.
TGGTCTTCTACTGAATGTGTGTCTGTGGTTCTAAAGTCTAAAACATGATGTTATGTGTCATATCTATATCTTTTCCGATACGTAGAGAGCAAATCATGGATTCCTGGTTCAATAAAGACAGTCGTTGTGTCATATGTTCAATGCTGGGTTGAAACTAGTAAAACTGGCTTTGGTTAGAGCTTGAAAGAACGGATTTTGGGTAGCAAAATTCAGTTCTTTTGATTGAGCTCATACTGGTGTCCTCTCCTCAGTTTGTTGGGATTGTCGCCTTGCTGAAGTCAAAGAGCATAGGGACTGCTGTTTACGTTCTTCTTTTGGTGACTTTCATTGCTGCATCCCGGGGCCATACAAAATTCACCCATTTTAAGGAAATCCTTGTTCTTTTTTCTGTACCGTCTTATTTGTGTCACAGCAGAAGCAATGTGTCAGTCTTTTTATTTGTTTCATGAAAATGCATAATTATACAAGTTTCAAATCATTCAAACAAATCATTCAATCATTTCCATGATCAGAAAGGAGCAGATAGAATAATATTATTCTTATATAATTCTGCCCCCTCTTTTACAAAACAAAATTATATGGTTTTGCTGCTGATTCCTCTGCCTTCTTTATAAACACATATAAGCACATACAATATATATATATATATATACATACATACATACATACACACATACATATATACACATACATACATATACATACCCGCACATACATTTCATAATAAACATAACACGTAATTAAACATCACTTTTGTAGATTTGGATTTGTTTCCTCTTGTAAGTCTGTTTGAATTCTAAAATGGTTTTACAACTTTGTAAGTCTTTTTCTTGAGAATTCCACAATTTTACTCCAACAACAGATAAACTCATCTGTTTTAAAGTTGTTCGTGCTATTGGATGTTTGAAGTCATATCTCCTTCTATGATTTTGTTTTTCTGAAGTAAACACAAATAACTGTTGTAACTCTTCTGGAAGAGCTCTGTGACTGGCTTTAAACATGATCAATAAAGTTTGTAACTCTACTATATCCTTAAACTTAATCAGTCCTGATGTAATGAAAAGGGGATTAGTGTGATCTCTAAATCCAGCTTTATAAACAATTCGAATGGCTCTTTTCTGTAATAGAACTAAAGGCTGTATGTTGGTGCTGTAAGTATTACCCCATATTTCTACACAGTAATTAAAATAAGGAAGTACCATTGAGCAATATAACATTCTCAAAGTGTTACATGGTAACAAATATTTTGATTTATTCAATATAAATAAACTTTTAGATACCTTATTTTTTACATGCATTATATGTGATTTCCAAGTTAGTTTGTCATCCAAGATCACTCCAAGAAATCTAATTTCCGACACTTTCTCAATATTTACATCATTAATAGATATACTAACTTCCGGTTTTATTTTATTGCCAAATATCATAAACTTTGTTTTTGTCAAATTTAAGGATAATTTATTTACATTAAACCACAAATTTAGTTTAACTAATTCCAGTTTAACCTCCTCAGCTAAACATTTTAAATCATCTCCTGAGCAAAAGAAGTTTGTATCATCTGCAAATAATACATGCTGAAAAATGTTTGAGACCTCACAGATATCGTTTATATATAAAATAAATAATTTGGGTCCTAAAATTGAGCCTTGTGGAAGTCCACATTTAATATTCAAGCTCTGTGACCTGTGGCCATCAAACTGAACATACTGTTGTCTCTGATGTAAGTAACTGCTTAGCCAATCCAGCACCACTCCCCTCACTCCATAGGTGTAAAGTTTAGAGATGAGAAGTGTAAATGTAGTAAACACTAAAGCGAGAGCTTTGACCCCTACACATTTTCTGATCCTTATTATCCTTATTCAAGTTTTTTATAATGATAGTTCCTTTTTAAGTGTAATTTCAGACTGGAAGACAAAAGAGACGTCATGCCTGGCAACGTGACACTTCCCTCTACACTCCTGCACCTGAGCTCAACATCAGCCGCTCGGTAAGACATCATCACTTCATGGCTGTATTAAAACAGAACCTCTCAGTTCGAGCAGCAACCCTCCTCCCTATCACCGCCAATTCAGTGGAGTATCATGTCATGTCTTCGACTCAGATTACTTTATCCGGGGGTCGCAAACTCATCATTTCTACTAAACTCCCCCCTGCATACGCCATGCAGTATTCCTGCCAGGGTCTAATCAGTGCGTGTGCTGGGTTTAATTGTCTATTCATGCATCAGGACAATAAACAATCTAATGCAATCTTTGTCTCTACTCTTTCCAGATTTAAATCAATATGTGAGTAAAAGACAACGAATAAGAACAAGTATTTACATAATAAGTAACAAAGTACCTACAATGACTAAAGTGCTAGTGCGGTGCAGATTAAGAAGTACATTGCACATGCCTTTTTGTCAAAAAAAAAAAACCTCACTAATGACTTAAATGTTGACAATAACAAAAATAGCAAAAGTACTTTGATTCTGATCGTTTATTGATAAAAGATGTAGATGTAATTTAAAATGAAAACAATATGGTGTCTCTTTACGGCCCTTGCTACTTTAATTTTCCAGAGCATGTTTGTCTCCAGCAACATCTATTAAACTATAAGCCGTGAATATTTCCAGTGCAGAAAGCATCTGTGATCAGGGGCTGTTAATGATAAGGCTGACTTCTAACAGCTCCTACATAAAACATGTGACGGAGGAGGTGCCAATCTGCTTTTAAACTATAGTGAGAGTATTGTTACACTGCTTAATAGAAACACTTTGTAAACTTTGTCCTTTGTTCACACATGCTCACCTACTGCCTATCATTACTTTCCTTGCTTTTAAAGCAGCAGGAAGTCTGTGAAGTTTGGCTTTTGCTTTGTAAAACAAAACAAAACAAAACAAAGAGTGAAACACAAGCAGCGTCTGCATCATCACAATGATCAACATGAGTGCATTGTCTGCAGTTTTAATACAACCATAACTTTTCCCTGAGCTATTGAATGCATTTACTAGCATTTAACCAACTCAGACTCTGAGGAGCACAGGGACAGGCCTCCTGTTGGTGCCCGGTCAGGACTAAACATGGGGAGGCAGCGTTTCAGATTCCTTCCTGAAAATCTGAGACAGGCTTCTACTTCTACAATGTTCAAATCCAGGTTAAATCATTTCTTTAGCTGTGCGAATGTGGCATGGTTGTATATGTACACCTTTAAATGTGCGCCGTGGGCGGCACCAACACTGTCTTTATAGGCGCGTGCATGTGGTGCGCGTGCAGACCACACACACCTGTCCCAAGTGGGCATTGGAGTGACGTGCACGTGTTGCTGCTCCTGGTTTGGAGACTTTGTCCACCAAGCCACGCACTTTCGGCCTCTTTTCATCCAGGGCTTACACATAGCTGCTCAGCCAGCTCTCCCACCCTTCCATGCTGGGAGTACGCGCACTGGGTGCGCGGTGAGGGTACGGGGCTCTCACTAGGTAAACCCAGAGCTGTTGTGGGACAACTCCGCCTATCACTGCGGCCCTCCCCCTCCTCCTGCTGCTCCCGTGCGCACTGTTGCTGGCCGGACAGGGGCTGAGTGCAGAGCAGCGCTCGGGCTGTCACCTCCGCAAAGGGAGGCCGTTGTTTTGTCCCGTTATATTTCACTTATATGGCGTTTTATTACAAAGCAAGTTGACCGGTGAGCAAATGACGTTAATGATTCATGGATAACTGGGTAGGTGATCGAGCCCCACCTTTGCATGTATATTTTGTGCTGCTTGTTTAAATTAGTTTTTGTTTTGCATCCTTTGCATGTTCTGTTAAATTGGTTTTCTTTTTGCATTATTTTTGCATGTTCTTTTGCTTGCTTTTTGTATTTTTTTGTTTGCATGGCTTTTCTGTCCTTGCTCATTGATTTGTGTTCATTATTTGATCTTCCCCGTTTTTGATTTGCTTTGTGCTAATTTCTGCCCGTTATGTTGAATACTTGTAGCTTTGTCTAGTTTTAACTATTTCTACTTCAGGCCTGTTTTAATCAATGAACTTAGTGTACAATAAAAGATAATTGTTTTTTTTTAAATCTCACTCTTCTTTGTCCCACACCTAGCGCGGCCTTATATTACATATTTTAAATGGTATTGGTCCCAAGGCCATATTCCTTGGGTGGCGTTGTTTAACCAAAATAATAATTTCCTGCTACCCCTCATGCCACACATACAACAAATCTACCTTGCCTTGCCATTGCTGCCCGTTTTCTAAACCAGATATGGTTCAAGTGGTAACCATGTAAGGCCAACCACAGTTGAAACCGTATGCTCCAACGCAACGTACGCTTTTTCACAATTCAATCAAATTTTAAAAAATGTAGGTTGCCAACAGATTTGGTTTTAACTAGTGCTTTGTAAACACAGTCAGACATGTATTATTTAAGTAAGAATACTATTACACCAATAGTTTGTTTATTTGTTTTATTTATACAGCGTTACTGTTCAGTATAATTGTTTATTACACAGCTCCTCACAGCAGCAGTAGAACGCTCCATTGATTTGAATTAATTTCAAAACGTTCTACTGGTCATCATTTCTTGTTAAAGGCGCTATACCCGTTTCTGCAATGTTTGAATGTTTAGCACCGCCCCCCAACTCGCTCACAGGCTTCTCATTTCTCCTACGCTCTCATCCCACGGAGCCACCTAGTTTTATTTGCGATCTGATACATATGCTAACATTAGCATTAGCACAACTTCTTGTAAACTGTGCAACAATCACTGATGAAATGGCACTAAAGCAACGCACTGCTAACACAATATAAAAGTAAAAGAATACCGCTAGTTATGTGTCCGAATGTATTAATTTAAACATTAGAATATATTCTAATATTTAATTATAATTTGTTATACAGCTCCTCAAAGCAGCAGCACTCCATTGACTTGAATGCAATTCTTCCGATCATTTTTTCTTGATAACAGAACTCTCAAACCAATAATGACCGAAGCCCCAATCCAATCTCTGTTTGTGATTCAGGTGTGTAAAATACTGCCATTACTCTGCAAGTACAAAACGCTATCAGCGCTTGTCACTACACACTTGTCCGTGTAGAGAAGCTAGCGGAGCTAGCGGAGATAGCCACGCTCAATAAACAACTACATATCTATCAATCAACACCATTAAACGTGAATCGGACAATACAGTATACATATACGTCCTTAACACACATGCACGGACGATTTCAGAATTTGCTGTCAACGTTTTCATGACAAAAATACGGTTTTAATGTGACAAAAAGCGATTGTGAAAAACCCGGAAGTTACAATGATGTTTCTTAAATTGAATATTCCGACGCGGAAAAGAGTTGGCAGACCTCTCGGACAGTCCGTGCATGCACCTGTTTGACAAGAATAAGGTAAGCAGACACCTTTTTATATGTAAAGTCTGCATAATTGGATACTAGCTAAATTTTGGTCTGTTTTTGAGGTCTGTCGAACTCTCTAAATTGTGTTCAAATAAGTGAGGATCCATAAAGTGAAAAGGCCATAAGTGTATAGGATCCATAAAGTGAAAAGGCCATAAAAGTGTATAGGATCCAAAAAGTGTTGGCCATTAAAGTGAATAGGATCCATAAAGTGAAAAGTGTTGGCCATTAAAGTGAATAGGATCCATAAAGTGAAAAGTGTTGGCCATTAAAGTGAATAGGATCCATAAAGTGTAAAGTGTTGGCCATTAAAGTGAATAGGATCCATAAAGTGTAAAGTGTTGGCCATTAAAGTGAATAGGATCCATAAAGTGTAAAGTGTTGGCCATTAAAGTGAATAGGATCCATAAAGTGTAAAGTGTTGGCCATTAAAGTGAATAGGATCCATAAAGTGTAAAGTGTTGGCCATTAAAGTGAATAGGATCCATAAAGTGTAAAGGCCATAAGTGAGGATCCAGAAGTGAAACCATGGTGTAAAATTAAAAGTAATTATAAAAAGGGAAACGTGTTAAGGAGGCCTTTTGTCACAAAAAGTTTTGTAATTAACCAATTCCAAGCTTGATAAATGACAAAAGTATATAAGCAACAATATTTCAGTGATCACGGTTTAAATTACATACAGAAAAAGGGAATTTTTGTTTTTTGGAGTGAACAGAGTTCACCGGAGAATGCAGAGTTTTATCTAAAGTTGAGCTATGAGAGCTTTCGTGAGTTATTTACATTTTTTGCCGAGTTATATCTACAGTTAAGCTATGAGAGGGTTGTATCCAACAGTTGTTTTTGTTTTTTAGAAAGAGATTTTGAGTTTAAACTAGTTTGCTACCTTGATAAAATAGAAGCGTAAACGTTAAAGACAAAAGTGCCTTTTGTTACTAGTGTGGAAAGTGATCACTTCTAGACTTGGATGACAAAAGTATAAAGAACAACATCAGTTATATTTGCTTAACAAAGTAATCTTGAAAGTTATTCTTCTTTCTGTTTTGGCATTTTTGCTAAAACACTACTTTCTGCTTGTGTGTGTGTGCGCCGCTCTATCTTGCTGCCGTTGTCAGGGAAACGGCCCCCTCCTTTGCTGCTCTGGCTCTGAATCAGAGCAAAGCTACTGCTTTTAGGATTTAGGCTTTTCATAGTTGTTATTCAGTTAAATTTGCGAAATTTGCAATTGAACCTTGTGTTATGACACAGTTAAACGTTTTTAAACACCATTTAGTAAATATAAGTTTTGAATTAGTATGTTTTTGAAACCCAAATATTAGTGCTAAAGCTTTGCTTTTCTTTTTAAATCTGCTGCTTATTTTGTGAGTCCATTATTGTATCTCTGATATATTTCATAGCTGTTTGTGAGAATTATTTTTATGTTTTTATTTTAGTTACAAAAGCCGTTTTTCAAACATTTAAATTAGAATCTGTGTTAAAAGTGATTATTGATTATAGACTTCGTCTAAAAAGAAAGAGGGAATTAGAAATTAGCTGTGAAAGTATTATATTATTAAGTTAAACTACCCAATTCACCTTGCAAGTGGTGACTTTTGTTTTTGTTTTGACTACACGCCTGACCTTACTGTTGCTGATGCCACAGCAGAGGAGCCTGGTCTAAAATGTGCTCCAATTCATACTGACTTCATTTGAAAAATGCTGCAATTATTTTAAATTAGTAAAATATATGCTGAAATGTGCAAGATAATTAAAAACACAGTACAAAAGTACACATATTTTAAAGTTAAAAGTTTTTTTTTAGATTTGAGTCTTGTTTTTTATATTAAGAGTTTCTGGTCTTAAAAATGTCATCATTAGTAAGATAATAAGTAATCTTTTATTTACATAGCGCATGTGGGAAAACCCAGAGCGCTCCAAAATTGTTTTGACTTTAGGGAGAAAAACAATCTCATTCACAATCTCTGTTGTTTTTAATTTGACTATAAGGTTGTTTTCCAGAACCAAGGGCACACACTGTACAGGGTCACTGGACTGCTGGAGTGGACACAGAGGGATCAGAACAGTGGCCCAGAGCAGACACCATCCAACCAGCCGCAGATCGTAAAGGCGACATAGCTACCTCCGTGTGCCCCTCCCCCGCTACAGACCGATGGTCGTAGGTGGCAGTGAGACCGGGCCCACAAAGTGGGGTTTTCTATAGGCAATGGTGGGTGAGTTGTTTTGCAATCTGGAAGTGTGCCCACTTTGCTTGTTTACATCACCACAGTGTGACCTTTGACACCTACAGGTGGTTCGAGGAGTCTGGAGACACAACCCCAAAATTCACACCCTACACACACACACACTCATACACACACACATACATTCATACACTCACACATTCACATTTACATATAGATACATGAAAAAGTATGAGAAAAAAGCATTTTAAAAGTTTACTCCAATGTAAACACATATTTTTAATTGTCTATCACTTGAATCTTTAGTTGAATCAGTATTTTTTGAGACCAGAAATGTTCATTTGAATTCTATATTGTCATGGACTAATTGACCTCTGTCCTGACATTTTTGATTTGTTGATTTTGTACTGTGTGAAGTAATTACATTGATTAGAATTAGATCTGATAAAAACACAAATTAGAGAAGTAAACTGAATCATTGCGCTTGCTTTTTGTCTGAGGGACATTAGCAACAGCATGAATAGAAATTGTGTTAAAGTAGAATCAAAGTGACTTAACCATAGAGAGTAACTACTGCATAACAAGCTGTGTACAGGAACTGAGACACTGCACCATTGACCAGAAGTGCATCGCAAATGACCTGATGTGCTTCAAGTGAAAAGACTGTATCTGGAGATCCTGATGTGCATCTGGAGAGACCAATACCATGGCTTGGACCCTACTGATGTCCAAGATGACATCTCTCGAAATATGACCTGACCTGATGACGACTGAGACTCAATCTGAGGATCTGAGGACCTGAGGACCTGAGGATCTGAGAGAGAAAAACTGGGGAGTGATGTTTATATTTTTGAAATCATACATTGATGAGTGCTAAATGAGAGAGATACTCATGATTCTTTCTTTTGTTTTTGTTTGTCCCTAGCTTCTGGACATCTGATGATCTATTGGACACAGCCATTTGCAGAACAAGAACCAGCCAATGAAAAACGTCTATTGCCGATGCTATTGCTAGAACCACAACTGTGACAAATGCAATATACATGTTAAGTATTCAGACATCTGACAGACAAAAACTTTGACTTTTTTAGTCTGGGAGACTGAGCAACTGTTAAAATGTTTGAAAATGATAAAGTATGAGTATTGTAGCGTTTTAGTAGATGTTAGATAGTAGTAAAAAAGTAGAATTTGACTTTCTTTGTTGTTCATAAACACATTTCCACATAAGAGTTAAAATAGTACCCTACAATGTTGTCCTTTTGATAGATCAGCTAGAATATTAGAATCAGAGTTATGTTACAGCCATTAAAAGTGACAAAAGTCACAAATTAGAAATATGCCTTTGCTCAAGCTGCAGCCGAGCTTTGGAGTTAAAAAATAGAGTAAAAATAGGAATATAGAAATGCATCAACCATAGATGCTTTCAAAAATAGAGAATATTTTTAGCCATTGGTAATATCAAATGGTAAAGGGACCATTTCACAAACATTTACTTCAGAAGTAGATAAAGTTAATTACAGTTTATGTACAGTTTTATTAGATACTTGCCAAATTCACTTGTGTTCAAACATGAGTGAATGTTGACAATACAAAAAGTTCATATGAGTGTAGCCTAGATTAATGTAGCTTAGATCAATGAGATAGATTACAACCAACAGAGATTCAAAAGCATTTAAAAGCATTTTGATGTATTTTTGTATAGCACAAAAACAGTATAGTAGATATTTAGATATTGAGAAGTTTCCAGCACAAATACCATTGTAGAATAACTGACCCCAACCCCAAACCTGCTCAAATAGATTAGCTCTTGTAAGGATACTACTAATTTGATTAATGATGTACATTCATCCCAAATTGCCTGATAGGAGGAAGTGACAGCACTTCCTGGTTCAACAAATATTTGGAAAACTGACCGCCATAATAATGTTCATATTAACCATTTGCCTTACTGTGTTCACAGTTTTATTCCTGAGAATGAGCATAGACAGAGCAAAATCCCACTGATAATAAGCCACTGATAATGAGAGTATAATACCACAGAACAGAGAGATTTATTAGATTAAAATGTATGTTTAAGAATATGGCTCAATAGAAGCAAATATACAAACATATTTGTGAATAGATTAGAATAGTTTTAAACTATAGTGAATCATGAAAGTAAAGTACACAGTCTAAGATTGAAAAGTGAAAATAATAAAGTGAAATAAGTGAAGTGTAAACAATCAGCATTAGAATAAAAGTATAGAGTAATAAAAGTTAAATTAGCTTCAAAATTGAGACTCAGCTCGTTTTTGTCTGTGTTTTGACTGAATCTGCTGAGTTCTTGTGTGTCCAATAGTGTTTGTTTGTTTTTATTTTTGTTTGTTTTTATTTTTGATTTGTTTTTTGTTTGTTTATTTACTTTATTTTTGTTTTTTATTTTTTCCCAGGATAGAGGATAAAATCCACTGATATTGATTTGATGATTATGAGTTTAATGCATACATTTTCTTTGTTTTTAATATTTTTTTTTTTTTTTTTTTTTTTCACTTTATTGCTTGATCAATTTGAGTGATCACATGTGATTATGTGATCAAAGGGGAGGGTGTTAGTATTAGATAGCAATATGGCCTACGTGCAGGACTCTACAAGGACTCTACAAGGACTCCATGTTATGACTATGATGTGACTGTCTCTTTGTGACACGTATGTCTTTCGATGTGTGACGTGACAATGACTATATAAACTGTGTACTGCCTTTATTCTGTCTGAGAGAAAGAAACAGAGTAAACCAGTGGAACTTGAGAGAAACTTAAATAAACTTCCAGAGTTTGGCACGCCACGATCCGTCTCTGTCTGCTTCATCCCTGACACTAGCCACGCTCAAGAAACGCAAATACCAATCAACCAACACATTTAAATGTTAATCGGAGAATGCTTTATGCATACACATTCTTAATACACGTGCACAGAGGTTTTCAGAAGTATCTGTTGAGGTTTTCATGAGAAAAAGCGATCGTGAAAAACCCAGAAGTAGATTCCGGGACATTTTAGGACACATTTGCAAAGGATTGAATTATGGATTTAGGCTAAGTTTATGTTTGGGTCACACAGAATTCTTTTTTCAGTTTTCATGCAGTCCCAGAGAGTTCTAGTGTAACTGTTGATGATGCTACAGTTTTTTGTTTCGTCACAAAGCGGGGCTAGTGTGCATTTTAGTCTCGTAAAAGTTGTTCTTTGATTTATTTTATTTTTGTACATTTTTTTTATTTGCTTTCTGGCTATTAATAAGTATTTGTTAAGGTCGTAGAAGGATAATTATTCATGTAGATTCATATTTGAAATGTATGGTTATGCCTTTGAGATCGCTACTTCCGGTTTGCCGATAGTTTTAGTTGAACAAGTCAAGTTAACGAAGACGACCCGACAAAGCAGAGTTCTAATAATAAGATATAATAAGTTACAGTCCACCGGGTTGTTTGCCAGCAGGCCAAACCAAAGTGGTGTGTATGATTTTGTGTTAATTCATATTTTGTTTATTATTTATGTAATATCTAAGTTGTACTATTTGTATGTTTTGCTAGTTCTACGGTGAACTGTATAAAGAAAGTGCAGTAAACATGTGTATAAAGAACTCTCACGCCTTTCTGTGCGTTCCAGAACAGCCGGCATATCTAGTTTGGAAGTTGCTAGCCTAACTGTTACTCGCATAGCCACAAGAAAGCCTTTGGGAACTATTTTATTTTCTGTCATTAAATCAACTTTTCGGCATTCCTAAGAGTGGACTGAAGTTTATGTTGTGTGTTCTGTTGGTGCAAAAGCCGTGTAATAAGCGGGATAATGTGTAGTCCGCTTCGCCCTGTCGGTACCTACATGTATTTCCCGAACATGACCAGCGTAATATACATTATCCCTTACATGTTATGCATGTATGTTCTTCATGATTGGCTGTAGTTATTATATAAGCTAAATTATATAACGGATGCTAAAATAAGTATCTCTCTGCTATATCTGTAGCGGTTCAATTTAAAAAAGTTTGCAACCCTGTATAACAATGTATTATTTTACCTGCATGTTAAAGTCAGATCCCGTCAGACCGCCAAAACTGTGCAGGGCAGTGCCTGGTTAGTGCTGCGATGGGAGACCTCTGGGAACACCATGCAGGTGCTACAGTGGGGCGGCTGCAGCTTTGAAGTACAAAACTGTGATAGTGTCCTGTGGGTGAAGTGCTCGGAAGGGCAAATTACACATGGCACTAGTTGCCTCACTTCTGTCAGTGTGCCCCAGGGCAGCTGTGGCTACAGTAATAGTTTATCACCACCACTGTGTATGGAGTGAATGCAGCATGTCTCGGAATGTCCACAAAATTGCTGAATAAAACCAATTAATTGTTATTATAAGATAAAATGTAAACTTACAGCGATAGATAAAAAATGGACAGAAATGACAGAGATACAGTCTGTGAAGGAGCTCACAAACCTGGTGATAAACGCAGAGTCTTTAGTCAAAGTCTAGATGATGTGGGTGAGTGTGGCGAGGAGGGAGGTTATGGTAAATGAAATAAATATTATTCTTTGTGTATATTGCAAATGAGGAAAGTAAACTAGAAATGAAAGTTACATTATCAGTTATATTTATCTTTTTAGGTTTTGTGTTTTCACTGAGTGCAGAGTGTTACTGAGGTTAATTAGCCATTGTTGTGGGAGGGCGAGGAGGGAATGGAGTGTGCACTTCACTAGTTAAAGGTCAGAATATTCAGTCTAGGAGTGGATGGAAGAATGAACCTGAAATTAAAACACTGTTTGATTTTGTAACGGAAAAAAAAGTCAACTTCAGGTAGGACACACACATTTGTAAACACATTATTGAAAATAAAGCATATACTTAAATATATGGGTAAACAATGCAAACAATCCAAAAACAGAGTTTTTGGAGGTGGAATGTCCCTTCCAAAAAAAATACTGCGGAACATTCTAAAAATATTTTTTTTATATATAAATAAAATATACTGTATCAATTTTACGCAGTGGAATGCCTACCTCTGCAAGTACAAGTTAGGGCTTGGGAAGATGCACATCCCACAGCCTTGCGAAAGTATTCGGCCCCCTTGAACCTTTCAACATTTCGCCACATTTCAGGCTTCAAACATAAAGATATAAAACTAAAAAAAATTGTCATGAATCAACAACAAGTGGGACACAATCGTGAAATGGAACGAAATGTATTGGATAATTTAAACTTTTTTAACAAATAAAAAACTGAAAAGTGGGGCGTGCAATATTATTGGGCCCCTTTACTTTCAGTGCAGCAAACTCAGTCCAGAAGTTCAGTGAGGATCTTTGAATGATCCAATGTTGTCCTAAATGACTGATGATGATAAATAGAATGCACCTGTGTGTAATCAAGTCTCCGTATAAATGCACCTGCTCTTTGATAGTCTCAGGGTTCTGTTTGAAGCGCAGAGAGAACCATGAAGACAAAGGAACACACCAGGCAGGTCCGAGATACTGTTGTGGATAAGTTTAAAGCCGGATTTGGATACAAAAAGATTTCCTAAGCTTTAAACATCTCAAGAAGCACTGTGCAAGCAATTATATTGAAATGGAAGGAGTATCAGACCACTGCAAATCTACCAAGACCCGGCCGTCCCTCCAAACTTTCATCTGAAACAAGGAGAAGACTGATCAGAGATGCAGCCAAGAGGCCCATGATCACTCTGGATGAACTGCAGATAACTACAGCTGAGGTGGGAGAGTCTGTCCATAGGACAACAATCAGTCGTGCACTGCACAAATCTGGCCTTTATGGAAGAGTGGCAAGAAGAAAGCCATTTCTCAAAGATATCCATAAAAAGTCTTGTTTAAAGTTTGCCACAAGCCACCTGGGAGACACACCAAACATGTGGAAGAAGGTGCTCTGGTCAGATGAAACCAAAATAGAACTTTTTGGCCACAATGCAAAACGATATGTTTGGCGTAAAAGCAACACAGCTCATCACCCTGAACACACCATCCCCACTGTCAAACATGGTGGTGGCAGCATCATGGTTTGGGCCTGCTTTTCTTCAGCAGGGACAGGGAAGACGGCTAAAATTGATGGGAAGATGGATGGAGCCAAATACAGAACCATTCTGGAAGAAAACCTGTTGGAGTCTGCAAAAGACCTGAGACTGGGACGGAGATTTATCTTCCAACAGGACAATGATCCAAAACATAAAGCCAAATCTACAATGGAATGGTTCACAAATAGACGTATCCAGGTGTTAGAATGGCCAAGTCAAAGTCCAGACTTGAATCCAATCAAGAATCTGTGGAAAGAGCTGAAGACTGCTGTTCACAAACGCTCTCCATCCAAACTCACTGAGCTCGAGCTGTTTTGCAAGGAAGAATGGGAAAGAATTCCAGTCTCTCGATGTGCAAAACTGATAGAGACATACCCCAAGCGACTTGCAGCTGTGATTGCAGCAAAAGGTGGCGCTACAAAGTATTAGCGCAAGGGGGCCGAATAATATTGCACGCCCCACTTTTCAGTTTTTTATTTGTTAAAAAAGTTTAAATTATTCAATAAATTTTGTTCCACTTCACGATTGTGTCCCACTTGTTGTTGATTCTTGACAAAAAAAAATATTTGTATATCTTTATGTTTGAAGCCTGAAATGTGGCGAAATGTTGAAAGGTTCAAAGGGGCTGAATACTTTCGCAAGGCACTGTATGTATAAACATGTATCCCTGTACTGTGAAGCCGTGAGAGAAATGAGTTATAAATGGCTTTTTTACAGTGAAGTGGAAGACTTGATAAAATATTTATTCTTCTTTTCATTCTTCTTCATTATCATTATTCTTGAACTCCTTTTGGTCAGGACCACCTTCACTAGAAAAGGCAGTTTCGGGCTCTAAATACACACTATTAAAATGCTGTAAGTCCCATCTCAGCGCCCACAGGAGTAAATGACCGGAGGGTGTGGGAGTGCAGGGTGTGAGTGGAGGTTGCGGTGCAGGTGTCGTGGTTGTAGTGGCAGCGGAGGTCAGCAGCCGTTCTTACAGGCCGCTCCTCTGGGCTTTAGTGTGCAGCGCTGACACAGTCACAGGCTGGAACGCATCCAACGTCTCTCCTGCTTTTACCGCAGAGGCACCGGCTCCAGCCAGAGAGGGAGAGCTGGGTTAATCTTTGTTTTAGCTTTTTTATTTGGTTTTTTGTATGCATTCAAGGTGATAAATTAATACGTTATTTTATTTCTATACCTGCTTGAGATTGTACTTTTTTCAAACAAGATTAATGCCAGCAATGAACCAGGCACATTTCTTTGTATGTGAGTCGACCAGCTGTAAAAATGTGAATATGTATGTGATTATTATGTGTATTATTGTTCAGTTATAACTTTTCTATTACTATTCTTAGCTTGCATGTGAGTTCTTAATAGAGTGTAAATACAAAAAATAAACAGTGTAACTCAAAGTACATTACAAACACAACTCTGACAATCAGTGTTAACAAAGTAGGAATGGGCGATGCGTAAATAAAGTTAAAAGTTGTTTTATTGACTTATTTGAATGATCAAAGTCACCAAAGAATAAACAGATCCCAATGTTCAAGTTTCGAATCCCAATAGTATTGTACGTGCACTGACATCTCAAATATAATCAGTCAAGCCTTTTCTTGAAGAATGCTGCTCTCTGTGACCTGTTCCTGTTGTTGCTAAACTACAGAGGCCCTGAAAAGAGGAACTGCCGCATTATCCCAGCCACTATTCATGATTCTAACCTTTTTCACATGATCGATAAAATAATTAACGATGTATAAAAATATAGAATTTGACATTTGACATTGTAACAGCAGCATATGACATAGGACAACTTGTGAATGAATTATCGCATCCGGGCGGCCCTCGACTGTGAGTAAGACTTTTGTGACAAACTGTTTAGAGCTCAGATAACTTTGGCATTGGCTGTGTCTTTTAAAGTGGGCAAAAACTGACTTTGCTTTCTTCTTGCACATGGCTGAAGGATCGGCCCAATTCTGACAGCCGCTGTTGTTGTAAATGTGGTCAGTCCAAGAGACACCATGTGTGATACCTGTCAGGTGGACTGGAGAAGGGCCTGCTGTGTTCCTATAGAAAACTACATTATTTTTTTTGGCAAAGCTAGATTTTTTGTAACTTAATTTTGTACTTGATTCTTACTTCTTCATAATGCTAAAGTTGGAAATTATAGATTGCGTCCTTTTTATGATAAAACTAGAGATTATATCCATTTTAGTATAGAGTTATTGTTCATTTATCTTGTGTTGTGTGCTCCTCGTTCCCACTGTTCTATAACTGGTGATGCAACACTGAAATTTCCCCACTGTGGGATGAACAAAGAATCTCCTATTCTTAATCCTCCTGCAGTCGGGCGATGTAGCATCTCTATAATTTACTCTGTGTGGCTATAACAACATCGCAGCACATGTGAAATCCACAGTGATGCACATGGGAACGTTGGATGTTGGATTGAAATAGTTATCAGCTTAAAAAAAACACACTCAAAGTGATTGCTGTGGCAACCGCACACATTCAGAATGAGCCAATCTCAAACCTTATCTTGCCGTCTTTATGTTTTACACAATCACACATCAGCTTTTTCACTCACGATAACACCTTAGCCTTAGCCACCTGCGCTAATCTCTCCCCGGCGCTCTCCGAGGTTAGCCTTAGCATACCGATGGCAGCCGGGACGCAGCCTTTTTTATTCAAGACGAGTGGATTTATGGTCCGACTGCGCGCCGCCTTCTTTAATACAAGTCTGATGCGGCACACTGCTCTCTTCCCTCTGATCAAAGGCGTGATTTATGGTGTCAGCCTCTCATTTGAATAATACACATGGCCTACCTGTCTGCAGTAAGTATTGTAATTTAGTCCTTGAATAATTCCCTGTGGTAATCAGCCAAGCAGAGATCGCCCCTTGATTTATTATCACTTAAAATGATAACTGGGCCCGACAAACCATGGACGAAGGCTGCGGGGAGACTACGCCAGGCCTTGCCGTTTTGGGTTAAGAAGGGAAGGGTCCGAAGCCAAAAGGTGTTAAAAGGGAATTGTTAGCAGATGGGTTCCAAAGGCAGAGCGATCGCCGGTTTGTTTAAAGTCGTCAAAGGTTTTCGTAGTGAATATTAGGTCTGTGCTAGCTTTAAAAGGGAGATAGTTTGAATAAATGGGAGAAGATTAACATTAAAAAGCAGAAAACTTTGAGCAAGAGCAGGCCCAGTACACAACTTAGTCGAGACCCATGGCCGAAACGTGGCTTATCTGTAAAAAAAAACAAAAAAACAAAAAAATTCACTTGAGTATGCGATTACAGTGTGCAGGAGTATTTTCTCCTTTTCAAAGTAGATGGACATTAAAATTTATTTCATACTTTATCTTTCTAAAGTATAGATTGGATTAGTACTATCTTGCGCTGCGTTCTCGTCATTCCTACTGTTCTGTAAGCGGTGATGCGACACAGGCATGTTCCTACGGTGGGATGAGTAAAGTATCTCGTAATCTTAAATCGTAAACTTGGTAAATAATATAAGGATATAGACATTAGGCAGTAAAAGTATTGACTTCAGCCTAAACCCCTTTTGGTCATTCATTGTTTAGCACTGCAATTCTTAGTATACATGTTTTTCCTCGGCAACGGCTAGGTCCAGGCTATGCATATGACTAATTTGAAACATATTTTTTTTAAATGGTCTTAACTTTTATCTTTTTTAATACAATATGTTTTATGTATAAACTTTTTATGTTTTATTGTATGTCTTTTAATTGCTTGCGAAACAGTTTATGAATTGTGCTGTATCTTCCGATGGAATCCTTGGAGTCAAGTGATTCCATTGATCAAGCTCAAATTGGAAATATATCTTCATAAGAAATGTTTTTGCAGTTTAGGTCTATATTTTAAAACCGACCTTTATTGAAGCATTCATTATCTCACTTGAGCCAGCTATATTGGGAAAAAGTCCTTATGGTCTTTTTCACTTGCTTGATTGGACCCTTCACACCACTTCACCATATCTCCCTCAAACCTCTCCTCTCAAACCCCTTTGATATTCACAAAGGCCATCTCAGTTTCCTGCTTACATAAGAAAAGTATATTGCAATAGAATCATGCCGACCAAAAGTCAGCTTTAGAAAATAACAATCTGTTGCATTCCTATAAATCTGCGACACAGACAAACCAGGAAAACCTTCATCATTTTAGCTTGTGTATGAAGTTCAAACTGGAAATCTCGTTTTTTGTTTTGTTTTTGTCTTCCAGAAAGTCCTTATGGTCTTCCTCATTTGCTTAATTAGACTCTTCACATCAACCTATATCTTCAAAGTCGTTCTTCGTCAAACCTGTCAAACACCTTGATATCCCTCATTGTCAAAAGTCAGCTGGAGAAAATAACAACAGTGACTTTTAACCAAAAAAAACAGATGGTTGATTCAAACAACACGATCGCATTCCTATAAATCTGCGACACAGACGATCCAGGGATACCTTCATCATTTTAGAATAAACTTATTTGATTGTAACGTGATTTGTTGTGCCGCTCCTCGCAGTGCGGTGTGTGTTTGTCTGACAGAATTCACCGGTGTGCAGATTCATTTGCTCGCTAATTGGATTCCAAAACAGAAAGCCTCTGACCACTCTCTCATTAATCAGCCGTTCGCTCTGAAGAGGCTGCGGCGTCCGGCCCCATTCCACATGCACACCGTGTCGTTCACTATTACTGGCTTTTTTTCCAATTACTTTCAGATTTTGTAAACAGAATTTTTGCTTGGTTAAAATGCAGGTTTATATTCAACACTGACAAATTGCTGTCCAAACTGCACTCGGCTCTGAAGTTTTGGTCCTGCTCTCTCTCAGGGACCGGGGCTTTCTCCGGATTAGTCGGTTAGTTTTTTTATGCTAGTTGTCAAAAGTTTCAGAAATCTAGAGGCTAAAATATTCCGAAAAATGGGATGGAAACTAGAGGTTAATTTGAGCAAGTAAGGCCAGGCAAGTTTATTTGAATACCTCTTCAAGTTCTAGCTTTTTATTAAGGCATATGGAAGTGCAAGAAAAGTTTATTAAAGGGTCACTCAAAATGCTTATCAAATAGAAAAAAATTACACGATGCATTCAAATCAGTGATCAGAGTACCGTATTTTTCGCACCATTAGGCGCACCTGATTATAAGGCGCACTATCAAATTATGCATTTATTCTCATACATAAGGCGCACCGGATTATAAGGCGCGGTAATTAATGCTGGTTACCCGTAACAGGAACCAAAAAACGTGAGCAACTTTCTCCGGTTTAAGCTTATTTGCACTGGCTTCCTGTTCATTTTAATATTGATTTTAAGATGTTGTTGTTTGTTTTTAAAGCTTTTAACGGACTGGCCCCTCCTTACATCTCGGACCTCATCCAAATTTATCACCTGCCCCGTCCGAAGCCAAAAGGTATTAAAAGGGAATTGTTCGCAGATGGGTTCCAAAGGCAGAGCGATCGCCAGTTTGTTTAAAGTTGTCAAAGGTTTTCGTATCGAGAAGTAGGTCTGTGCTGGCTTTAAATGGGAGATATTTTGAATAAATGGGAGGAGATTGATATTAAAAAGCAAAAAACTTTGAATTATGAAATACAAAACAATTGCCACTGCTCTGCAGCTGCAATGCTATTAGCATCATAGCTATTACCATGCTCAACTGCGTCACCGATAATAATAGCTTAACCTCCTAAGACCTGCCGTCCACATGTGTGGACAACACATTTTGGGCTGTACAAACATAATACTTCATCCTGATTTATTTGGGCCTGGGGTCCATATACAGCAATACCTACACTGCCCTCTAGCAGTGTTGGAGGAATTACAGCACAAGCCAACACAAAACAAAATGGCTGACCGTGCACAGGAAAGTTCACATGCAAGTTCCCAACCAAAAAATCCACCAAGTAAAAATTCCAATCCGATTTCAAAGAGTATTCTTGTTCAGATAGTTTTATAAGTGATATAAGTTTGTCGTGGCATGTAAATTTTACAATAATGCAATTTAAAAACAATTGTCTGGACTGCTAAACATGCTGTCCACATATGTGGACAGAAGGACTTAGTTTTGTGGAAAATTGCTCTAATCGCATGTGAAATGCACCTGTGTTTGATGGAATTTTTAGCTATTATTGTCAAGTTTTTCTATGTCACCATCAACTAAAAGGGCCACCTGTTGAATCAAGCCAGTGTGCTTCTAGCACACTATATAATTCCAAAATTAGTGCTTACTTGCTCTTTGATTTAGTCTATTTCCTATGAGTTAAATCCATCCATCCATGCATCTATTTTCTTCCGCTTCATCCGTTGCCGGGTCGCAGAGATGCCCAGACTTCCCTATCCACACACACTTACTCCAGTTTGTCAGGGGGGAGCCCAAGGGGTTCCCAGAGACACCTCCCGGTGAGACGTGCCCGGAATACCTCCCCAGGGAGGCGTCCAGGAGGCATCCGGAACAGATGCCCGAGCCACCTCAACTGGTTCCTCACGACATGGAGAAGCATCGGCTCTACTCTGAGCTCCTCCCGTGTGACTGAGCTCCTCACCCTATCAGCCTTTGACTGCTTGTATCCGCGATCTCGTTTTTTCGGTCATTACGCAAAGCTTATGACCATAAGTGAGGGAGGGAACAAAGATTGATCGGTAAATTGAGAGCTTTGCCTTTCGGCTCAGCTCCTTCTTCACCACGACGGTCCGATACAGCGACTGCATCACTGCACCGATCCACCTGTCAATCTCACGCTCCATCATTCCCTCACTCGCAAACAAGACCCCAAGATACTTGAACTCCTCCACTTGAGGAAGGACCTCTCCATCCACCTGGAGAGGGCAAGGCACCTCGGAGCCAACAGGACAACATTGTCTGCAAAAAGCAGAGATGAAATCCTGTGGTCCCCGAACCGGACCCCCTCCTGCGTCTAGAAATTCTGTCCATAAACACAGTTAAAAGAACTGGTGACAAAGGGCAGCCCTGGCGGAGGCCAACACGGTCTGACTTACTGCTGATGCGAACGCAGCTCTGGCTCCGGTCATACAGGGCCCGTATAGCCCTCAGCAGAATACCCCGTACTCCTGGAGAACCCCCCAAAGGACATCTCGGAGAACACAGTCAAACACCTTCTCCAAATCCACAAAGCACATGTGGACAGGTTGGGCGAACTCCCATGAACCCTCAATGAACCGATGAAGAGTATAGAGCTGGTCCAGTGTTCCGTGGCCGGGACGAAAACCACACTGCTCCTCCTGGATCCGAGATTCGACCATCGGCCGTAGCCTCCTCTCCAGTACCTTGGAGTAGACCTTACCGGGGAGGCTGAGGAGTGTGATCCCACGATAATTGGAACACACCCTCTGGTCCCCCTTCTTGTAGAGAGGGACCACCACCCCGATCTGCCCCCGATCGCCTCACGATGTTGCAGAGACATGTCAGCCAAGACAGTCCTACAACAGACTTAAGATAGTCATGGCGGATCTCATCCACTCCCAGAGCCTTGCCACCAAGGAGGCTGCCAACCACCAACCAGAATATCTTCATGGGCGACAATAGTCATGGACTCTCCAAACTCCTCCCAGTCCCGGGTTTTTGCCTCTGCAACCACGGTGCCATGCCAGGCAACATCACGGTTCTTAATATCATGCTATCTATGTTGGCTTTACTGCGCTTCATCTGACTCGTCACCCAAGACTTGTCTGCCATGGGAGACCATACCAGGGGCATGAATCCCCAGACAACATAGCTCCCAGGATCATCCGGGTACTCCTTTTGCTGTTTTTGCACTGAGATATGTTTGAACATGTTCCTTGTTCCATATTGTTTATTTATCAAAAGTTTGTGTCGAAATAAAGCGTTTTGTACTTTATTACACAGTCGTTACTTAATTGCCTTTTTTATGGAAATTCAGACCGAGCGTCCACATATGTGGACAGCATTTTTCTCAAAATTTACATCATGTCAAGAGATGATGCTTAGTATATATTCTCATCTGGCCCCAATGTGCCCAATTAGCAGACAATCAACACATCCACGTTCTGTGGCCGCTGTGTGCCCTGGTCCACGTTCTGTAGCTTAGGTCCTGGATCTAGCCTGTCCCTCCGTGTGGAGCGGATCCCTTTCTCAATATGGGTCTCCCCGAGGTTTCTCACTTTTTTCCCACTGGGTTTTTTGTAAGTTTTTCCTTGCCGATGCAGGAGGGTCTGTTGGGCAGTTAGTGTCAAACTAGAAGGACTGTGGTGATGATCCAGGACACTTTAACATTCTACAACAGGGGTCCCCAAACTTTTTCCTGTGAGGGCCACATAACTTTTCCCTTCTTCGATGGGGGCCGGGTCAGTTTGTAACAGAAAAAGTGTGATGATTGCAGCGTTGAAATAGTTACTAACTAATAGTTAATTATGAAAAAAGTTCATAACTAAGGAACTTTTTATTGCAAAAGTCCAACTTTAACTTGTGTTCACAGTAAAGTGTCAATTAAATTATCTGGACTTTAAAAGGTTATAACTCAAAAAGTAAAATTACTATCATAGATTAGAAAAAAAGATTTCAAGCACAGACAGATCAGAGATAGTGTGGATAAAATCAAAGGAAAGATTGACAAATATATTTTTGGCGACATTTTAAACGACCAAATCAGCCTTTGATTTGACCATTCTACTGTGACGCCAGATAACATAGAAAATAAAATGTCCTCAGTATGAGAAAGCAGCAGATTAAATCCCACAAGATTAACATGGTTAACACAACATCAGTAAATCACTTGATATAAAAAGGAATTGTTAAAAACATAAATGACCCTTGAAAAATGTGTAACGGACGTGATGTTTCCGTCCATTTTTCTCTAACAATTAAACTTGAGAAAAATATCTGGTCTGGATTCACAATTAATTGGTTGACTATATGAAATTATCACTTTGTTTCTACTTTATGTAAAAAAAAAAAAAAGAATCTCAATCAAATGTGGACATCTAAAAATGCGTAACAAACTTCGCAGCTCATTCCGTCAAATCATCACGTCCGTTACATAAAATAAACAGGGCCGCTATAGGAAACTTGTCTAATGTATAAAACAGTTTTGTTCTAGCAACTTCTAATGGACAGAGGAGGTGTTTGGAAACATGAAAAACATGAAATATCGTTAGATTATTAAAATCACATTTTTGCCTTTTGTCACACTTTTGTGCCCTTTAGTTTGAACAAGCCGATATGAAAATACTCTCTGGTATTGTTCAGGGGGGCCGGAGCAAATGTAGAGGGGGGCCGGGTCCGGCCCGCGGGCCGCAGTTTGGGGACCACTGGCCTAGAGGGTCGTTTTTGAGACATTCTTTAAATGTCTCAAAAACATTTGTGGCCTTGAGAATAAATTGTAGCTTGATAACAACATTTGCTGCTCAGCCCACTAACCCTCTGCTCTCTAATTGGATAATCTTTGTGAAAACCTGATACATTAGATATTGTGTACATCATGATGTTGGCTTATTATCTGTGGACACAAACAATTTACTATTAAAATCAAATAAAATATGACATGCAATTTTTCTTAAATGTTCAAAATGAACACATTACATTTCACATAAGATAAACCTATATTTGTCATTGAGGAAAATTCAATGTCAAATCTTGCGCACATTACAGCAGAATAAAAGGAGAAATAAGAGCACAAGATCTATTATTTAAGATAATATATAATAAAACAATGATTCAGTTGGTAGAGCATTGGCCTTTGAGTCTGAAGGTCGTGGATTCCAGCTCACCTCGAGACTTTCTCCACCGACTCCCACGGATGTTTGCTGTCGTTGTGTCCTTGGCCAAGACATTCAACCCCACTTTGCCTGAATCCCAGCTGAAAGATTAAGGCTTTGCTGTGGTCGTACCACACCACAGTACAAATTACATTTCGTACTAAGGTCTGAAGGTGAACAGGTGGGAGGGGTTAACTCCTTTTGCAGATTGAAATGATTGGATCTGAGTTTACCGTGACGTTTATAATGCGCCCGAGTGAGTTGTTAGCATTTAGCCTAGCCATCTCCTTTGCCGCTAACGGAGCCCGTGGGGAGTAGCGCCACAATCTTTGCCAGAGATTCCATTTGCTAAACATTCCTCTTGCTCCAGCTTCAATTTCTTGATAAAAACAGACCAGAATACTTTACTATTGCATTCTTCGCCATTGCCAAACCACAACCTGCCCGTTCGGTGCAAACTCACCCACATCTAACTACAACCCCCGCCTCCCGCGCTCGCTCATTGGTCGGATGGAATTCAACCGATGTAGTTGCAAACACAAGGACCAGACCCAGACGTTGCATGTAGGGAAATTATGATTGACCAGAGTGTACGGATGGCTAAGGCCAGGCTAATGCTGTCACTGACAGAGCAGGCAGGACTCATCACCTACAGGAGGATCGGTGAGGGGCTGGTGCTTTGTGAATTGGGTGCAGCTCTGACTGCCGACCTACGAACCAGAAATGGATTATGGGGAGGAAGATGGGTGGATTGTAAAATAGTAAAATAATGAGATAATAAAATAGAATAATAAATAATAAATAAATACAATCTGGAAGTATATAGACGTATTTAGATGGTTGGTATTGTACTTCAGCAGCAGAGAGTATGACTAAAAATAAGTAAACTATTATATTTGTTCTTTCATTAGCATTTCACAGGTTTTGTATATAAAAAATAAAAAAAACAAAACAAGGAAGTTATTTTTAATGTCTAACAACTGTTCAATGTCGTATACATCCAACACAAGTCAACGGCAGCCAATCACCCGTCTCCTCTCAGTTCCCAAGAGTAGACATTACACCACACCGTTCGCACATCCATCCTGGTCTCTGTTGTGTAATAACATCACAGCGGCAGGCACACTTCTGTCTGTGTGTTTACAGTTGTTGTTCGCGTCGCTACGGGGACCTGAGGACGCCTTAATGAAGCGAAGGCGGCAGAGGTGCAGTCGCATGATTGAGACGGGGGAGAACAACAGATGGCTTCCTCTTCACGGCCGTCGACCCAGGACCTGTTTACCCTCTCCGCAGATCACTGTGAGAGGAACGAAGACGATGTTGATTTCATATGTAAAAGTATTGGAACGCTTTCAAGCAATACTTGCAAATTACTTGACTCTTTCAAAAACAGGGTTTTGTACAGTTCTATAGCATAACTTGTATTGTGTAACTTAAACTAGTGATATTTTCCTGTGTACATTTTATTTCCAATAGTTTTACTTTAGTGAAAATTATCTGAACTGTGACAAAACCATGGGCCTTATAGTGCACAGCTGTTAAACCAGGGGTGTCATTCGTCCGGCCCGTCAAGATTTGACACGGTCGCGGCTCATTTATGTAAAAGGATAATAATAATAAAAATTAAAAAATCCACGACGCCACGCCAGGTGCCGCATTGCTGAGCTCTGCAGCGAGTCGAGTGCATCTGTAGTGGCTCCCACCAGAGCGTGTTCTGTGACTGTGACACCCTCAGAAAAATGTCTCTGTCAAAAAGACAAAAAGTGGACATCGAGTGTCGGGTTTTTCCAAAAAAAGTGGACTAATGCTTCTTTGTTCGCAAAGGTGAATGAAACACCGGTGCTTGGTGTCATGCAACAAGTGGCTGTGCCGATGGAATATAATCTTAAACTACGAGACTCGGCGAAAAATACAGCAATTTGAGCGGAGAATTAAACATGTCTGGCCCTGAAGAAAAAGCTTTTTGTTTGTGCCATGGATCTATAATAATAACTGGACAGGGTATTACTAGCTTATGGCTGTCCCACCCATGGGCACAGTGGTACTGCAGACTAAATTCACGTGGGCTACCCGGAAAAAAGTCCCATAGAACTCAATGTAAACTAAAACAGCTCGACCTTAGCTGACAGAGAACCTACAGCTTTTATAGAGGTCAGATTTTGTAGGGATTTCAGAGTTCCTTGTCATGCTGAACCTTTTTTCTTCTTAAATCCATCGGTTTTCTTTAAATCTACACTTTACTGCCACAAACTCTGCTCGTTTCCTTCCCGCTCTGGCTCCGCTCTAACTCCGCTCAGCAGCTCTGATTGGTCAAAGCGCAGCCGAGCCCCCCTGTGCACGTACATGAAAGCCACACACGCGTATTTGACGCAACGCATCATGGGAGCTTGTCCACTGCGCAGAACCGGGAGGACCAGACGATGCCCAAATATAGGCGAGCCCAGAGTGAGAGGTTAGTGATACTGCTGTAAAGGAAAGCTACTTGAGTGCTAACAACATAGCATCAGCATTGCAGCCGCACAATGAGAGTTTGTCCAAACTTTCATACAGGCTGCAGACTGTGTCCTGAGAAAAGACACGCTTTTAACAACATTGTGTTGCCATTGATGAGAGACTGATGTTACTGATGTCACATTTTCATTAATGATGTTATTGAAACTTTGATTATCACAAAGGAGATTTTAGTGTTGGTGCTTGTGTTCAGGTGAGGACAATATCAGCGCTGCTGCTGGTTCTGGTGGTGCTTTCACCAATTTTTCAGTCTCTTTGGTTGGACTACTGAGTCTTTGCAGTCATTTTTTTGGTAAAGTCTCTGCTTCCTGCTTCTGATCCGCTTGCCTGATGCCAGACTTTGCCTTGGGGTTTATTGGATGTGTAAACAGCTTCACCAAATATGAACTTCATTTCAAAGCCTTTTTCTTTTCTTTTTAAGCTCGTCTGCCAACTTTTGTGGAGCGGCGCAAACGGATCCATCAGAAAAGTTTGGCACATGAATGGCTTCTCACTCTTTTTTTTTTTTTTTTGTCAAGACCCTCACCAATTTTAAACTCAATCTTGACGCAGAAATATTCCATCTCTAGAGAATGGACTCTTGGATTTCTTGTTCAGCTCATCTTTGGCCTCCCGGTAAGTCCCTGAAGCCCCAGACTCTTAACTAGCCTAAAGAACTGAACAGGAGAGGGCTTGTGAAGAAGCAATTACAGTATATTGTGAATCGGCTCCCCAGATAGCCCATGTTCATAAGCTCTATCATAACATCATATTTCACTCCTTTCCCTTAAAGAAAACGTGTATGCTCGGTCTATAGTACTGTATTGAACCTCAGCATGCCAGAGCAAGTTTCACTATTTTACTTCTTTGTTCGGCTGCACTGGGTCCATAACATTACAATGTATTATTCACATATATAGAGCAGAAGGCAAAAACCTATTCTGCAAGATGGAGCCGGAGCAGATGGTCAAAATATGCATTCATATACTGAATACATTTGAATTTACAGACTTTCACATCAGCAAAAGTTAATTACAATTATAAATAAATAACTCTTCTTTGTGGAGTAGACTTGATACACTGTGACTGTCACTTTCCCATGCTGTAAGTAAAAGGCAAGAAAAGTGTATTGGTATAGCATAGTTCATACACAAAGCAACTCAAGATAGAAACAAACATGCGAGGTATAAATGTCATAAATAATCACAGTACACTAAAATATTGAGTTGTATGCACTGCAAACTGTTTTCACTGTCAAATCTAGTGACAGAATGCGGGTCTGGAACTGATCCATTGGGCTGTGATTATGGGGTGTGTTTCAACTGAACCAGGAAAAACAGTCAGAGCAACACTATAAACACATGTGCATTCTCAAACTCCTCCTTTTACTGTAATTTACCAGCGGCTAAACCATCTCACGCGTATTAGCCAACGTGGTAGCCTATACAGTGATCATCCTGTGCACCTGTTTTTTCAACATCTCACTTGTGTGATATTTCACAGTTCCTTGCCTAAATTGCGTTTCAGCATGTTCACACTGACCACACTATGACCGAAGGAATAGGGTCTGTAGCGGGTCGGTTGTGGTTCGAGTGCCAGGTTGTTTTGACCCGCCGTGCAGCCGGTGTCGCTCAGTGTGAAAGCATCAGGCTGGTTTTCATCAGTGTGAGACCTTTAGATAGTTCTGACTCTTCTTCTCGCCTCCACAATTTTAGACACAATCACTGGTGGGAGCACTGATGGTATTGGGCTGGAGTCACTGTAGCTTATCAATACACTGCTTTAGAAGCATTAACCCTAATGTTGTAGTCTTAACCTTTTTAATTAGTGTTTTGCTGAACTGTGCAGTGAACGTTTTGGGACAGAAGCCAGGTCAGCCTGAGCCAGTGGCTCTGTGCTTTTGATTTTTTCAAGTTACAATAATAAAAAGGGGACTATTTATGTACAGTCAGTTTGCAATGACTTTATGAGACCAGTAATAATAATAATAACCTTTCACTCCAAACACAGTGGTGATAAACTATTATTGTAGCCACAGCTGCCCTGGGGCACAATGACAGAAGCAAGGCAACCGGTATGTGCCATCAGCCCCTCTGACCACCATCAACCATTCACACACACACACAGACACACACACACACCGGGCTCATTCTAGGCATGTGGGTGAAGTGTCTTGCCAAACAACACAACAACAGTTTAATTTGATTTCGACAGTTTCTCAGTTGGTAGAGCATTGGCCTTTAAGCCCGAAGGTCGTGGGTTCGAGCCCACCATTATACCTTCTCCACCGACTCCCACTGATGTCTGCTGTCATTGTGTCCTTGGGCAAGACACTTAACCCACTTTGTCTATAAGGAGCGCGAAAGTGTTGTCCGCTACTTGCCTTGATGTGTATGTATGCATCAAACTGAAATGTCCCCATTGTGGGACAATAAAGGACCTTCTTCTTCTTCTTCTTCTAGTCCACAGCCTTTACTGGTATTGAAAAGTGCTTCTTCATGGTTGACGTAGGGAATGAGCTTGTTTTATAATTTTCATGGTCTCAATAGAATATTACTACAAAACTGAAAATAAACACAAAGGAAGGAATCAGAACAATACGTTTTCTGCGTGAATACAGTAGTTTGTTATTCAAAACTGTCTCCTAAGTATGGTCTTCATGTGATAAATAGAATTTTGTTGAATGCTTACTTTTTCCCCATAATGGCTGATTTTTTTTTACGCTGTGGGGAAAAAGAGGTTATGCTGATCCCAATCCTCAGAAGGGCCTTTAACAAACTGATCTACTGTTCCCAGTTCCAGAGATCAACTGCTTTTCACACTATTGGAGCCAACTTTGCCTTTTGGCATCTGCAAGCATGTGTTTTGGGACAATCACCTCGGTTTCCTCTTTTGAAGTGTATTTCTCTGCTCCCTCCAGACTGGAAGTGGTGGTTGCTCTGTCATGCAGCAATGATTGATCTTTTTTGGCACGCAACAAAGGCAAACAGTGCCAAAATGTGTCTGAGAAGCTCAACTGAAGAGACAATTTTTCAGGACAATTTCGACTTAATTTTTTCAGTCAAAAAAATCTGCCTGTTTTTATGTTGTACTATATGTGTTGATTGTTTAGACATTGGAAATGATTTGGCAGAGATGTTGTTGAAACTAGTTTACTACTACTGACAATCGTTTTAAACCTGGAGAATACCAGAAAAGTGAACAATGTCAGAAGTATAATGGATGGATTATACTGTATTGTGATTATTTATGATTTGAATGCCTTGTTTTCTTTTCTTGTTTTGTTTAGCACTTTGAGTTGCCTTGGATAGATGGCCAGAAAGATCTATAGATACATATTTGTTTCAATGATAACGCAGTTGTTTGTCCTGACTGAATGAGTCTTGTCAACATAGAATTTTGTGAACAAATCAGACCTCAGCATGTAATCTTTTGCACAAAAAGAGCCCTGTGAGTCATGATGACGATTTTGGCAGAGAGCTAATTGGCTGTGTGAAAGTGGTCCTCTAATATTTCACTTTTCTAGTCAAAACAGTTGATCTAAAGTTAAAAACATAGGCAAAAAAAATGTATGCATGTGAAAACTAGTGATACTTTCTCCAACTTTTTATCTGGATTGAAAGTTGGTCGCCCCACTAAAAACAACTTCTGATCTAAAACATTGAATGATAATGCAACAATAAAGTGAGAATCCATTCATTACCAAGTAACCCTGTAGTTTATGTTCACATTATAATGGCAACAGACTCGTATCTCTACTCTTCTGACCCTGATTAAAAGTTTCCATCCCTCAGTTCACTAAAGCATGTGTTTCCTCTTTAACATCTCTGACAGCTTGGGGTCTTTTGAGGCAGTTGCGGATGAGATTCTGTATTCTCTCTGATGCTAAAGCTGCACATTCTTGCCAAAACCATGGTAATTCACAGAACGACTCAATGATGCTATAATTCAAAAAATTAAAAAACTTGTATTTTTGAAAATTGATAACCACCAATGATGACTTTATTCATGATCTCCAAGCAAAGGCTTAAACAATGACATTTCTGCCTGGGTGTGTAAAAAGTCATGCACAAATGAATGTATACAAACCTGGAGATTAGTGTTGACTTTCTGGCCAAATGACATTGTACTTCATCGCATACTTTCAATAGACTCCACTCGGTTTTAGATTGGACGCTTCAGTCAACACTCTCAGCTGCCATGGGCTTATCTCTCTCTCCTGTTGGCGTAGGGAGACGGGCGCCACATTTGGACGCAATCCGCCGCAAGGCCGATGCAGTTAAGATCCGAAAGTCGGTCCAAATCCTCCAGTGAGCGCATGGGCTTAGGCCTCGCAATCTTGGCCCCCGTACGCACCGACACGCAAGAGCATTTTCCGTCTGTTGCCAAGGAGACGCTCACCCGCAACCACCGCATTCTCTGCTTCTTTACTGGCGAATTGTAAGAAGAATAGCATGCAGAGCTGTTCGTTCATATACTACAAGCCTTTGACAAAAAAAAGTAAGCAGGAAAATGAGATGGACTTTTTCCTGCTGAATATCAAAGTGAGTGGTTTCCGAGGTTTTAGATGCACGACAGATCTTGTTTTATTGCCATTGTAAATAATAGGAGGTTACAAAGTGCAAGTCACAAAAGGAAAAAGATATTAGGATAAACAGTACATATTTTCAAAACATATTTTTTTTTAAATTATTACTATAATCAAATGCACACTGTCAAGGCACACAAATGCTCACAGTAGCATAAGTTTGATTCTCTTTTTTGATACATTTAGACATTTTCGGTGAACAATATTCCCTTCATGGGAAGTTAACAGCTTCCAAAAACAAGATCTTCCAAGGACAATGTATTGTCACTTTGTAGAAAGGGAACAATAGCAGAAATTGGGAACACTGCTCACCCAGTGAAGAAAAATGAAGAAAAGAGGCACAGCTACAGGTGAAGATTCACGTGCTGCCCGTCCCAAGGAGCATCACTTGTATTAGTGCAGACTCTGTATTAGCAGCTGAGATGGAGGAGGACGACTTGGTTGAACAAGACAATAAATTCCTGCGGGTGCATAACATTTATCTTTTTTCTGGCTAATTGTTCAATACTTCCAACTACAAATCTGGATGAGAGGAAACTAAACAGAAGTTAACTTTTTTTCCCCGACACACTAAGTATGATGCTTCCATCAAAGCAGCAGAGAAAAACATAAACGGTCTTTTTCTGAATACAGCTTGCTGAAGTGAAATAAACTCTGGTCACTTTTAAAAATAGAGACAAAAACTGCAAAAACAACATTTCTCATAATGAGAAAAGAGATTTCCAATTTGAACTTGATCCACAAGAGAATCTGCTTGGACATAGTATCTGGCAAATTCCCAGTCAAAATGGAACAGCCTGCTGTCTAATTTTTGCAAGATAAGAGAAGATAAACTTTAATATCCCAGAGGGGAGACTGATCGTGCTGCACGCAGCTGCAAACACAGTTCAACAGTTTAAGTGTGTCCAAAGTTAAACAACAAGACAACAGTAGTTTTTGCCAATCATTAAATGACATATCATAGAACCATGTCAAGCAAATGTATTATATATTAATTATGATTTATTATGGTAATCTCTGAACCTTGTGGCTGTTTATTCAATACTTGGTTCAAATGTACTGTTTAGATTGAGCCATAACGATGCAATTGTAGTACCACCTTGTGTTTTGCTAGGAAAAGTTGCAATGCGATTTAATTTTTTGTCCCTTGAGTAAAAACGATGGGGTGTGGATCTTGCACATTGTGCGGTGTGCTGCCATGGTGTGGATTTTGTGTCAGTTTTACTTGGTTTTATTTTGACTTCTTATCCCTGCTTTTGTTTTAGTTTAGTTTTACTTATTGTCCATGTACAATACAATACAATACAATGTATTCTTGTATAGCCCTAAATCACAACAGAAGTCATCTCAGAGGACTTAACAAAACCATTGATATCACCAACAAAGATCAGAGAATCAACAGTTAAAACACATAAAGAATATAGAACACATATTGATAAATGTCCATACATGTTGTAGAACAGTGGTCCCCAAACTGCGGCCCGCGGGCCGGACCCGGCCCCCCTCTACATTTTCTCCGGCCCCCCTGAACAATACCAGAGAGTATTTTCATATCGGCTTGTTCAAACTAAAGGGCACAAAAGTGTGACAAAAGGCAAAAATGTGATTTTAATAATCTAACGATATTTCATGTTTTTCATGTTTCCAAACACCTCCTCTGTCCATTAGAAGTTGCTAGAACAAAACTGTTTTATACATTAGACAAGTTTCCTATAGCGGCCCTGTTTATTTTATGTAACGGACGTGATGATTTGACGGAATGAGCTGCGGAAGTTTGTTACGCATTTTTAGATGTCCACATTTGATTGAGATTCTTTTTTTTTTTTTTACATAAAGTAGAAACAAAGTGATAATTTCATATAGTCAACCAATTAATTGTGAATCCAGACCAGATATTTTTCTCAAGTTTAATTGTTAGAGAAAAATGGACGGAAACATCACGTCCGTTACACATTTTTCAAGGGTCATTTATGTTTTTAACAATTCCTTTTTATATCAAGTGATTTACTGATGTTGTGTTAACCATGTTAATCTTGTGGGATTTAATCTGCTGCTTTCTCATACTGAGGACATTTTATTTTCTATGTATCTGGCGTCACAGTAGAATGGTCAAATCAAAGGCTGATTTGGTCGTTTAAAATGTCGCCAAAAATATATTTGTCAATCTTTCCTTTGATTTTATCCACACTATCTCTGATCTGTCTGTGCTTGAAATCTTTTTTTCTAATCTATGATAGTAATTTTACTTTTTGAGTTATAACCTTTTAAAGTCCAGATAATTTAATTGACACTTTACTGTGAACACAAGTTAAAGTTGGACTTTTGCAATAAAAAGTTCCTTAGTTATGAACTTTTTTCATAATGAACTATTAGTTAGTAACTATTTCAACGCTGCAATCATCACACTTTTTCTGTTACAAACTGACCCGGCCCCCATCGAAGAAGGGAAAAGTTATGTGGCCCTCACAGGAAAAAGTTTGGGGACCCCTGCTCTAGGCCCTAGTTTGAGCCCACCCCAAGACCTTCTCCATCGACCCCCACCGATGTCTGCTGTTGTTGTGTACCTCACTTTGCCTGAAGCACCCGCTATAAGATCAAGGCTATACTGCCAAGGACAGAGCAGCCATCCTCCTGTGGACTCACCACCTGCAGGAGGATCAGTGAGGGGCTGGGTCTAGATGCAGCTCTGACCCAAAATAGTTTAAGGAAAAGAAGATGGTTGAATGGACATTATGCATTATTGTGGCCATTCAAAATTAAAATTAGAATTATATGTATTGCTTGTTTGAATGAATATATTGTAGCTGCATGATTAGACCAGGCAGACGTATGATCAGGTACCACGATATTCATTCTATTTGAACATAAAATGCTGATTAAGATTTAGCAATTAGACCCCAGCAGAAATACTGCACAATGTTTGCAGCAGGGGATCTAACAGAGATTATGAGCATGAGAACCTCTCCTGGCCTGAACACTGGTGGCGAAGCTGAGCTGATAACATGAGGATACTCCCAAGAAGAGGCAGTGACGGCCAGGAGGAGGAGGGTTGCTGCACAAACATTAGCTTGATGCTGCAGGACTGAGAGGTTCTGTTTAAATGCTGTGAAGTGATGCTGATGAGTTCAGGTGTGAAGAGAGAGAGAGGACTCAGTATGACAGGGCAGAGTGTCCCTTTAATCTTCAAGTATGAATTTAGCTGCATTTATTCAATTAAAACATGCAGCCGCAGCTTCAAGGACATGTGACGACAAAATCAGGCTTGAACAGGAAGTCTATTATGTGTTTCTATTAAGCTGATAGAGTTCCTTGTGGCAGATATGGTTCAATATATACATTCATTATTTGTGTAGTAGAGTGCAATAATATCTCTCCTTTAACACATTTTGACAGCACTAACTGCAGACATTCTCTGGCAGCTCCAGACATCTGCTTTTCATTTTTCAACTGCAAGTTTAAGTCAGAGCTAAAGTGAAAATAAGTAACTGTATAGGCATGTATAGACCATCTGTGCAAGTGAGCGACGGCGAGCGCAAGATTGTAAAAACTCAATTTGAGAGAAACAACTCAGCTGTGCTTCTGTCCATCTGGGACGGTAATCAATCAAATGATTAAAAGCTGTCAGTGCTGTGTTGTGCTGATGATACAAATAATGATAGTGATTGAATATAATCAATGTTGCATACATGCTCTTGTTTAGGTGCCAGGCGCATATTGAGCCAACTCATGGAAATTTTAAGATTGAAAATTATCCAGAATTTGCATATACTTTAAAACCCTTAGAACCATTACTGTAATTAGGATGGTTATTGATGGTATTTTTCAATTCAATTCAGTTTATTTTTGTATAGCCCTAAATTACAGCAGTTGTCTCAGAGGAATTTACAAACAGGTCGAACAAAGGAAATGAAAAAATAACAAACCCATAGAAGCCATTGGTCCATAGGGGGCGGATGACCAATGTCCAGTAATATGAATAAATGTGAATACATGTCCTGGATCCTCTCCACTCACTCAACTTCTTGCCCACTTTTCTTACGTTTTTACGTCGGTTACATGAGCAGCATATGTGACGCATGTTGAGGTAGTTTCCACAGCAACCATAAAGTAAAGGTAAAAGTAAACAAGGGCCAAAGCTCGGATCATTTGTGCAATAGTTATGAAATTATAGGTAGAAGTATGAGATATTGATATCTAAACTGCAGCAAAATATCACCTGTACTGTATATTGCTGAAAACCATTTGTAGTTCATTTTTTTGCTCGAGATCTTCAAATCATTATTACTCTTGTGGCTGTGGCTCGATTGGTAGAGCATTGGCTTTGGGTTCTATCCCCCCACAAGATCTCCTCCCACTGATCTCTGCA
Organism: Knipowitschia caucasica; assembly: GCA_964034765.1. Taxonomy (NCBI): domain Eukaryota; kingdom Metazoa; phylum Chordata; class Actinopteri; order Gobiiformes; family Gobiidae; genus Knipowitschia; species Knipowitschia caucasica. Next base: position 16,622,959 of record OZ035837.1, on the reverse strand, counting down.
GTTGTTGTGTCCCTGGCAAGACACTCTGCCTGAAGCCCCAGCTGGTGGTAGCTCCGACTGAAACACCCGACCCAGAAATTGTATAATAAAGGGGATGAAAATGAATGAATGAATTATTTTTGAACAAACACTTTATTACTTGTTTTATCTATTGTGTACAAATGTTTATGCAAAAAGTTCATTGTGAGTGTTAACCAAAAAAGGCAAAAAAAAAACTGAATTGGAATCAGATCTAAAGCTAAATAAATGTGGCCATATTCCTAAAGATTCTTATTGCTAAGAGTTGCTCCTAGTGGCCAAATTCTAAAAATATTCGTACTCTTAGAGCTTCCCCTAAAAGTGAAGACTAGATCTTGGTTAAGAAAAAAGCTATTACTAAAGATAGCTTACTAAGGTAAGATTACTTAAGAACTGAGAGGAGGACTTTTAGCAACTTAAGAGCTCCTTAAGAGGACAATATAATGAACGGAAGAGGCAGGAGAGATATTCTACAAACACTGGATGACTGTGAATTGGTGAAATGCTACAGATTGGATCATGCAGGATTCATGTTTGCAGGAAGCGGCGAGGACGGGTCTGACTGCTGCGTTCAAAAAAGGTCTCTCCATTTTCACAAGTTGAAATGTATCTAACCTTTACTTTAACATTGTTTTTGCTCATGCGTTTCTTTGTACTTTTCCAAAATCTTCTAAAATAGTTGGGGGTTTTTCCCATAGCAACTTGATTTTTTTGCACTTCCTTCCAAATACATTAATGAACTTGTGTGCCTCTAATCAGTGCAACACTGATATTCCCATCATGACGCGGTGTGGGCGGTGAGAACAGATGGCCCGCTTGGACAAAGGGGAGGGCTGACAATAATACCCCTGGCTGTAGGATTCTGTTGGCATACACATATGATTGTTATAACTCGGCTCATTGTAAAATCGATAGCAGAATAATAGTATCCATTTGTTGGCACGGCCTGGAGCCCCTCTACATCTCGGTTGCGGCGGAATAATGCACGGTGAGCTGAGAATGCCCTTGTTGAAGAGAATAGGGTAATCCATCTCGACAACGGCTGATTTGGCTTCCAGAAAAGCAATGCATTACAATTGATTAATAGTATAATTACAGCTGCTATCGCCGTGCCGCAGTGACTTTGTAATGTGCAGAAAAGTGCGGGGAGGCGGCATCAATTCCCCGCCACGACCTGTGAGGCATCTGCTGCGTCACGAGCTATCTCTGTCCTCTGGCAGCGCGGGCCAAGACGGAGCTGTACCTTCCAGCTCAAACTTTTCACTCAGTCCAGAGCCCGGTCTTTGGAGCCTGTATGTGCACTTCAATAGTCAACTACAGCAGATATGAAAGCTAACTCAAATGACCAAACGTAACAGGAGAAAGCCCTAAAAAATGGGACCAAACCTAAAATATGACTAGAAGTCACTTGATGTACTGTATGATCAAGTCTTTCATTCATTCATTCATTAAAGCTATTCTTGTATCACCCTAAATCACATCAGACGATATCTCCGAGGACTTTACAAAACCGATGAATTCACCAACACATCAGAAAATCAAACCGTTCAAACACAAAAACTGCAATTGCAAAAAACACATAGAGCCATTGGTCCATAAGGGGAAGATGACGGTCTTGTTTATATATTTTTTACAATGGCGAGCAGCTTGTATATACCGGAATTTTGAATCATTTTCCTCTTTCATCTGCACCTGTGAACTGATTGGCCCCGGCCCAGACTCATGGCCGCCCATCCCCATCCGTCCCCCCCCCCTTCCCTGCCTCCTTAGTCCTGCACCTGCACACAACCAGTCCTCATTCTACAGCCTGAGTCCCGGATCTATAGCTTGTCTATCTGTGGGAGTGGATCTCTCTGTCATTGTTGGACCTCCCTGAGTTTTCCCACTTTTTGTTTGTTTATTCGTCCCTTGTTGATGCAGGAGGATCTAAGAACAGTAATGTATACATGTATTTATGCATATAGATAGATAGATAGAGATATATTGATATTAAAGCACAAAAAAGTAGCAGTTACTTGTACAGGTATATTATTGTATATTTTGTGTTTTCTTATTACTGTACTATATGTGTGATTTCCCCACAGTGGGACACATAAAAAATTCTCTCATCTTCTCATTTATAGACATCGGTCTTCTGCCACATATGGACCAATGGCTCTAATGTGTTTCTCTGATCCGTTGTTGGTGAATCAACTACTTTGTAAAGATAGCAACAGTTGTGATCTAGAGATTTTAGGGAGTGTTTTATTGGCTATTCCATCCATATAGAGCTGTGTTGTGTTGGCCTTTTCGTCTTCCAACTCCAGCTCCGCACAATCTTCCGGAGGATCCTGCCGCAGAATCCATCCATCACGTCGGACATTCTGACAAGCTGACCATCGGGGGGAGTAAACTGCTTACCCTCTATTGATTCCACAGGTTCAGGGTTCAAACTGCGGCGACATATGAGGTAAACAGATGAGTGATCCAGACAGCTGACCGAGGGACCCGGCCAGCTCCGAGCTCCGGAGGGGGACAGAGACATCCATCATGGCCGCTCCATCAATCCGCACGCGCTCAGTGAAGGCTGCGGGAACACTACTCAAATATCATTAAGGTTTTGGTGAGGTTGAACAAGAAGGATGGGGGAGGGGCTCCGAAATCCTGGTCTGGTTCGATTGGTTTTACACAGAGGAGTTTCCAAAAAGTCTGTGGTTGCTTATAATTGTTGCATGGTTTGGCTTCAATTAGTTTTTCACTGAGATTGGAGTTGGAAGATTAAGGATTATGAGCCTACATGTCAGCTATACAAGCCCTAACCCTTTAATGTTCACTCCTTGAAGAAAGCAATGTCATTTTTTTTCTATTTTTGATTTTCTAAAATGTAGGAGTATGTTTTTATGCCACAAGTTTTAGATATTAGTCGTTGGAACTCAAAATAAACCCAGATAAAAGCATAATGTTGTACCTCTATATATTCACTCCTTGAAAAAAGCAATGTACATTTTTGTGTTTATTTTTTTTTTTTATTAGGTGATACAGTATTGGGGCGACAGTAGCTCAGTTGGTAGAGCAGTGGCCTTTGAGCCTGGAGGTCGTGAGTTCATATCCCACCATGGGACCTACTCCAACTGCTCCCACTGATGTCTACTGTCGTTGTGTCCTTGGGCAAGACACTTAACCCCACGTTGCCTGAAGCCCCCGCTGAAAGACCAAGGCTGTTTCACCACTGACAGAGCAGCCATCTTCCTGTGGACTCACCCCCTGCAGAGAATCAGCGAGGGACTGGTGCTATGAGTGTTGGGTGGCAGCTCTCATTGCCACCCCCCTGACCCAGAAATGGACTAATAAAGGACTTGAAAATGAATGAATGAACAAAGACATACAAAAAGTGGTACGCAGACATACAAATATTGAGACATGGAACATTACCATATGGGTGGGAGGTGTGTGTGTGTGCGTGCGTAAAAAAGAGTAATAATTATCAAGCTCATCATCAAGCTTATTTTTTAATGATTTTGATGTATGAGCACTAATAACAAAAAAACTAAACATTTAGTTTTTACTTTTACCAGCAGATTGATGGTAATAGAGATGCCCCAATGAGGTATATTTCAGTTCCAGGCTTCAGTAGATATAGACACTCATAAAAAGTGATCCACAAAATAATTGAGGAAACCGTTAAAAGGTTATTAACACAGTTTTGCATGATAATAGGATGTTGCATGTTCCATCTCATATTGCCTCCAAACCTCCCTTCTTTCACCTTTCTCCTTCTTGTCTCGTCTGAAAAAGTGACAATCTTGTTTCTGCCGTGTTTTTTGCTGGTTAAACTCCTGTGTGTGTCTTTTACGCGCAGGCAGCTGTAGGCCGCTCTGGACTCCCATAAAGATGTGATGGATGGCTCTGTCAGTCAGCTGTGAACGCACACTCCCAGCATGCACCTCTGCGCCTCTCCCCGTTGGCCATAAAACGCTGGATGACAATGTTCCTCTGCTGACTGGACACGGTGCTGGACTGAAGAGATTTTCACTGAGTGGACGCTATGATAATGACATGTAGAGCTCGTGTAGCGTTTTAAAAGAAGGTTGCGCCGCAGATTAATTGGTTGTAGAGAATTGCATTGGACGAGTAATACCAGAGGTGGTCAGTCACAAAGTCCATTTAAAGAGGATAAAAGCCTCATTCGCACTGCACAAAAAACACAGGGATTTTCACCAGAAACCGGGGGAGCTTGGGGTTACCGATAATTACTTGTCAAGGAGGATAATAACCGATGAATGATGCAATATTTGTTTGCAGTAACAGTGAAAATATTGGTATTAAAATGTTGAAGAGCTGTGAGGCAAATGTAATTAATTCTCGTAGAAACTGTAATGACATACAGTTACTCAGAAAGAGTATTCTGAATAAGTAATGGCAGTACATGTATTCCATTACTCCTCAACACTGTGTATATGTAGTTTATTTCTTTACCATTATTTTTTGTAAATAACCCTTTATTTCTTAAAGGACAACTCACCCTCAAATCCACTTTTTTTTGCTGATAAACGGTATAAATGAGTGTCCAATAGTGTTGTCTACATATCCTGGTCATAATGTTGTCACTTTGGTGCAAATTAGTTGAAAGTTAAACTTTCTGCCTAAAACCGTCTGTGAGGCGCCATCTGCTGGCGACCTGTATTACTACATTTGAATTTTGAATCTGGCTCCAACACTGGCACAGAAGTTGGACCTGACGTCTGCAAGTTGGACCTGACGTCAGCAGCCCCCCGCCCAGAGCAATGTAAACGGCCCAGTCTCGTTCACGCCCCCTTCAGTCCTCCAGGCTACGCCCATTTAGAGGAAGATTTGAACAGGAAATGTGAGTGACGTAAGCTCCGAGGAGCGGGGGTGAGAACCACTTTAAAGTCAAGGAGTTCTACCACCTATAACTCCTATAGCTACATTAACTTCAACCTTGGTCAGCCAAATATTATATGGCAACAAAAATGAACCTACCATGGCACAGGGGGAGGAGGGGGTGGGACAACACGGAGAAATTCACAGGGTATTTTGTTTTTTCCCGGATATAAAAAATAAAGATTCCTGCTGAGAAATGAGGGAAAAGTGGAAAATGAATTGAACTGAAGATTGGCACAAAATTAGAAAGCTAATAATTACTATGAGGTTTTCCATGTACTGTAGTGTTTTGAGCTAAAGAGGTGGTTCTGGACTGGTCCAGCTGAGTTAGCTTCTTCTAACACCACAGAAGAGACAGTGCTAGTAAGCATAGCAACACTCTGTTTACCTGCAGTTTGCATTTAGTACCCTTCAAAGAGCGTTTTTGCTGTAATTTATTTGTTTTATTTTTGTTAGAGTTCCATTGGTTTGAGTGGGAGCCCTCAAATGTCATAGTTTCAGTTGCAGAATTCTGAAAGTTTGAGTATTAAGATTATAAAACTGCACAAATTAAACAGGTGTAGAGAAACACACATCCCGGTCTAACGAAGCATGAAAAAATGTGAAAAGTGTATAAAAAAAGGTTCCAACAACTCAGAGGCTCCCATCATCAATGTCGCCAGAGCGTGACGTGCAACTCATCAACGCCTGAAATGTGAGAGAATCAAACTGTTCTGAGACAAACCGCTAGTTAGAAGGATTTTATTTGATAGCTCCATGTTGTGCGGAGCTTTAAATAGCAGAAAATGTCAGTATCAGACAGATCCCCAGTGAACATGGGAGTAGTTGGAGCAATTGTGTGTTGCTTAATTGGATAAATGCAACGGCAAAACACACTCTTGAAAGCTCAAAGGACTGTCAAAGCGATAGTACTGCTGCTGTTTGTCACTTTCTGACACCTGCTGAGGATGGAGGAATTGAGGCCAAAGTGTCACGAATGAAATATTTGCAATTTGATGCTTTATTGAACTTTTAATGATTTCTATCCAGAATCTAAACCTCGACACTCTTCTGTGAGATATGTCATATTGTGGAAGGTTTTGGTCAAATAGACAAAAGTACGAGATTTCTAAGGAAGCAATGGAGAAGAACCTCAAACTTTGGATTTGTTTGTAGGAATGCGAGCTCAATAATAACTATGCTTTCATAAACTTGGTGTCCATCAGGCTCATACTTCAGAGCGTTTCATAAGATTTTCAAAATATGGATTGTGACATAAAAAAATAAAAAAAATGTTGCCCAAGTTTGTGTGAAACAAGTCCCTTTGAACCTTTATGTACTAAGGTTTTAACTAAGTACATGTAAGAGTACATATAAAAGCCAAGCCAATCACAAAACAAAAGGATAACATTAAAATAACTAAGACACAGACAGAGGCTGGGTTAAATATAGCTTTTTGGACAATCAAAGACTCATGGCATTATTTATTCACGATGTTAATAAGATTGAGGACCGAGAATCTGAGACTACACACAAGTTCATACTGTGGAGGGTTGTATAAGCTCAAGGAATGAAAACGATGTGGGAAAACGAGGATTAGGCTTTATGATATCAATAGTTTACAAGGTTCAAGGTGAGGCGTGTTGTTACTCAAAACAAACTAATTATTTCCCCAAAGCCAGAGATCCTATAATACCACTAGTCCAACTGTGTTTTTTCATTTATATATTTCTTCCATTATTTTGTAATGGCTGTTAAAAAAAAATCCAAACCCCACAGTTTTCACCTGCATTTTAAATCAAAAAGTTAAAGGTGAAATATTAGTAATCAATATTGCATGATAGAAAGCCCCGCTCCTGTAGCTGCCCTAATGCAAATGAGAACCCTGCTGCGCTCACCAGCCTGCTGTTATAATGTGTGGTCTTCGGTCTAACGTTTTCTTCTTATCAACAGCCTCCTACTGCTACAACATCCACTCGTTTGTATAATTACTGTTATCTTCCATTTCTCAAACATGTCTTTTTACTCTCGTCAACACCAGTGTTATACTCACCAGTCCACAGGGCTGTAACAATTGTTGATCAATTCAAAGGATTGTATTATTTCAACTATTGAAACATGGGGTGATAAAACACTAATGTTTAACTCAATTATAATGCAGTCACCGTAGTAAGACATCCTGATAAATATAGATATACGATCAATCAGCATTTTAGAATTGTATAGATTGAACTTGGAACAGTCATCCTGAAAAAGTGAGACAGACCTCACCGTAGTGGAACCCATCTCCAGATGTTGATGCTCAGCTTGATCGGGACTACAGGATTTTTACCTTATATACATGTTTTTAGTGATAGGCGAAACCCGGGCATCCGGAGGAAACCTACACAGGCACCAGGAGAACATGCAAACTCCACTCATAAAGACCCTGTTCCGACCAGGACCCTCTTAATGAGAAGCCAGTGTGCTATCCACCGTGCTACCTTTAAACTTGATAGAGCATTGGCCTTTGAGCCCGAAGGTCGTGGGTTCGAGCCCACCACAAGACCATCTCCACTGACTTCCACTGGTGTCTGCCGTCCTTGTATCCTTGGGCAAGACACTTTGCCTATAAGGAGCGCGGAATTGCTTGCTGCTTGCCTTGATTTCTTCATTGTGGGACAAATAAAGGACCTTCTTCTCTTCTTCTTCATTTTACCATAGAAATAAACAAGTCCAAATCACCATTTGTACAGCTTATATACTGGACTAAAAGGCGCACCTGTATAGAAATCGCACCAACTAAGTTGAAATAAAAAATCAATGTTGTCCACATATAGGCTGCACCTAAATATAAGCTTCAGGTTTTGATTTTGTAATGTAGCAGATAGACAACTGTTTTAACTGTACAATAGACAATTGTCCCATAGAAACTACAACACATGATAACATGATAAATGCACGCTGCTCTGACCACTCTACCACAATCAAAACATATTTTGATTGTGGTAGAGCTCTGGACCAACAACTGCACTAACTGGTAGCAAAAACATACTGCCATCATCCTGACAAGCATCAGGAGGAATGCCTGTGCATAAAAAGTTATGCTGCTGGTGATAAGTAGTACGAAGAACCAGTTGTACAGCCACACCCGAGGAGGGAGGGAGCAGATCCTGACAAAATACTAATAACAACACCCTTTGAACCCGTGATCTACAGCACTCATCTGTATCGCTTTCGGCATCCTGGCTCATTCTGACATTGACCCCATGTACCTACAATTGCGCGGTGCTCTCTTCACATACTGTTGTTGTGCGAACATAAAACCAGAATGAAAGCAATGGTTTGTTGACTGGAAACCTCGGTGGCCCCGGCTCCAATCAGCACAGTTTGTTTTTCTGTTTCCTCTCGGTGAAATTGACTGGAGATGATAGTGTCTTCCAATTACCTGCCGCGTGCACCACGGCGCTCTGCGGAATTTTGATTAAAGGTGCGTCACAAGCATCCAGCAGCGGGGCCTTCACTGTCTGCCACGGCCACGAGAGGAAGCGGAACAAAACACAATTTGCTCGTCAGAATCTTAAGTGGGGGCTGCGTGATTTTGGGTGAATATATCATTTTACAATTTTGTCATGAGACGTGTGATTACGATTACAATTTTTGTGTAAGACCACCTTTAATTCGTCTTGCAGTGGAGGAATTTTAAGAATCATAACATTACAGCTGGTTGACTTCAAGGCAAGGAAGTTTATTTTTAAGGCACTTTTCTTTAAAATAATCACAGTACATTGAAAATAGTAAAGATAAAATCCCACAGTTGTATGCACAGCTTAACACAACATGTTACCTACATTTTATTAAACAACATGAGATATTTTAGCATGTATACATACAGTATAAGAAAGAGGGGTCTCAGGACAATGGTGAGGATCTAGAACATTTAGCGACATTTCTGAACATCAATTAACAATTATGGACATTGGTTATCTGCCCCTTATGTACTCAAATTCCACACGGATATCACATCCTCCGTGGCTGCAGCGTTCGGGGGCAGCTGTGATCACGGCCGGTGAGTCTCTGTGTCAACAACATGGCGAGCGCGCAGTCGCAACGTGGCCATGTACGCAAGACTATATACAGTACGGACCAGTGTTGCCAACTTAGCGACTTTGTCGCTAGATTTAGCAACTTTTCAGACCCCTATAGCGACTTTTTTTCAAAAAAGCGACTAGCGACAAATCTAGCGACTTTTTCTGGTGTTATTGGCGACTTATCTGGTGTTTTGGCGACTTATCTGGTGTTTTGGAGACTCGTGAAGCACGTATTGTTCTGCTGTCCTCAACGTGAGCCCCTCCCCCGTCCCAAAGCACTTACAGGCGGCCAGTCTCACAGTAGCCTTGCGCAGCAGTCCCAGCTACAGTCTATGGGCGGAGCAGAGAGAGAGAGAGGAGACTCAAAAGCACAGGAAGTTTTCAGGCTGCTGCAGACTGAACTTCAGCTCCACCACCACCACACATCCAAAGCTCCCCGGCCACTCCTACCACCGCCACCCCCCACTACCCCCCACTCCATCCGCGGCAGCTCTGTCTGTGACTCTGTTTTCTCTCAGTAGTGGGTCACATTAAATCATTTGTTATGCCAAACTATGAAAAAAAAAAAAAACTTACAAAAATAAACCTAAGTAACTCTGCCAGAGTGTGTCTTTTGGGTCACTTTGCCGGTCCCAAGCCCGGATAAAGGAGGAGGGTTGGTTGTAGAGCTAACAATTTCACCCTACATAACAATCTTTTGATTACATTTGCTGTTATAACATTTAACAATACAGGACAAAACTGATGTGTGTAATGTGGATCTAGACAAAGCATTAAAATCATTAAATGTTGTTAATGTTGAAATTATTTTTGTACATTTGTAGTTCTAAACATATTTAGGGTGTTTTTACTCACTTTTGTCTCTCCCACGACCTTATTCCTCTCTCCTACAGCGTCCGTTACAGTTATTTGCAAATGGCAAATTATGCAAATTAGGCGATGACGTCATTTAGCGACTTCTAGCAACTTTTGGGACAGCCAATAGCTACTTTCCTTACTGAGGAGTTGGCAACACTGGTACGGACCATTCTCTGCTTGTCTTGCGTAACCTTTGCACGCAATAAATACAGCGCTGCAAGAAACAGTCTGTGTCTCGCCCCGAAGCGTAACTAAACTTGTTAAATTAAAGCTGGGATAACTTCATTACATTAAAGCTGCACTAACTGACTTTATTTTTGTATTCATTACAAAAATTCAATCCATATCCATGCAGTGTATTGGGATATTCGTCCTTTTGAAGAATAAGTAGTGCAGGTTTGTGCTGGTGTGACATTATATTTTAGATCAAGTTTTGGTGAAACAAGGAAGATCATTTGTTTTGGGTCCCGATTGTGACCAATCACAGCGGACCACTGGCCCCCGCTTTCTTGAGAAAAGCCACAGGTCTCTAGTTAGCACAGACAGCTGAGGTAAACAAGCGGCGGAGGCTAACCTGAAACTTCCTGTGTCTTCGTTACTGCTTACACAGCGAAACAGCCATCTGAAAGAAAATCTCGTCCTCTCCGCGCTTCCCGGTTCTGTCATGGTCACGCCATCCACGTGCAAAAGTGCCATATTGTTTCATATTGTGAGACGCTAGCTCCAAAGCTAACAACAGCACATGAACACAGGCTGAGGGGGAGGGGTTAGTGGAGGGCGAAAGCTCCGTGGGTGCAGGGAGGGCGAGTGGAGAGCGAGGCCAGCGCTGCATTTGAAAATGTCTCAAAATCAGTTGGTGCAGCATTAATGGTTCATGTCGGTTGTGCCCAAAAGTTAAATGCTACTTCTGAACTAATCAAACAAATTGAATGATAGCCATTGGCTTACATTATGCATTTCAGATCTTTTGGGAATGTCCCATTCTCATCCCTGTAACAAACAACAGTTTTGGTCTTTGACCATCAATACCCTCAATGTGTAGTGACATGTTTTTTACTTTCTTGTGAAGTTGACCATTGCAATTTTTTTTTTAATTGTTGAAACTGCAAACATCCGGATCCTCTACCGTACATGCTTTAGCATACTGTATAAATAACCGTTAAAAAAACGTGAAAAAAAAATACGCCCAAGCCCTCAAGGACGCAAAAATGCCCGGGCCGTTTATTGGTCCCAGTCCAGCCCTGCTGACAGCTGGGCTGGACTCAGTAGTGCAAAGGTCTACGATCCCTGAAATCTAAGTTTTCAAGCCGGAACAAAGAGAATTTGGAGAATTCTATCCAGGTGAAAGACAGTGCCCTGATTCCTTCATGTATCACGACTCAACAGCAGCATTTGGTTTGAGCAAAAAAGATACCATGGAGTGAATTAATCCCAATACTGCAATTACAGATGTTTGATATCAGGTGGGTTAGAGCACCCATTGATTTTAGGGATTAACAATATTGATATCCTTATACGTAGAAACAGTGCCTCAACATTCTTAGTGAAAATAACAAGAAAAAGCAGCTGCCGCGGAACAAAACATTATCAACTACATCACCCATGATCCTTTGCACTGCAGCCTGCAGCAAACAACATCAGACATGGTGGAGCTGGGTGGAATAAAAACACAATCCTGTATGTTTTTGAACAGACTTTTGGAACCATTTTGTTTAGCAGCATGAAAAGACACTTCTTCAGACTATCACAACACTTTGATTCAATTCAATATCCTAAATCAGGACAGTAGTCGTTTACTGGTTTACTGTTCACCAACAACAGGTCAGAGAATTAAACCGTTTGAGGACGGGAAATGCATAATAACAAACACACAGGAACTATTGGTCCATAGGGAGTGGGATCGCCAAAGTCCTTAAATGTCCTAAAATTCTTCTGTCCTTCTTAACTTTAACATAACTAACTTTGTAATAATAAGAAATATTTTTGAGTTCAAACATTACCATGTACAAGTTCCTGATGTTTCTGATTTGAATTTGACTTTAATCCTTTAATGGTTTGGTAAATCACGCTTTAAATCAATATACTTTACTCTACTTTCATGCGTGGAACTGAAGTCTACCTTCTTGGGGCATCCCTTTTGGTTTTAGGCACTTTTACCATCAAACTGCATTCCAACCATTTGGTAAAAGCCTATGATAAAAACAAAAACTAGGGAATAACAACTAGGGAACAACTAAAATAAAGAAATTTACAAAAGAAAAAGAAAAAGCTTTAGTAGGAGCAAACATTAAAGCGTTAAGTGCACAGTGTTTGATGTTGTCAATATCAATAAACAAGATATTTATAAGCATTTGTTTTGCTATCACTAAACACAATATCGTGAGCTAGGATACAATATCATGAGCCTCTCCACAATATGGCAATAAATATCCCAAGAGCCTCACAATATTAGCATACACAATGGTGGAAGCTCTTAAATAAGTCAATTTCCATTTCTATGTCCATTTGTTTCATTCAACGTTAGCGTGTGCTGCTAAATTCCTTTTTTTGTAACCGGACCGACTCCTCACACTCTGCAGCCAAATCAATTAACACGCTCATCTATAATGTAGCAGCATCGAGCGGCAGCAGCAGAAGCAGCAGCAGCAGAAGCAGAAGCAGCAGCAGAAGCAGCAGTGCTAATTGTGAGGTGCTCCGGTTGCACTTTTTGCCAAGAGCCGCGTCAGTTTGTCACCGGCGTGGACACAAGGGGGAAGCCACGGTGAGATCACAGTCGCCCGCGGTCTGAGCGTGAGACTCTTTATTGAGTGGTGTCTGTACGATAAACTCCCACAGCCTTCATGGGATTTGTATATGTATATTTGTATTCTCACTTTTAGATCCAGTTTGAGAATATGTCAGACTTGGAAAGAATGGCTCATGGTGACAGTGGTGATCAAAGTCTCGCTACAAGGTCTCGTTACAGTCGCATTCATACACACATTTTGTTGGCTTTTTATGTGAAGGAAAAACACAAAGTGAAAGCAAACAGGACTTGTGTGATCTACCAGACACTTTATGAGTCGCTATAGTCAATTTACCTGCTATGATATATACAGTAATTACATTTTTACACATTGCATTCATCTGATAATTCACTGGTAACTTTACCTGCTGCTATGGTTACAATTGTTAATTCTAGTCATTTTCTCTCCTGCTAAAGTAAAGTAAATTTCTGTAATAAAATAGCTCATGATGCAGTTACTTACCCTTGAACCATGAGCAATTATTTGTTAAAGGTTTTGTTTTGTGTTTTTTATCGTTCTATTTCAGTGGTCCCCAAACTGCGGCCCGCGGGCCGGACCCGGCCCCCCTCTACATTTTCTCCGGCCCCCCTGAACAATACCAGAGAGTATTTTCATATCGGCTTGTTCAAACTAAAGGGCACAAAAGTGTGACAAAAGGCAAAAATGTGATTTTAATAATCTAACGATATTTCATGTTTTTCATGTTTCCAAACACCTCCTCTGTCCATTAGAAGTTGCTAGAACAAAACTGTTTTATACATTAGACAAGTTTCCTATAGCGGCCCTGTTTATTTTATGTAACGGACGTGATGATTTGACGGAATGAGCTGCGGAAGTTTGTTACGCATTTTTAGATGTCCACATTTGATTGAGATTCTTTTTTTTTTTTTTACATAAAGTAGAAACAAAGTGATAATTTCATATAGTCAACCAATTAATTGTGAATCCAGACCAGATATTTTTCTCAAGTTTAATTGTTAGAGAAAAATGGACGGAAACATCACGTCCGTTACACATTTTTCAAGGGTCATTTATGTTTTTAACAATTCCTTTTTATATCAAGTGATTTACTGATGTTGTGTTAACCATGTTAATCTTGTGGGATTTAATCTGCTGCTTTCTCATACTGAGGACATTTTATTTTCTATGTATCTGGCGTCACAGTAGAATGGTCAAATCAAAGGCTGATTTGGTCGTTTAAAATGTCGCCAAAAATATATTTTGTCAATCTTTCCTTTGATTTTATCCACACTATCTCTGATCTGTCTGTGCTTGAAATCTTTTTTTCTAATCTATGATAGTAATTTTACTTTTTGAGTTATAACCTTTTAAAGTCCAGATAATTTAATTGACACTTTACTGTGAACACAAGTTAAAGTTGGACTTTTGCAATAAAAAGTTCCTTAGTTATGAACTTTTTTCATAATGAACTATTAGTTAGTAACTATTTCAACGCTGCAATCATCACACTTTTTCTGTTACAAACTGACCCGGCCCCCATCGAAGAAGGGAAAAGTTATGTGGCCCTCACAGGAAAAAGTTTGGGGACCCCTGTTCTATTTTATTATTTTCTTTAATCTTTCTATTTTATTATTGTGTTCTATTATCTCAATTCATAGATCCTGTTTGATGTATTGTATGCTCTTTTTTCCTCCTTTTGTGATCATACTTGCATGTGAAAGCCAGATCCTGTCAGACGTCTGTAGCTGTGCAGGGTAGGGCCTGGTTATTACTGTGATGGGAGACCTCTGGGAACATCAGGTGCCACAGTGGTGCGGCTGCAGTTCAAAAGTGTCAAACTGCCGTTGTGTCTTTGGTCACTTCACCCCCATTGCCTAGAATGAATCTGGTGTATGTGTGAATGGTTGGTGGTGGTCGGAGGGGCTAATGGCACATACCGGTTGCCTCGCTTCTGTCAGTGTGCCCCAGGGCAGCTGTGGCAGTTTGTCACCCCTGTGTATAGAGTGAATGAATAATGACATGTGCTGCATCTTTGAGTGTCGTGAAAAGCATTATATAAAAACAACTCATCGTTATTATTATTTCAATCTGTTGTGTTGTGTGACATTGAAATTTCCTCAGTGAGGGACAAATACCGGTTTATCTTTAGCGTGTCATGCAGTAGTCTTTTGATATATGCTTCTACCAGCTTTGTACATCTAGAGACTGAAAGTTTTGCTCATCCTATCTATAAATGTATATTTTGCATTTTTGGTGAAATCTATATGTTTGTGGTTGTAAAATGACAAAAGGCTCATCGGGTATTGTACATTTCTCCATTATGAGATCAATAAAGCTTGACTTATCTTATCGTTAGTTAGTTCGCTTCATTTAAAACCTGCAGAACATGATTTTACATATATTCACACTAATACAGGTTTGAAAAGGGGTTGGATGAGCAACTGCTTTTTTTTCTCCGAACCGCCTCTCACCATTCAACACAATACATGGAATACAATGCAATTAACCAACATACAGCTCAATCTAAAGAGACCAAGACAGAAACATTAATGCATGAAAAATATGTAGCAGAGAGATCATCTGCTGCTGTAGATGTCAGATCCCCCGGGGTCAAGCACTGGTGGTGGCTAGAAGCATGGTGTGAATGGGGCGCAGGCGGAGATGGAGCAGGAGCCAGAGCAGGAGTCAGGGCAGGAGCCAGGGCAGGAGCCAGGGTAGGAGCCAGGGCAGGAGCCAGAGCAGGCGCCAGGAGCTTGAGGAGGCGCTGGGGAGGCGGTGGGTGTTAAGAGCCAAAGGAAGCGTTGTTCATCAGGAAGTGGCTGCCCGCTTTGCTGTCAGTGGGTTGGCAAGAGGCTGGCCGGGCTGTGTGATTGGCTGGCTCTGTATGGGTCAGAGCTGTGGCCGGTCTTGTCTGAATTTGCGCTTCAGCCTCATAAAGCAAATATACTGTTCAGTACATACAGTAATATGGGGTATTGGAAATAAAAAGCACACACACACACGCTCACACAGAATAAATAATAACAGAATAAACAAAAATGGGCTGTCAATTTTTGGGCGCTCACATGGGTTTATAATTAATCTGTCGATTAGGGTACATTGTATTTTCTCTAATCAGTGAGTGCTGTGACCCACATTTTTAGAAAAGGACTGTCTTTTCCCTTCCAC
Organism: Knipowitschia caucasica; assembly: GCA_964034765.1. NCBI lineage: Eukaryota > Metazoa > Chordata > Actinopteri > Gobiiformes > Gobiidae > Knipowitschia > Knipowitschia caucasica. Next base: position 16,607,238 of record OZ035837.1, on the reverse strand, counting down.
AGTGGAAGAAGTTTCTTAGCAGCAATTATTGCATATCATATGAAGCTTTGAGCTGCGTCACCAAGAGTTTCTGTTTTTTTTTTATTCCAAAAATTATGAGTGGATTTTGAGCTATTTTGACCTTCAGGACTTTGGACAAATAATGGAAAATAATGTTCCAAAAACCCTGAAGATCTTAGACAAAGTGCATGGCTAAGTAGCAAAGTGAGAACATTTCTCACACATGGGATAACTATCTGAATAAGAAATGCATTTTTAATGGTGTAAATCATTAAGATGTAACTCCCTTATTTAGGCCTATTAGACTTTTAAGAGGCGCAATCAGAATTTGTTTGCAATTAAATGCCAGAAGGCGCTTGTGCTTGCTTCATTCCCCACTGCTGTATACGATGATATTGTAAATGCAGCGAGACAGTAAAGGAGCGTATAGATTTTTACTGTAAAAACAACATCTGCCTCAGACTGCAGTGCACTTAATTTGACAAAAGTGGCGCCATTAAAAAAAGCAAATGTAGCATTTTTAGAAATAATTGCAGGAACCTGTCTCGCCGGCTGATGTTTATGCTTTCAGGATATTGAGTGAGTGTGTTTCATCTCAACAGTTTGAATTTTGAGACTGGAACAAGCTCATATTTTCCTTCGGTGCTGCTGCTCCGCTTTATACAAGCAGATGAAAACTATTTCACCCCAAACGCTGACTGGTTTTGTGATAAACTGCAATATTTCCAGTGGAGGCTTATCTTATACACACAGACTCAATAAGAATGGGTCAAATCTAAAGTATTAGTGAAACAGATGTCAAAAGTGTGAAAATAGACAGTTTATTATCAAACAGGTGGTAATTGTTAAAGGAATAGTTCACCGTTTTTACATACTGACATATGTTCTTACCTTACCTTAGACTAGTTAATATGTACCTGTCTGGTCTTAGTCCGTGCGCTTTGTCATGCAAACGGAGCAAAAACGGGAGCACAAACGCAGCCTCCTCTGTATACTGTATAGTACCCAAAAGGTAGCTCCCGCTAGAAGCTACCAAACTCTTCCAAGTGTTCCCTATTAAATGTATATAGTTACGTGATGTGTTACACTGCAAAGTATAGTAACACAGAAATGTAACTGTCGATTTTCTCAGCGGATAAAACGGGTACTATATTGTGAGGCGTAGTAATCTGAGGAGCGCTACGTCCGCGCAATAACTTCTCTCCGTACTACAAGTCACGCTGCTTCTATTGACGGAAGTGAGCGAGAGAGAAGTCTCCGGAGAGAAGCTTCTAGCGGGAGCTACCTTTTGGGTACTATACAGTATACAGAGGAGGCTGCGTTTGTGCTCCCGTTTTTGCTCCGTTTGCATGACAGAGCGCACGGACTAAGACCAGACAGGTACATATTAACTAGTCTAAGGTAAGGTAAGAACATATATCAGTATGTAAAAGCGGTGAACTATTCCTTTGATAAGATAAAATGTAGTTTTATAATGCTGCACACAGACAAAAGTATAACACTTAACATAGAAGTCTATCAGCGAGATGAGACTGAGGATTATAGACAAGTCTTTTTTGAGCGTTATTCTTTTCTCCCGAAGAAAACATCTTGGGCTCAGAACTTCTGCTCTCAGCCAAAAAAGTCAAATGATTACTTAAAGAGTTGTGTCTTAAAATTATGCAAAATACATATAATAAGATGAAGATGGCCTGTTGTGTTCTGATTTGTTCACATTATACCTTTGGACACAAACTTGGGCACAAACAACATGCATTATTTATCCAAGGGAAAAGTTAGGTACCACAGCTTTATTTTAATGAGTTTTATATGAGCTTCCATAATCCAGATCAGTATCTTACTCCTGGTATGGACCTGTCTGTGCTGGTCACGGCTGTACTGAGCTTCTCCAGAAGGCACCTGTGGCCAGTCTCTTTATCTCTGTCTTTACCCCTCTCTCTGCTACGAGGGGAAATGCTCCGTGAACAAGTTTCCTGTCTCTGTCTTTGAGTGACAGAGGCAGAGTTCACATGGCGCTGAGGTAGAATATGAAATCCACAGTCCCTAAATCACCAATCATCAGAGATCTGATTAATTTAAAGTCTTTGTAAACAAGGATATCATTCTCGTTGGCTTTCCCTTTTGGAGAACTCTGAACTGTGAAGATTGATCTGAGAGTGAACAAGATCCACGGTGCAAACTTTCAGAGCCCGCTGCAGTGGCAGAGCGGAGCGCACAGGGGATGTGGAACCATCCCTCACAACGTTCACAACAAAGCTGCCGCAGTTGCACGTGCGGTCCAACCAGAGCGGTGACGAGACTGTGGAATCTCAGTCAGCACAAACAGCATGTTCTTCGCAGTCACGTGTGAACCCCTGGCATCATACTAAAGGGGCCCGCCCCACTTTTTGAGAAGCATTGTCATAAGCAAACCATTACTGAGTCTGGAAACACTACCTCCTTTAGTGCTCCTAAAGTTGACCTTCTGTTGAGTTCAACTTAAAGGAGCTGGTTGAAGATTGGAACAGTAAGGAGAGCATCTCCTGGTCGTTCTTAAGGATGTCATTTTCCTACTCAAGTGGAACTAGCGCTGCTGCTAATCAATAAACAATGAGCTCGCAAGCACCTTTCTCTGGCTTAGTTGCGCCGAAATGCCAATGTATTGAGACTTATAACAGCTGTAACAGCAATTTGTTTTGTGATGGAGCATCAAACACATTATAATGGCATCAGACAGACTACAGACGTAATGTGGTCATTATGGTGATTTTATACAGAGGTATACTGTATGTATTTCACATTTAATGACAAGTGCAACATAAAAATGGGTGAATCTGCAGATCTGCTTTTTTCATGTATTGGGGATCTCTCGCGCCAACACCGTCCACTCTGGGGCCTCTCTAGGGTGAGAGAGGATCTCTCAACTTGGAAGAGCACCTTCCCGGGAAAGCCCTGCCTACATGTCACTCGTACTCCATGACACAAGAACATCAGATGTTGTTTTGTTAATGCTAAGCTTTGCATGCTTCTTTCACATTTGCCTCGTGTCAGTAATGTTATGTATGTATGTTATGTAATGTATAATTTTTGCAGATTAACTGAGGCATTAAATACACATTTAGTGTCAAAAACATACTGTACTTACAAAGTCAAAGGCACTATTCCATATTCTATCGAAGTTGTTTGCCTATCTGAATAAATGTGGAACTAAAGGAGTGTGGTGCTTTGTCCCTGTGGGGCTGTCCTCCAGTGTTACACATTGCTCTGATGCTGATAAGACGTTTCTGTGAAGCTCCGCTCTGCTTCATCTGTTTGGAACAGCACTGAATGTGGCAGCTCCCATCCAACATAAACATTTCCAAACCATAGATACCATTTCTAACTTTCTCCATTCATTCAAACTCTCCAGTTGGACAGACATTTTGCAAATTATTCCTTCTATAAAGTATTTCCTGCAAAACAAGCTGTAGATGTAGACATGCATGTTTCTCTAATTGGTCACTTCTTTCCAAGGAGATTTTAACGGTACTAACATCTTCATATTGTAGACAGTAAAACAGCTTCACTCACATTAAATTCAAACAGTCTAACAGCAGCCTGATCAAAAGTCATCATGGTTGCAGTCCTATTACCACAATCGCCTTTCATACATTGTTTTGTCTTAATCCCCATTTACAATGACTTATTTTTCTCCATATCATTTGCATTTTATATTTCCGTTTAATTCTCGTTGTGCTGTAAAAGCGTTCCTTATGGGGAACATCAACATAATTAGAGTGATTGGATGGAAAAACGCTGGCACACGCTTCATCATTGACAATCTGTCTTGGCGGCCCTTGAACAGTCTGCGTGGAAGAGAAAGAAGGATAAAGAGAGAGATTTTATTCAGAGAAAATGTGTTTTGGTTGAACCACTGAGTCCTTCTGCTGTTGTGCCGTCTGTGTGTTGGAGCTGTCAGTCATCTGCTGTGTGGGGAGTGTGTCATGGAAACAAAATAGACTGAAAATTGTACATTCTCACGCCGTTGGAATTGAAGAAACAGGTTTTACTATCAATTGAAACCAAGATAGACGAGCTAATTGATGGATACTGCTTTGTCCAAAATGGACTTTGGGAGGATGAATGGGAAGGAAAGGCTCTTAAAAGTTGTTGTTAGAGTTAGGGTGGCACTGATCCAGGCTTTTCATGTCAGATAACAATCACTTCTTTCATTACATGTGTAAGAGGATGAAGATGACCTTTACCTCACTCCCATCTCTGTGTGGAGTTAGAGACAAATGCCCACAATTGTAAACCGCTTTGTGACTCTGCTCTGTGAAAGGCAGTATATGAATAAAGATAACTTACTTATCTCCAATGTTCAATGACAGAACCGAGGAACTGTCTCCACTTATCCACAGAACTAGTTATTTGTAGTAGTAGCCTAGAATGCGATTGTTTGTTCGTGTGTGTGTGTGCGTGTGTGTCTCCCCTGCACTGATAAGGAAACAGGGCCCTATGAACCAGTCAGATGAAAATGATGGCCAGCTGAGAGAGAGAAAGGGTTTAGCTGCAGAACAGAGGAAAAAGGAGGACAAAGAACAGGACTAACCTATCCTAACATTCTGAATAAGCTTGAACCTGCGGCTCAGATTGGGCTGTGTCCTGCAGATCACACCATGGAGAACTATGGCCGCCATTTCAGGCACATTCTTGAACCGATTACATCCCACATATTAGCAAAAGTAGTGTATTTGGGCAACCTCTGGTCCTCTCAGTCTTGCGCAGTATTTGGTATTCAAGCAGAACCAGAATGATACGTGGGCGTCCTATCATGCTCTTTCTGCTTTCTGACCAATCAGTTCGCAGACTGATCAGAGCGGGACAAGAACTACGTGGCTCGAGTGTGTTGCACAAATTAATCATTTAGATTAAAAACAAAACAAAAAAAACAATGGATTTCAAAAGATAAACAGTTCAGGATGACAAGGAAGACTATGTTCTGATCGTTGTGAAAGCCCCTGTCAGCTGAGGACGAGCCCCTTTTTTGGTGGGAACAAGGCTGCGGTAACATGGGTCGTATACCTCTATACTGGAGACCTGCTTAAGCAAACAATACCCCATCCACGTAATATAACACATCCGTCATACACAAGCACCCACTGTTCCCTTCGCCACCCACTGGGCAATAACGAGCTTGTTGCTTGTTATTGCACACATGACAAAAGCTCACGGCAACTGAGAAAACTGCCACTTTTTCAGAAGCTTCAAGGTGTTTATTCACAGCACCACCATGACGTGACGTGTCGGGCTCATGGTGCTTATTCCTCAGACGTCTATCTTAGTATAAAATCATCTGATGTCACCAAGTAATTTTTACAGTCCAGAATTAACGTTCATGTTGTTTGCCCATTATCAATGTTTCATTAGGTTAGGTTAGACCATGGACTAAATAATATCGGACATAGTGACGCATTTTTCCTCCCTTGAAATGTGTGTGTGTGATCAACATGTACCTTTTCAAAATTGCCGCAAGTAGCCCCTCCCACAGGACAATGGTGAAAAAAAACGCTTCTGTGCATGCCTTAGCTGGCACGGGCCTTACACATGGCGGAAAAAACACAGACTAAGTCGGCAGGTCCAAAAAAAATACTCCCCTCAGCATTGACAGCATCTGGAACGTGAGGTTGATCCAAGAGCCGACTTTTGGACCATGCTAAAGCTGTTTTTGACAGTAAAAAAGGCGTCATAAGAATGCATTGTGGATAATTCTGTTTCCATGTACCTCACCACTTGAAAGCACTTGCCCACAGACCTTTATGACCCGGAACCTAGACAAACTGGTTTAGACTAGGGTCAGGGGTTAGAGGTTAAGGTTAGGGCTTGGGTTCAGGGATTAGGTTTATGGTTAAGAATAGGATAAAGGTTAGGTTTATGGATCCAGGATCAAATTGTAACAGTGATCCTGGAAAGTTTAATGCTTGGAGATATCAGAGCATGCCTTATTCTATCTATATGTCAAGACTATCAGCCATACAGCATGAACGAGGATGAAACTTTTACTTATGGGAACCAACTATTGTTCTATTGGCCCATTACATAAACATGTATTTTTAATAAAGCCATTCTTTTCTAAAATCTGTCAGTATTGTTGAAAGTTGTTCTTAAATTGAATGGTGCTATTGTTTGTCCTGATTCAACATGGCAGACAGCTCCGTGTACAGAAGTGAGGTTTAATTTCTCCTCAGACTGCGACTTTTGTTGTTGACATTTTTATACCACTCTAATGTCAAGAAGTATTTTGACAAAAACATGGCGCTGGCATTTATGAAAGACATCAGCCCAGAGGCGTCAGTGGTGATTGATTCCTTTATTTGAAAAACAACATATTTTCCAACAAACATATTCCTCCCACAGGACAGAATTTGAATGCCTGTGCCAGTCTTTCAATATAAACAATAATCACAAAGGCCACAAAGAAGACAATATTTCCATTGTTTCCAGAAGACACAGGGACTCCTGTGATTGGTTTCCTAGTAATTATCTGTGGAACGTGAGGTACAACTTTTCAATAAATTGTTATTTTGTTTAGAAATTTGCCCGTTTATTTTTTTTCAATATGAATCTCTAATTAAATGGACATTAAATCTTCCAAGTCACGTTAGAAAGAACAGGACAGTAATGATCCGGAATATTTCAGGACAAATATGATTATTTGTCTTCCTGCTCTCAATGGCTCCTATGTGTTTGTTATAATCCAAAAAAACGAAATCAAAAAGGTTAAAGAAATAACTTAAAGGTGCGGTAAGCAATTTTGTTAGCTTAGCCATAGCACCAACTCGAAACCACTCCCCCCTCCCCTCCCCTCGCCTCTCCACCAAACCAAACGTCCAGCATTTTTCTTTGTCACAACAGGGAGAGTGGGTGGCAAACGTGAAATTGACCTTTTCTGTTCAGCCCTTTTAGGGTTTATAAAATCCGATAACTCAGGTGCGCTCACAAAGCGAGTGAAGGTGAATGCATCCCATTGGTTCGTTGGGGATGAGCAAATCCCATTGGTTTTTTTCTATCGCTCCGCTACAAAATATTTTTTATTCATTCTTGGAGACTATAGGCATCTGGTCAATTCCAATACTATTGGAAAACACATGACAACTTGACAACTTTTAGGGCTTAGGGACGTTTTCTGCGTCCGGAAAAATTACTGACTGCATCTTTTATAAACAAAAACAGTGCAGAATAAAACCCCCAAAGAGTTTAAGGTCCAAATACATTTAAAAACACACAGATTCAGATGAAATATGTTGTATGCACAGCTTTACAGATGTTTTCTACGTAGTTTTGTTCATCTCACGACCTCAGACTATTCCGTATGTTAGCTGTATAAATCTGAAATGCTGTCTCCATGTTTAATTTTGGTCCTGACTCTGGGCACCCACATAAGTTATCAACTGGAATTGACTGCATTTGCTTATGATTAATCTAATGTGTGTGGCAAAAGGAAATTAATCCAAAGTGCAGACCTGAAAAAAAAAATTGCTTTAATAAAACCGACGACAGGGACTAAAACAGACAAGAAATGACAATGACAGAACAGGAAGAGAAGGAAAACGCAGGGCTAAAATACAAGAAAAACAACACACAGGTGAAACACATGATTGCAGGACAGGTAATCAGGAAACAGGAAGTACATGTATGGACATTTTTTTAAAATGTGTTCTATATTCTTTTTGTGTTTTAACTGTTGATTCTCTGATTTGTGTTGGTGATTTCAATGGTTTTATTAAGTCCTCTGAGATGACCCTGAAGAGGACACGGGGATAACAATTTATAGAACAAACCCAAAACCAAATGACCAAATGCAGTGCTTCTCAAATAGAGGGGTGGTTTTTCTCACTGCTTGTCGCTCCTGGTTACGTGTGACTAGGGGGAGTACACTGTATCTGTCGTGCGCACTAGAACATGGTAACTGCACATCCACTACACCAGGTGAGTACAAAAAAACAATATAAAAAAAAGTTGATTGACATTTTTTTTTAAATATTTTTTGGAAACTCATTGAGGCTTCACACATCAATAGTCATTCACTTGGTTATTTCATCCATACACGGAGGTGACAAACTACTACTGTAGCCACAGCTGCCCTGGGCCAAACTGATGGAGGCAAAGCAACCAGTCTGAGCGACGACTCGGACCACCAGCAAACACGGTGGCTGAGGGGATAGCACTCTCGCCTCTCAGCAAGAAGGTCCTGGGTTCGAATCCCGGTCGGACCAGGGCCTTTCTGAGTGGAGTTTGCATGTTCTCCCTGTGTCTGCGTAGGTTTCCTCCGGGTACTCCGGTTTCCCCTACCACTAAAAATATGACCAATAGTTCTGGCATGCGCCTCCTGTACTGGCGACCCCGCTCCCATCTCTGTGTGGAGTGAGAGACAAATGCCCAAAATTAACAATTGTAAACCGCTTTGAGACTCAGATCTGCAGTGAAAAGGCGGTATATAAATAAAAACTTACTTACTTACTTACATTGACACACACACACCAGACTAATTCTAGGCAAAGTGAGTCTTGTTTGGCACTTTATAGTTGGCACTATATAGTAGCCGCCCCACTGTTGCACCTGGTGTTCCCAGAGGTCTCCCATCACTGTACCAGCCAGGCCCCACCCTGCTTAGCTTCAGAGATCTGGCAGTTTCTGGTTTTCGCATGGAGGTGGTGCCACAGATGAATAAATATTGTGCGATTGGGAGAATTACTTTGACAAACTGAGATAATTTGTTACGGAAAAATTATGATTTGGAGTTGTCCTTTTTTTCTTACAGTATACATGCAAAAATGTAGGCATACTTTCATAATCTCTCTCCCATGCAGTAGACTGACGCGCCACTCCGACCCACTCCACCGCCCCCACTCAATCCTCATCATTACAGTCCGCAGCTTATTCCATATTCCCATTTCCACAATAGGACCATAAACGACATCGCCCCCCCGCATACCTTCACCCACATTTACACGAGAGCCCGTTAACGATCAGACCCTTTTTCTCTTTTGTTGCTTTCTCCTTCTTCTTTTGTTCTGGTGTTTGTGTAAGCGCTCTGCCAGCCCGGTGCGCTGATCTGAAGAATCTTAATAAAGCGACTTCGCCGAGCGGAAACGCCATTAAAAACGCTGTGATTGAGACACGTACGGCGGGATGTGAGAAGGAGGGGGGGCGGGGGGTGCAGCCGTAAAATCCACTAGAAACTGTTGCTTCAAATCCTTTCAAAAGTAACGCAGCAGATAAAAACGCGCATGTTTTCATTATTTCGCTTTAAAGAGCCGCGCTGGATTTTTATCGCTTCTAGTTAAAAGGATATTTATGCGAGTGTTGCGCGGCTAAGCATTATTTGAGTGGCATCTTAGAGGTTATGTTTTACAACGCTTTCTATTCATTATGAGGCATATATGAATGTTTCATTTCTCCAATAGATAAAATCTCAAATGAATATCAACATTTGATGCATATTTGTCCAGAGTATAAACTGTATAAGTGTTAATCTGTTTTTTTGAGAATTTCCCTTCAATTCAAGGTATATGTGTATAGCCCTAAATCACAACAGTTGGTATCTACACAGAGCAAACAGTTAAAACACAAGAAATGCAATGATAAAAAACATACAGCCTGTGGTCCATAAGGGATGAATGACCAATGTCCATATATAGATACAGGTACAGACACTCTCACAACTGGAGTATTTTTAATACTGAAAAAAGTCAACGTAACTTATTATTAGAGCTGGGGTATCTGACTTTAGTTTGTTAATGAATTAGATTTATTTAAAACCAGCAGAGGACAATTTGCCATATCATCACACAACCACATTTTTAGGGATTGGATGAGGCAACCTTCTCCCCCGTTGACACACAACAATATATAAAATGTAAAACAATTAATCAACATACAGAATACAGTTTTGATACTGTACAGTACAGGGCCATATGCCTAAAGATTCTGAGAGTCCTCTCAGAGAGCTCCTAACTTAACCTAAAGTCATAGTTTAAAAGATATTCCAGAACATTCTGGAACAAAAACTCATATCTTCGGAAGGAAGCTTGGCCGACCCCATTGGTATGTCCGAGCATAGATGTGCCACCACTTCTGTCGTCTGTGGGCAGTTTTAAAATGGCGACAGGGGTTGGAAAATGTGAAAAAACCCATCTGCACATGCGTCAGGCTGCACGAGCCCCATTCATTTTGTGAGTGCCTTCAAAATTTCACAGCAACCAAACTAGAATGATCAAAAAAATCACTCCCCTCAGCAGTGAAACACATCCTTTTTTCGACAGGTACAAAGATGCATTCATTGGCACTAAATAATTCGTATTCCGGGTCCACTGCCATCGGCACGGTGTGGTATTGCAAGCATGTCAGCACACGTCATTTTGGAAACGTTTGAGCCGGTACCCGCCCCCACTGGGTATGAGTCATGAGGATGACAGAAATGCAAATGAGCTGAGTTCTGTACTTGAATCCTTTGATCTCACTCAGCACGTAAGTGGCCCCACCCACAGCAGAGGGCACACTCTAGATCTGTTAGTTACTAAGGGGGTGAATATTTCAAATGTAAACGTGGTCGATGTTGCTCTTTCGGATCATTTCTGTGTTTTTTTTGACATGTGTTTCACTAACAAACCACCAGTGGACTCTGCAACTGTACGAAGAAGACACATAAATGAAAATACGAGTGAACTATTTATGGGAATGATAAACTTTGAGAATGCATCGTATTCTACTGTAGATGAACTGTTTAACTCTGTCACCTCTAGTGCTTTGAATGTTCTGGATACCGTTGCCCCTGTGAAGGTTAAAATAGTGAAAAATAAGCAGAAGGCGCCGTGGGCTAAAGCAGACTCGGTCAGGGCACAAAAGAGAAAGTGCCGGAGGGCCGAGCGGAAGTGGCGCAAGTCCAACCTCCAGGTTGATTACGAGATCTTCAAAGATAAGTTGTGCGAGTTTAACCGGGTGCTTACGTAGTACGAGAGAAAGGTATTTTTCTGAAATGATTGAAGGCTGCAGCAACAATCTGCGTGTTCTGTTCTCAACAGTTAATAGATTAACAAACCCCCCTGTTCAAATGCCATTAGAGCTTACTTCCAAACGTAAATGCAATGAGTTTGCAAATTTTTTCAATGACAAGGTTCAAGGCATCAAAAACGCCATTGTCTCCAATCCACAGATAACCATCCAACAGCCAAAAAGGCTCTTTGAGCTAACTCACTTTGCACCTGTAAATGATAAAACTGTCCAAGAGATAATCTCCAGTTTGAGCTCCTCCACATGCAGCTTGGATGTACTACCCACTAGATTTCTGAAGTCTGTTCTGAGCAGTCTGTTACCTTCACTCACACAGATAGTAAACATGTCCCTTCATTCTGGAATATTCCCAAAGGCCCTGAAAACTGCAGTCATCAGGCCCCTGCTAAAAAAGAGCAGTCTCGATGCTACGGTACTTAACAACTATCGTCCCATCTCAAATCTGCCATTTATGGGGAAAGTCCTTGAGAAAGTTGTCTACCTACAGCTTACTAGATTTCTTATAATCAACAACTCATTTGATATGTTTCAGTCCGGCTTTAGACCCGACCACAGCACTGAAACTGCTCTTGTCAAGGTTACAAACGATATCCGGCTGAACACTGACGCAGGCAAAGTCTCAATCTTAATCTTGTTAGATCTAAGTGCTGCCTTTGACACTGTCGACCATGAGATCCTCTTACAGAGACTAGAGGACTGGGTTGGAGTCGCTGGCACCGCCCTAAGTTGGTTTAGGTCTTACCTTGAGGACAGGAAGTACTTTGTGGAGATTGGAAACTGTGTCTCAGATCATATGGCCCTGACCTGTGGAGTACCACAGGGGTCGATCCTGGGACCTCTTATGTTCAATCTCTACATGCTTCCGTTAGGTCAGTTAATACGCAGAAACAAAGTGTCCTATCATAACTATGCAGACGACACTCAGATCTATGTGTCACTGACTGCAGGAGAACATGGACCAGTGGACTCACTCCTTCACTGTATCCAACAGATCAGTGGGTGGATGCAAAACAACTTCCTTCAGCTAAACGCAGACAAAACTGAAATGATTGTCTTTGGTCCCCAGAAACAAAGAGAGAGCGTCATCTGTCACCTACAGTCTCTGTCCCTAAAACCTTCAAACAAGGTCAGAAATCTAGGGGTAATACTGGACTCAGACTTAAATTTTAATAGCCACATCAAATCAGTAACATCAGCAGCTTTTTACCATCTAAAAAACATTGCCAGGATCAAAAACATAGTGTCTAAAGCAGACTTGGAGATTCTTATCCATGCATTTGTCTCCAGTAGGTTAGACTACTGCAATGGCCTGCTCACAGGTCTGTCCAAACAGGCTGTAAAACAGCTGCAGTACATTCAGAATGCAGCAGCTCGAGTCCTGACTAGAACCAGGAAGTACGACCATATTAGTCCAGTCCTCAGGTCTTTGCACTGGCTTCCTGTGGCTCAGAGAATAGACTTTAAAACAGCTCTGCTTGTGTACAAGTCTCACCATGGCCTCGCACCAAAATATATTAGTGACATGTTAGTACCATACGAACCAGCCCGGACTCTGAGGAGCACAGGGACTGGACTCTTGTTAGTGCCCAGAGTCAGAACTAAACATGGGGAGGCTGCTTTTCAGATTCATGCTGCTAAAATCTGGAACAGTCTTCCTGAAGATGTGAGACAGGCCTCCTCTCTGACAATGTTTAAAACCAGGTTAAAGACAGTTCTGTTTAGCTGTGCATACAACTGAGGGATTTTATATTTGTATCTTTCTTTTTAATGTTCTGTGATTATTTATGATTTTAATGCTTTCTTATTTTGTTCAGCACTTTGAATTGCCTTGTGTATGAATTGTGCTATATAAATAAACTTGCCTTGCCTTGCCATAATTTCAGACGCTGTGATTGGTTAATCCTAAAAGTTAGAAAAAACAAACTTTTCGTGTTAATGGGCAAAATAAGGACCCTCAAATGGACAAACTTAATCATGAAATCTAGTGTAGGAAGACTGTGTCATTGTTAATAATATTCAGCATAAAAGGTATAGATTTAAGATAGATATGTCAATGTAAAATGAATGCTGGGAATAGTACTTTTAATTCATCATTCATCAGTTACAGTTATTTATTTGCTTATATTAATGGCCATGCTGGTCATTTGATTGCTGACCAGTAAGAAGCCGTGTTGGTACTTTCAGATATACTACAAACAAGTGAACAGCGATGGAGAATAAAATAATGGAGAATAAATGAAAGAGGAAACCCAACTGGACAGAGGAACAGTGTTTGCCTCTGGCTCAATTGGTCAATGAGCATAAATGTTGTGAGAGGTTAATGTGGCCCCACTGTCATCCAATGTTTGTAGAATATCTCTCCTGCCTCTTCCGTCCAACATTCTGTCCTCTTAGGGAACTCTTAAATCGCTAAAATTCCTCCCCTCTACTGTTTAGAGATCTCACCTTAGGATCTCTCATAAGAGCTAGGATTCTTTAGTAATAGCTTTTGGATCTACCCTTCACTTTTAGGGGAAATTCTAAGAGTATGTCAAGGTTCTAAGAATATTCTTTTTCTAGGAGCAACCCTTAGCACTGAGAATCTTTGGGAATATTGCCCTGGGTAACTAGTTCCTAGCTCTAAAACAGTTTGGCTTTATCACTATTTTTTCCAGGGCATATACATGGCGCCCAGTGGATACAATTCAAATTGCAATTACAGTGTTAATTCCTTATCCTGTTGAAATTTACATTTACTGTACACCCTTCAGTTTTGCATGGGCACGTAAAGCATTGTTTAAAATGACCCAATCCCTGCGCGATTGTTTTGCAGGCAAGCAATTCCTCTGCCATCTATCACTGTGGGGAAATTCAGCCTTAGTCGGCCAAGTCATGCATGTGTTTAAACGGCCCGCTGGGAGAAATGGTGGCAATTGGCCCGTGGAACCTCCCCAGGAGACCTCACTATCGACTTACCTGGTCCCGTTTGTTTTTAGAGTGGAGGATTCTGAAGGTGAATGAATGTAATATATTGTAGTATCGGAATGACATGTTGTGCTTTGTAGTAAATTGTACTGTAAATTGTATGATTTGAGCTCTGAAAACATAAATAGAAGTTAAATTCTGCATTTTTTCCGTTGGCTAAAAAGTGTGTTTGGGACTTTTTTGCTTTGTCATTTCATGTATTTTAAAAGGGAAATAATTATCTTAAGTAAAAAATATATGGTGAAACAAGTATGAAGGTAAATCATGGTTTTTGCCTGTAACTCCCTAGGCCGCCACCAGAGGGAGGAGATGAATTTTTTTGGTTTTATTTTCCATATTCATTTTTAACATAATTTTACCTGACAAATTGACAAAACTAATTGATGGACAATCACATTACTAACGTGTTCCTTTGTTAAAACAGTTTAATCACTAGTTTTCAAGAAAAGACAAGAAAAGCGTAAAATAGAGGTAGTTCCAAAAAATTCCAACTAAAACAGAATAATCAAAGGGTATCATGTTTCTGTAACTATTTAGCCTATATAAATTAATTACTATGTTATCTCACTGTGTTAATCTTGATTGATTCCGAAGTTCCAATACTTTTGGTTACTATCTCGCTAACTCTGCATCTATCGCTCGCTAAGTACACCTCTTGTTCTGAATATATTTCCACCCAATAAACTTTCTTTTTGAGTTTAAACACCTTTGACCTTATCCTTTCAGAAATCTCCCGCACTGGTTTTGAAGTGCCCATATCAATCACAGTCCATCATCATCTGCGGCCAGAACCTGTTCACCGCACGCACCCGGGCCTCCTAATGGATCTGGTTCTGTCCATTAGCCGTGGTTCTGCCGGAGCACCTATCGGGTGTCAGGAGCTCGCACGGCCCTGACCTTGTTATCAGAACTGGGACGCCACCGCCACTGCCGAGCCCGGAGAGGATGTGGCTACTCTTATCTGTTGTCAGCTGACAGAAGAGATGCTAAGGCTATATTTCAAGCTGCACATAACATATTATTAGCACCGACGATGGAGAGTCATGCGAGCTTATCGGAGAACACAAAGAAAACACGTCGCTTATCTCAAGGTTTGAATAAAATATAGGCTTTTTTTTCCGATGTGAGACGTTCTAATCTTTGAACCTGCGTGTTTACATGCAGCGGATATGGATTTGTGTTGGTGGTGGACTTATCAGCTTGCTGGGTAGGGAGAGGTTGGAGTGCTGATACAGGCCAACCTTAACTCATCACAGAAAAAATATGTTGTTTTACCAATACTATGTACATAAAATCTTATTCTAGTAGATTTCATCCAAGACAACGGTTACTTAGATTGTGCATGTCTTATCACGGTCTAGGACACACACATGGTTTCTTGTAACAACGGTCGAGTAAATATGGCGGATATTTTGAACGTATTTAATTGTTTATTTGTTTAGGACGATTCATACACAAGGCAACTCAAAGTGCTGACGCAAAAACAAGATCTTACAAACAAACAATCTTACAAGGCATAAAAATGAGATAAATACGCACTGTAAAATAGTTAAAGTAAAAGTATTGAGGATCTGCCATATTCATTTTTTGAAAATGAGATCACTTTCATTGCTTTTGTTTAATTATCATGATCATTTAGTTGATTCTTTGATTGTTAATTGGTTGGGACAGCACATGTTAATGAACACACCTCTCTGGAAAATATGTTTGGGTGTCTCCGCCACACCCACACTCACAAACACACACTCATTCACCCTGAACTATTGCACATGTTTTTAGTGGTAGGTGAAACCGGAGCACCCAAAGGAAACCTAGTTGTTGTTTTTATACAACAATCACACGTGGAGTGAACGAAATGGGACTCTGGGGAACACAGGGACTAGCCTCTTGCTGGTGCTCAAGAGTCAGAACTAGCATTTCAGATTCATGCAGCTATAATTTGGAACAGTCTTCTTGAAAATATGAGACAGGCTTCTTCTCTAACAATGTTCAAATCCAGGTTTTAAAAGATTTCTGATAAGGGATTATTTATGATTTGAATTCCTTGTTTAATTGTGTCTATCTTCTTTTGTTACTCACATTGAGTTGCCTGGTGTATGAACCAATGCCAATCAAATAAGCTTGCCCTGAGTTGCTTAAATAATCTGAAAATCTGAAAATTGACTGTCTCGCAATAAGAGCGAATTGTTACCTTCAAACCTGATCAAAGTTTACAAACCCTTTCAAGAGCCACGCTGCACTTTCATTATGATTATCAAAGCCACGGCGGCTATACATACCTCTCCAACCCATCTGGATGTGAAAGCTCGGGCCGCATTATGCAGAGAAACTTGGCGTGGCGGCCCGACCAAATGAGCCTGCCCTGCTTTGAAGTGTGATTGGACTCATTACGCCCCTGACCATCTGACCCTGTGGACTTCAATCAGTGCCCGCCCTTTCCCAAACCGGGCCCCCGATACGCACACGAATTCTCTTTGAAGTATGGATCTTTGTAGCAAAAAAGTCTGATCCCCAAGTTGCTACGGTCCAGACACGTTTTTTTTAAGCTAAATTTACATCCAGCTGGCACCAAATGGAAAGGATGTAAAAGGAAGAAGATATAGCAGACGGATTAGGATTGTTTTAAGGGACGGCTGATGGAGCTGGAACGGCGCGGTTTCATTTAGCAGCAAAACATTCGGGACGAACAGCAGGCGTTGGGGTAAATATTATAGCAGACGACCGAGGCCTCATACTGCGCGCAAACAGATCGAGAAGTGGAAGCTGCTGGAAGGAGATAAAAACGATAAGATTAATGCCGTGCGTGTCTTAAAGATTTTCATAAGAGATGTTTGTGTATACCAGGATAAGGAGAGATCGGTTTTGAGTGAGGAGGGGTTTTGCCAATCAGCCGCACTGCAGACTTTAAAGTAAACTAGAAACTACGATGTGAAACTGGGGAATGCAAAGTTGCTGCGTGCGTTCCCCAAAGAGGTAGATTAGTTGTATGCCATATTGGTGAAGATTACAGGGACAGCATTTCCTCTTCCTTCTCCCAGCGCACTGACAGTTAGACTTGCGAGGATGCAAGCCCACTCACAGCATATATTTGTGTGTTTCAATACATATTTCTAGTCTTCAGCATCGTCCCAGTTTACAAGAAGGTTCTGATCTGCAGCCTCTTAGGACATTTGAAAGCAAAAATAAGAATTTTGAAATTAACTTCAGCAAACTTCGGCTCTGCCATTGGATGCTTATACCATTTTAAACATTAACCCTTTAATGTATTCAAAAATGTATCCACAAAATGGTTGAGGAATGGTTTCCTCAACCAGTTTACATTTTTGAGTCACTATACTGTATCTACTTTAAGCTTGGAACTTCTACCTCATTGTTGCATCACTTGGTTTCAGACACTTTTACCATCAAACTGCATCTAAAACCATTTGGTAAAGGCCTATAGTAAAAAAATT
Organism: Knipowitschia caucasica; assembly: GCA_964034765.1. NCBI lineage: Eukaryota > Metazoa > Chordata > Actinopteri > Gobiiformes > Gobiidae > Knipowitschia > Knipowitschia caucasica. The sequence goes on along the minus strand of OZ035837.1, from coordinate 16,589,791 downwards.
AAGGGTAAAAAAACTATGTGTTTTCAGTGCTTCTGAATCTTAGGAGAAAAAAGAAAAATGTGCATTGCTTTCTTCAAGGAGTGAACATAAACGGGTAAAACACTTTGATTATCCAGTGTATCATTGAGTATCTAGGGCGAGTTATTTAGATGTTTGATATCTAGTATCTAGAAAGTAAGTAATTATCATTCAGAAAACTTCAGCTCCACCAAATGTAAATCTCTAAGTTCTAATCAAACGCTCTTGAAAGATTTTAAAAGCCCAAATGCAGTTGGCGAAATAAGACTGAAACATCTGTTTTATTTATTTTAGATTCTGTTTCACATTGATGGAACGAGTGGTGTATTTTTTACAGAGTAAATCCTCTTCCTTGTTATGTGAATATTACCCAATGAATGGCATAATCATGTTGTAATTCACCTGTTTTCCTCAATTTTTTCATGTTTGTATCACTGCTATGTAGACAATGTGTGACTGTCAGCTGTTTTCACCTTCACACATCTGAGACCTGTCAGCGCCATAATATCAAACATATGTCTCTGCGCTTGGGTTTCTGATGATCTCAGTTGTGTTTCATGGAATCATGCAGGTGACATATACACCTTATATATTTATTATGAATATGAGACTGTGTTTATTTATTTTATTCTATTGTTTATTGTTCATGTTAATGAACACATCACTCTGGATTGTAGCCATGGGCTAATCTGCATCTGTTGACCCACAGTCGCACTCACAAACACACACTCATTTACCCTGAATCCGACCGGGATTCAAACCCAGAACCTTCTTGCTGAGAAGCGAGAGTGCTATCCACTAATCCGCTAATTTGTAACGTGTAATGTGTACACATTAGCTGATTATCAGTTGATGTGTAATGTGTATAGAAACATTTTTGCTAGTTTTCAGCTATAGTATAAATACATCATATATATATATATGTGTGTATGTAAAATAAAATCCTAAATATATCAATATCAATGGCACTTGCAAGGTGACTAAGTACATTTAACAAATGTGGCATGATCAAACCCATGACCTTCTGGCTCAAGGGCCAATGCTCTACCAACTGAGCTACTGCCGTCTACATAAGCAAAGTAATTTGTTAATAAGTTTTAATGGAGGTACGTTCCAAAACGCAATGGACATTGCGTTTGGATGCGGTGGTGGTGGAATTGCAGCTTGAGAATTAACTGAATTTTGGTTCTAGTAAACTTTATGGTCCAAATTGTGATATCACCAAGTAATTAACCCTAACCTTTTCCCTATTCTTAACTCTGAACCCAAGCACTAACTTTAACCATAGCCCTAACTCTAACCAAATCAACCTGGACTGTTGATTACCTACGGATTGGCCGGAAAACTTCAAATTGTATTGTAGTTGACCGAAAATGTACTTTTTCTTCTGTGTATAGCTGGCATGATATCCATGCCTTAAAAAAAATACGTCTCCCTATTTTTGTTATATCATTGTACATCTTCACAACCCAACACAATCGTCTACAGTCTGCAAAAACAACCGTTCCTGTTTGTGTACATACCCTCTCCTTCCCTCCCCATTCATATTACATATGTTAGCTCTGCTCCGCTCTCCAGGACAGTAATAATGCGAGAGAACAAACAAGCGGCGCAGATGAAAGCTTGTGAGGCCAACGCACGGGCTCCTTTTGCATTCGCCGCCTTGTTACCGCCAGCCAGGGAACGTCCCAACACTCCAGGTCAAAACGCCAGAGACTCGTAGCACCCTTCTTCCTTGTGTGTTTTTCTCTGAACTTACAACGTGTCTTGGAGCTGCTGACGCTTGCACACAAACAAAACAAAATCTCACATTGCGCCCGGGTTGGACATGTTTTGATAGCTATGCACGCCAGAAGGGAGAAACCTTGAAATGTGTGAATGCATAAGGAACATGTGAGCTCCGCAGAAAGGATTGGAAATGGCAAACACGTTTATAATGTGCTTTTATCCTTTGGAAATGATGTAAACATGGGGTTTCAAAGAAGGGTGCACAATTGGTCTCCAGGAGCCACAGCTGCTGCAGCATGTTTGGCGGCATGTGTGTTTTTCCCAGTGTATAAAGGCCTCCTCGTGTGTGGTGCACTTAGTATAACCTACTTTTATGTGCCAAGAACCAAGAATAAACCTGACGTAAGTTGTTATGCAAAACCGGCTTTTTTAAAGAACATTGATTTGATTGGAGCCTCTCATTTACCCGCTCAAAGTTGCATCCGGCCCATACCCTCATGCTGCTAACATGTACAGATGTATACGTACAACTGCTTAATTCTTGCACTGGAATATACAGTAACACTGTAAAAAGTGGTTAAAAAAAACAGGTAATGTACATACCAGTGGATCATGATGTCTCCACTTGAAACGAGAAGAAAAATATTTATAACAAGTAATATTATCTTAAGTATCTTAAGCCTGCATGAGCAAACAACACTAGCCTGACTTATTTTGTTGCTCTGGTATTTAATTTAATTTATTATATTTTCATTGATGTATTTTGTAAATATTGCATGGTCACGTGGTGTTCCCATGACGCCTTGAAATCAGCACAGAGTTTTCAGAGTGCCTCCTCCTTCTCCATTTCTTTCATCGCAAACACTTGTCTGTGTTTGAAGAGTTCATATGCAAAAACAGATATCTCCGATTTGAAATGTTGTCAAAATATAGTATCATTCGATTTACAATCTTCATCACGTTCTGTTATAGTGAGTGCACTTGAAAAAATGTGCTCAAGAAAGGGTGAAACTTAGATCTGGCTTTGCACAAAACTACTACTTCTAGAGCAAATTGTTAGCTATTTTGATATGTTTCTAATGTCACTTATCTGTTTTAGCTTATACACTTTTTGCAGTCAGTCAAGGCTTAGAAGGTTCTTTAATTTATTTATTTTTTATTTATTATTATTTATTTCATTCATTCAAAAGTGACATCATGCAATCACCACAAGACCGCCAATCCAACATAGCATGAATGAAACGGAGCAGAGGAGAAGAACAAGTCTTATAATATCTGCCCCTTTTGTTGCTTCACACTTTACATGCTGTCTTTTAAAAAATGTGCATATATAAATATATATATATCTATATACATACATATGGTTACAATCATATACATATTTACAGTATTTTCTGATGTATAATAAGATCTGTAATAAGAACAAGAAGTGTAAAGAAGCTTAATGCAACATGCCACATTTATTTAGTTTATACAGAACTTGATAATTGCTTCTTTAATATGCTAAAGATAGAGATTATATCAGTCAGGTATTGTTCACTTATGGTGCGGTGATGTGCGCTTCTCATTTTCTCACTGTGGGATAAAAATAGAATCTTTAATCGTATTTACTGTATAGGTGAGACATTTTATTCATATTCTCTAAACTGTACTTAACAATTATTCTTTTGATGATTGATTAGTTGCTTGAATCCCTAAAGCTCAGTGAATGAGGGATCGTCAACAAAGCCAAAGAGTGTAATATTACAAGGTTTTAAACTTTTATTGCATTGATATATCTGGTGTTCTGGTATTACCAGCACTCTCTAAAACACTTCTCACTGTCTGTAATTAATAAATACTCAGATTTCTGGTTGGCGCTCATTTGAAGCTGTCTTTGGACTGCACCAACTGTACAATTACAATACAGTAAAAATCCACTTTATTTATTTATTCATGAACAACAAATTCCAAATTCACGGGTTTAAAACAATTATATAACTTGAGAGCAGAGAGAAATAAAATCAATGACACGATACAAAAACACAGAGGACCATGCGGTGTTAAAAGCCGGAGAAAAAGAGAAAGTGGGCTGTTTTGACGTGGGGAGGCGGAGCGATCCATAATCAGGGATTGTCGGTGGAATGGCAGCTTGAATGCAAGGAAGTAAAGATACAGGTATCACTAAAATATTGGGAAAATATCTTTGATTAGTGTCATTATGTAGTCACACAGAGCAATATTTAACACTGTGGCACCCTTGGTCACAAATATGCAACAGCAATTATGTCAAAAGGCAAGGCAAAGCAAGTTTATATGTAATTCACACACAAAGTGCTTAACAAAACACTATGAAAAAAAAGTAAAACATTGCTCAAATTTGGCCAAATGTATCTTAATTTGAGCACAATTTGACTGCATTAAAACAAGATTTACCAATGGGACAAAGCAAAAATATCTTGTTTTGAAATATGTACAAGGAATAACTGCCTTGGAATAAGAAAATAATGCAACAGTTCTTGAAATAAGACTAAATGGCTTTGTCCCATTGGCTAATCTTGTTTTAAGGCAGTCAAATTAAGATAAAATCCACTTGATTCAAGCATTTATTAAGTCATATTGTGTCATTTTTTGCAGTGAACAATCAGAATCAGAATCATTTTTATTGCCACGTAAGTAACAGGAGGTCACAGACTTGGAAATTGCTTTGGCTCGGTGCAACAGTCAGAAAGAGATAATACAAAAATAAAGAAAAAAAATACTTCTATGTAAAAATTTCAAAATGAAAATAAAAAAAAATTAATGAAAGGGACAGTCACACAAGGCTTTAACATAATATTGATCACCATTAAAAGAGTAAATATAAAATTGCACAACTAAACCAAATACCCAAAGTGTTTTTTATTTGGTCATTAAATGCTCTTTTTTTTATTTGACCCATCCCCATTGGCAAGAAAATAGCATGCCATTTTTTTCACAAATATTTTTAATGTCTGGGTTCTATGGAGTTCTGTTGAGCACAAATTACTTTCAGAATATAAAAAGGCAAAGATGACGTTGTCTTCCTGAATCCCTCTGCGTGTCCTGTGCGTGCCAGAGCAGAGTGTATTTGCATACATCTGTAATGGCGACGGTCGTGCCACTCAGACAGCCGTCGCTTCAGCAGGATAAAAATACTTCACATCTGCATTTCAAACCTCACTTAGGCTCCTGTGATATTCTTTAGACAGACTGCTAATCACACTGTTTGATGCGCTGTGGGACAGGGAAAGGTTCATGGCCACGCCCAGTCTGCAGGATGGCGGAGGAGCAATGTTAACAAAGAAGGGTTTGGTGTTTGCCACAAAGAAGTCAGTTAAGTAAGTTCTTTATTTATATAGGGTATTTTTACAGACCAAGGTCACCCAAAGCCCTTTACAATGTTCAGAGTTCAGATATTGTTTAATTCCCTCCATACAGTGATGACGTAAATAAGACACCACACCATGGATCTATAACAATAACTGGATAGGGTAGTGCTAGCTTAAAGCTGTCTCACCTACGGGCACAGGGGGCGCCTGTGGTACTGCAAACTAAATTCACGAGGACTATCCAGAAAAAAGTCCTACAGAACTCAATGTAAATTAAAACAGCTCGACCTTAGCTGACAGAGAAGCTACAGCTTTCATAAATATCGGATTTTGTGGGGATTTTAGTGTCCCTTGTCATCCTGAACTTTTTTCATCTTAAATCCTTTGGGTTTTCTTTAAAACCAAACTTTACTGCCACAAACTCTGCTCCTTTCCTTCCCGCTCTGATCAGCAGTGCTGATTGGTCAGAGCGCAGCCGAGCACCTCAGTGCGCGTGCATGAGCCACACACGCGCATTTGACACGACGCATCATGGGAGCTCGTCTACTGCGCAGAACCGGGAGGACCAGACGATGCCCAAATACAGGTGAGTTCAGCTAATCTCCCGGTCCCCGTGAAGTCCCATGCGCTACTGAGCACAAGCCATTCATTTGAATAGGGCCCCATCTTGGATCACCAAGGCTTGCACCACACACATTGACGCATCAAAGCCCCAATCAACACCATCTATTCACTCACCCATTACATTCATACCTGTTATGCATGTTTTTAGTGGTAGGGGAAACCCGAGTACCTGAAGGAAACCTACGCAGACACAGGGAGAACATGCATACTCCATCCAGAAAGGCCCTGTTCTGACCGGGATTCGAACCCAGGACGTTCTTGGTGAGAAGTGAGAGAGCTATCCACTCAGCCCAGTTAAGATAATAGAAATGTAGGCAGCTTTACTTTGGCCTATAAAGTGATTTCTTTAACTTAACATTTATTTCATTTTTAAAAGAATGCTAGACAAGATTGAAATACAAGTATCATCCATACAAAAGTACAATTATACAAACATGTTACATAAACAGATGTTCTGAGCAGTCTGTTACCTTCACTCACAAAGACAGTAAACATATCCCTTATTTCTGGAATATTCCCAAAGGCCCTGAAAACTGCAGTCATCAGATTAAGATTAAGAGATTCTTTATTCGTTCCACAGTGTGTGTTACATCTGTCCATTTTAGCACCAGTATGTTTACATCTGTATATTAGCAGCAGTATGTTTACATCTGTACATTAGCAGCAGTATGTTTACATCTGTATATTAGCAGCAGTATGTTTACATCTGCACATTAGCAGCAGTATGTTTACATCTGTACATTAGCAGCAGTATGTTTACATCTGTACATTGGCAGCAGTATGTTTACATCTGTACATTAGCAGCAGTATGTTTACATCTGTACATTGGCAGCATGATGTTCTGAGACACAGGGACTCAGTAAAGTGACAGTGACATGTGGTTATTGCACATTCTGATATAATAATAATAAAATTTATATATTATTTATATATACAGTGGGGCAAAAAAGTATTTAGTCAGCCACCGATTGTGCAAGTTTACCCACTTAAAATAATGACAGAGGTCTGTAAATTTCATCATAGGTACACTTCAACTGTGAGAGACAGAATGTGAAAAAAAAAAATCCAGGAATTCACATTATAGGATTTTTAAAGAATTGATTTGTAAATTATGGTGGAAAATATATACTATAGGTCTTTACCAGGTTTGCACACACAGTAGCTGGTATTTTGGCCCATTCCTCCATGCAAATTGTAGGATTTGTAAAGAATTTATTTGTAAATTATGGTGGAAAATAAGTATTTGGTCACTTCAAACAAGGAAGATCTCTGGCTCTCACAGACCTGTAACTTCTTCTTTAAGAAGCTCTTCTGTCCTCCACTTGTTACCTGTGTTAATGGCACCTGTTTGAACTCATTATCTGTATAAAAGACACCTGTCCACAGCCTCAAACAGTCAGACTCCAAACTCCACTATGGCCAAGACCAAAGAGCTGTCGAAGGACACCAGGAAAAGAATTGTAGACCTGCACCAGACTGGGAAGAGTGAATCTACAATAGGCAAGCAGCTTGGTGTGAACAAATCAACTGTGGGAGCAATTATCATGAAATGGAAGACATACAAGACCAGTGATAATCTCCCTCGATCTGGGGCTCCACGCAAGATCTCATCCCGTGTGGTCAAAATGATCATGACAACGGTAATAAAAAATCCCAGAACCACACGGGGGGACCTGGTGAATGACCTGCAGAGAGCTGGGACCAAAGTAACAGGGGTTACCATCAGTAACACACTACGACGACAGGGAATCAAATCCTGCAGTGCCAGACATGTCCCCCTGCTGAAGCCAGTGCATGTCCATGAAGTTTGCCAGAAAGCACATGGATGATACAGCAGAGGATTGGGAGAATGGCATGTGGTCAGATGAAACCAAAGTAGATCTGTTTGGTATAAACTCAACTCGTCGTGTTTGGACACTGAGTTGCATCCCAAGAACACCATACCTACTGTGAAGCATGGGGGTGGAAACGTCATGCTTTGGGGCTGTTTTTCTGCTAAGGGGACAGGACGACTGATTGGTGTTAAGGAAAGAATGAATGGGGCCATGTATCGTGAGATTTTGAGCCAAAACCTCCTTCCATCAGTGAGAGCTTTGAAGATGAAACGTGGCTGGGTCTTCCAGCATGGCAATTATCCCAAACACGCCCGGGCAACGAAGGAGTGGCTCCGTAAGAAGCATTTGAAAGTCCTGGAGTGGCCTAGCCAGTCTCCAGACCTCAACCCCATTTAAAATCTGTGGAGGGAGATGAAAGTCCGTGTTGCTCATCACTGCTCTCGAGAAGATTTGCATGGAGGAATGGGCCAAAATACCAGCTACTGTGTGTGCAAACCTGGTAAAGACCTATAGTAATCGTTTGACCTGTTATTGGCAACAAAGGCAAGTACTGAGTTGAATTTTTGTTATTGACCAAATACTTATTTTCCACCATAATTTACTTAAAAATTCTACAATGTGAATTCCTGGATTTTTTTTTTTCACATTCTGTCTCTCACAGTTGAAGTGTACCTATGATGAAAATTACAGACCTCTGTCATTATTTTAAGTGGGAGCACTTGCACAATCGGTGGCTGACTAAATACTTTTTTGCCTCACTGTATATATATATATAAATAATCAGAATCAAAATTTATTGTATTGCCATTGTAAGTGACAGGAAGTCACAAACTAGGAATTTGCTTTGGCTCAAACTCGAGTGGTCCAAAAAAATTCACTCCCCTCAGCATTGACACATGTGGAACGGAGCATTGGGCCAAGAACCAACTTTTGGACCATCCTATGAAGACGTTTTAGAGAGGTAAGAAGATGCGATACGTTAGCATTGGCTAATTCTTTTTCCGGGTCCACCCAGAGTGGTATTGCAAGCATGTCATCGCACGTCATTTTGGCCACTTTTGAGCCGGGACCCGCCCGCACTGGTCCCGCCACGTTGCAGTCGAGGACCACAGGTGTAATGTGATCTTTTTCTGGAGGGTAAAGTCCGTTACGACAGCTAACTTTTGAGTGACATCGTGTATGAAGTGGAAACGTTTGTTTGGTGCCAGAGCTAGCACAGGACTGTCGCCTCCACAGCTCTATGCAGATGTATGCTAATGCACTGCTCTGGTGGAGGATTCGCAGGAAGACGGCGAGCCGCTGCACGCTCGATGAATTCATCAAGAGAGAAATGAAGCAGAACTTCACACCAGGAGTCCCGCCTGTGATCGCAGCTCTCCAACAGCTCTGCCTGGGCATTCGCAGGAGCTGACGTCAGCCAGGAAAGAGGCTAGCGTTAGCATCCATCCAAAATGGATGGATGGACACAGGAGTCTTTTGTCCAGGGAGCGGGATGACCACTGTCGATAAATATTTATAAATGTCCATTGGACCCTAAATGTCCCAGATCATCACTGTCCTGCATCGACAAGGAACATCCCAGTGTGAAAAAAGGTGAAAAACCTGAGAAAAGGTTGAGACATTAAGAGAGGGTCCATTCCCACAGAGGGACAAGCTGAAGATCCAAGAATCTTTATTATTGTAGGATCTTCCCAGAAAGCAGATTTACCACATTAATTTTATAGTGGTTTCCTGCAGAGATAGTTGCAACTTAAAGCTAGGGTACCATTTTTGTTGGTAAATATGAATGATTTGTTTACCCCAACAAGAAGTCTTGTAAAAGTAAAAAGTTGTGAACAGATCCAGCCACAACATTTGTCTTACAAACATTATTTTGAGAACTAGCAAGAAAGATCCCTGTGATGTCTTATGAGCTGGTTGGTTGAGTGAGGGTGTTCCTCTTCTTTTCACTTTTACATGTTAAAAAGCTGGCCTAAAGATGTGACTGGGGCTAGAACCTAGAAAATAGTTAGACTTAATAAAACCAGTCAAATATGTGTTTTGAAAGTTAGTTTCTCTAGCTTTAAACTTATATAGTTGTTGTTATTTGAAAATAAATCTACTGTATGAACAAGTATTAGTAACACTTTAGATCTGTTTTTTTGTAATCAATATTGCAGTTTACCACGATTGGTGTGTATGCTAACTATGTGTGTTTGACAAAGTTTAACACAAAATAGCCCAAAAAAAAATCAGAAATCTTGCTTAAAGCACAGATCAATGCATAAATCCACAGAAAGTCCGCCTTTCTGCTGGGTTTTGGTGCTGACCATTGTGGTTCTGGTGAGGACTCAGACCAGGGGCTTATGTTTGATGGAAACACATGTTTATTGGTTGTACACAAAGCAACACATTGTGATCAATAGATGATCTGTGTTTCAGTGGAGTCTCCACAAAACAGTTTAAACATGTCAAGAAGCCTTGTTAAAAAAAAAATATATACATACATGTGATATATGGGCAATGCAATGGTAGTTGAGTTTTGCTAATTGCTAGTTTGTTAGGGGAACCAATGCTTGTCAAGTATGGCTGGCTAATCACTCACAGACTTGAGCCCTAATGTATTGTAATGCTTTCACATTTCAAGCTGGGAGGCTTCGTCACAGACTGCATATTACAGAAACGGCGTTCATGTGTGCTGGGAGTTGGGTTTGCTAAAGGGCAGGGGCAGTGGGGTTTTTTTGCTACTCAGATGCTACTGCCAGGGTAACATGAATCCTTTACTGCGCCTTTAACACGGGTGAAGAGATAATTACTGAAGTTAGTATTAGCGCCACCAGCTGGATTGAGCGTTGTACTAAACCACATTTGGGCTGGCACGATTGAAAAAAAGAAACCATTCTAACCTTGGTCCGTCTTCACGCCCCTGTGGTGACGATCCGAGCCACTTGGCCTAGTTAGTTTGTGAATACCTTTGTGACCATGCCCAGTTTCAGAAATGTGACAGGTTCTGGCCCGCCGTATGTGTGGTACCAATGAAGTAAAGAACTGTGCATGGTGGGCATTTTTTTTTATCGTTATTGATTGATTTTTTATTCATTCGAGCAGAAATTTTACAATCATAAGTATTTACAATATTTACATTCCTTAGATGATTCTTTATACATACATGTTGCCTGCTGTGCTTACAGTTTATACTTATACATAGAAATATGCAAACAAACTATACAATCAAGCAACAATAGTTTCCCTAGTTACACCATGTGTTATACATCGCAATATCAATACACAAATGAACCTCTATTTACAATTTGTCAGCTCAAAATGGAGTGGGAAGGAAGTAAAAACTTGTCGACTCCCACCCCATAAACATAATTCAAAAACATGCAAGAATGTTGTTATTTAGCATTGAATAAATAATACCTTAATAATAATTTCTCGTGTTCAGTGCGATTTAATACTTTTATAAAGTTACATCTGTAACAGTGATCACTGTGCCCCAGCAAGGCCCAGCGCCCCAACTCAGGCCAACTCCAGTCACAAGAAGCAGCCGCCACAGCAGTAGACCAATCATGCAGAGGAACAATAGTCCAACGCACAGCAGGCTCCAACTACACCATGAGCAACCACCTCACTGATCATTCATACCATTGTTTTATTCTTTCAAATGAAAAGGCATTTGATTAATTCTACAGTTTCTTTACCTTGGATAGAGCCGATTATCACCACCGTGACTGTCCTAGCTCCACCTTCAGGCAGAAGATACTTTCTTTAATTTTTGTTCTTTTACACATATATATATATATTTTTTTTCATATTTTATTTTCAATTCATACTCTTTTGCATGTCCAAATGGATTCTAGACAGTGAGGTCATTCCTGATTGCGTGTCCACAGAACGCCACTATGACATGGGTCCACTGCCCCTCCACACCACCAGCCACCACCACAGAAACCACCTCCCGAGACACAGAACTAGCCTAAGAGACTCCGCCAATGCCCACCAAAGCAACACCAATCACTGCTGCACACGTATTTCTACATTTAGTACACCAATATATAAAATATTAAGTGTTCTCTATACAGAAATATAAACATACAAGCAGACATACACATATTATCACATACATAACTACAAATTAAATATTAAATGTTCTCTATACAGACACACACACAACAACATACATATACCTGTTTTCATATACATAACTACATATGTAACCCTGTTATTTTATGTATTTTATTTTAATGGTGATCATGAATGCTCTTATACCCATACTGGTAATACCCAAAACAGTTACTATTGACCCTGTAGTGATTTGTTAGTATTTTTCTCTCTCATATTTTGTCCATATCATCTTTTTAAGATGTGATTTGAATTGCTGGATACTTGAGCACTGCTTCAGCTCCTGGCTCAGGGTGTTCCAGAGCTTCACCCCACAGACAGATACACACCAACTCCTCCTTGTGGTCCCGACGGCTGGGAGTTTAAAGTTACTACATCTTCTCAAGTTACGCTCATATTCTTTTTTAATAAATGTCTTTTGAATATTGGCTGGTAGAGTTTTTGAATTAGCTCTAAACAGCAGTTGTGCAGTGTTAAGATTAACCAGGTCTTCTAATTTTAAGAGTTTTGATTTTAAAAATAAACCATTAGTGTGATCGAGATAGCCCACTTTGTTGATTGTTCTTATTGCACGTTTTTGTAATATTTTGAGGGGATGTAGTAGACTTTTATAGTTGTTTCCCCACACCTCAATACCAAAGTTTAAGTAGGGCAGCACAAGCGAACAATACAATAAATTCAAAGCATGATAGTCAAGGATATATTTGGTTTTATTTATTATTGCAATGCATTTTGAGATCTTGGTCTGTACGTGTCTGATGTGGGGTTTCCAGTTCAATTTGTCGTCCATTATTATACCTAGAAATTTGTTTTCAGACACCCTATCAATTTTGACACCATCTATGTTTATAAATAAATCTGATTTGATTTTGTAGTTGCCAAACATCATAACTTTCGTTTTGCTTAAATTCAGAGAGAGCTTGTTGGCATCCATCCATGATTTTAATTTGGCTAGCTCCGAGTTAATTGTATTAATAAGATTGGTATAGTCATTATTTGAATAGAAAATATTAGTATCATCCGCAAACAGGATCATCTTTAGTGAACTGGAAATGCTAAACATGTCGTTAATATATAAATTAAACAATTTTGGTCCTAATGAGGCCCTTGAGGAACACCACAAGCTATGCTCAAGTATCCAGAAGTGTAGTTTCCCATTTTCACAAACTGCGTTCTGTCTGTTAGGTAGCTTTTGATCCAATTGTGGGCAATTCCTCTTATTCCATATAATTCCAGTTTATTGATTAGTATACTATGATTTAATGTGCTTTCTTGAGATCTATGAATATCCCTGCTGCATATTTCTTCTTGTCTAAGGCTTGTGTGATTTCCTCCACTGCTTCAATTATAGCCATTGTTGATGATCTGTTCCTCCTAAACCCGTACTGACTTTCATGGATTATGTTGTGTTTATCGATAAATGTTTCAAGCCTGCTATCAAACAATTTTTCCAGAATTTTTGAAAAATTCTGGAAAAAAGCATTAAAAGGGAGATTATGTGCGCATCGCTGTTTTGAATGCGGGAGAATGGAAAGAACTCAAAGTGAGAAAACACTTCACGAGGTTCATTAGACGCCTGGACACACGTTGACACATACTGACAATAATTATGAACTTAGCGCATCATCAAAGATACAATTGTGAATATTCTTAGTTCAAACTTGTCACACATGAGCTGAAGCTGTTAAAGTAGTATGTGTACCTGTGAGCCGCGCGGTGTCCTTGTCTGACTAGGCTTTTATTGGAAGGAAAAGGCCTCAAGATCATATTGTGTCGAAAGTGGAATTAATAAGATACACAAAGAAAAAGAAAAACACATGCATGAATCCATGGATATAAAACTGTTCTATTGAACATCTGTAGTAAAACACATAATGTTTTTTATTAGTTTGTCAAGCCATTTAATAATTCAATTCAATGTATTCTTGTATACACAGCTGTAGAATTTGCCAACATAATAACAGCAATAATAAAAATATAACGTATTTTGAGCTGCTGTAGTAAATCTTAAAAATGCACACACAAGCACAAGCGCGCGCGCGCGCACACACACACACACACACCATTGACTAAACGCTCTGTATGGCCTTTGAGCCAGAAGGTTGTGGGTTCAAGCCCCACTCAAGACTTTCACCATCGACTCCCACTGACTACTGTCGTTGTGTCCTTGGCAAGACACTTAACCTCTGGGAACACCAGCCACAGTGGGGCGGCTGCAGCTGTAAAGTGCCAAACTGCTGTTGTGTCCTTAGGCAAGACACTTCACCCCCATTGCCTAGAATGAGTCTGGTGCGTGTATGAATGGTTGGTGGTGGTCGGAGGGGCCGATGGCACATACTGGTTGCCTCGCTTCCGTCAGTGTGCCCCAGGGCAGCTGTGGCTACAGTAGTAGTTTATCACCACCGTGTATGGAGTGAAAGAATAATGACACATGTAAAGCGTCTTTGAGTGTCCAAAAAAGCGCTATATAAAACCGATGCATTATTATTATTATTATTATTATAATTAATTGTAATGAGTTCATAAAAATGCTTAATACTACATACAAGTTGTATTATAATCCGTAATTTAATTGAAAACTTGAGCTCATTGATTCAGATTGTGTATGAATTCAGGCCATAAAAAGTGCTGAGTAGCCCGCTCTCCTCCAATCACAGCACAGGCTGCAAAATAGGGAACTAAAGCAAAAAAATGATCAAAAGAAGAAATCAAGCCCGGGTGAACACAACTAGCTTACATTGTATCCTCTGGAGAGATTTGCAGTCTATGGGAGAGACCTGCGGGACCGCCTCGGACTCTCCATGCTTGGACGTGATACTAGGGGTAATCTTTCAGTTATATATTTTGTTAGCAGTGCGTTGCTTTTGTACCATTTCATCAGTGATTGTTGTACAGCTTAAGTTGCGCAAATGCTAATGTTTGCATATAGATCGCAAATAAAACTGGAGGGCTCCGTGGAATGAGAGCGTAGGGGGAAATGAGAAGCCCGTGAGCGAGTTGGGGGCGGTGCTAAACATTCAAACCTTGAAGAAACGGGTATAGCTCCTTTAAGTTATCTGTATTTGTAAATCCAGATATGGTCCCCAATAACTGACCTTGATCAAACTGAAAAACTATGATTTTGAAATACTTTTAATCTTTTTTGTCAGTACCCTTGTATTTCAGATCTGTGGTCAGTACATATCAACTTGGTCTACATGTGATTTTTGGCTTTCGGGCGTGAGAATAGTATGGAGGATTTGTAAATACAATTGTATAACATGAACGCAAACCATATTAACTCCATATTTCAAATATTAACATTAAAATGTATCAGCAGACTGGTCCAATTTTACCCATTGACAAAGTGGATCCATCAAAGTCTTTTCTAAGCTCTTGTCGCACTGAAGCAATTTGCATGTAGCAAAATAAAAAATATACACATCTCTTTACTTTCAGAAACTAACAATGCCCTTGACTGGAAGCAAAATTGAGTTTTCTGCTTTTCTTGCTTTCAAAACCGAGCGAACGGCTGCCAAATGAAACGATCCATTATTACCGCGCAGTTCCATATACTTCCAAAAAAACGTGAGCGAAATGAAAGTGCCAAATCCTTTCAAGCAATTCTAGTGCTAAATAAAATACCGAAAAAAAATCACAAACTTCATTACAACAGCATTAAATCCATTCTATCCACATTCAAGTTCATATCTGGGATTAAACCTTATTTGAATTGCCCGTGCCTAAACATTAAACTCTTTTAATGGAAGCCCTGTTTGTACTTTCTACAATCTCTCATTGTCCAGTGCTGAAATTATGTTAGCCAGGTTGAAGATAAGTAATATTTTTTATTTCAAGGCCAGAAGTGCACGGAGGTGGGTTAATCTTGGGGCGCTGACTGTTTAAAGAGAATATATCCGGAGAGCGCAGGACTTTGGCTTTCCCGTGGTAATGTATTTGAACACTTGTGTAATGTTATTCAGGCCCCGGGCGTCGGCGAAGGCCCCATCTCACCGAAAAGCGCGGAGCTCAGGGTCGTCCCGAGGTCCGCGCTCGCTCAAATTACCCACATCATCGACTCCAAGGACACGGGGAGAAGGGAGCGAAGAGGAGGCACAAACTCGGATGGTTTTTATAGAATAGTTTTAAACATGTTACAACAGGACAGGACCTGCAAATCACAGTGCAAACCTAAAGCAACCATCATATAATCAGCAAGCATTGATCTTAAATTGTCCAGGTTAATTGTTCAACCTAAGTAACCTTTATAAATGAAAACATGTGTCCTAACTCTTTTGTGAATCCAATTTTACTCAGTACAATAGGGCACTGTCCGGTTTCCGAAATGTGCTAAAAATAGTTCCAATGACTGCGCATGCGCGCATGTTTCGGACAAACTCTGTCCGACTCCGTTGAGTTCTACTGTGTTCTCCTCATACGCGTGTGTATTTATTTGGGCTAAATCATTGAATCATGGTGACAACAAAACACTGCAGTTATGGTGCTTGTGGGAGCGATTTCAGATACTCTGAAAAGGACTATATGAAAGCAGTAACATTCAACCTGTTCGTTAAACCACACCATCGAACCAGACCAGGACCAGACCAGGACCAGACCAGGACAAGTGCAAGAGGTGGGTGCTTGTGGTCAGCAGAATTTCTCTCATGAAAATATTAAAAAGGACATGTTTTTTCAAAACACTTCGCTGGACCAACTGTGGAGCCTCCAGATCCAGTCCTAGCTACGTTTAGCTGGGACTGGACCTGGACCGCTGTATCAGGTCCGTCTGAGCTCTTCTGAATGTAGTTAGCACAAACTTTCTCTTTACACCATTTACCCCATTAATCCATATTAGTATTGTTTGTCCTAATCCAGAATGTATACAATTCTCACACCTGAAGAAAGATGAGAGGGATTTTTTCAACTTCGTGACTATCGGAAAATAAGCACAGACGAAGCGCGTTGGGGTCCGCTTATTAAACTGCTTTGTACCAACTGAACACACAAAATAAACTTCTGTCACTATTCATGCCAAAAGGTTTATTTAATGAGTGCAAAGACAATAGTTCCCAAAGGTTTTAGTTCACCTACTTTAAAAAAGCGATCGCTTTAGTCGCATTAAAAAAGTATTTTTGTCATGAAAACCTTAACAGATAATTCTGAAAACCTCTGTGCACGTGTGTTGTATGAATATTATATTCTAGCATTAACATTTAAATATGTTGATTGATTGTCGTTTGCGTTTACTGAGTGTGGCTAGCTCCGATAGTTTCTCTCTGAGACAGTAGTGGTGTAGCCCGTTGTGACCCCATGGATCTATTATAATATCGGCTGACTGTAGTTAACTAAATGATCAAACTAATTACGAAATGGACAGTACAAAAAACAACTTGATAAATGGAAGTTAATCAGAGCAAAATAAACAAAGAAGGCGCTAACATTGCAATTTAAATGACTAGATAATGTTATCATAATCCTCACCATTATCTTTTTATCAAATCAAACTTTCTACCAGTTACTGGAAGACCACGACATTCAAGCCAACGTTTTAATTGGTCTACACTATGATCCCTGATGGTTTGATGGTGGAATTTTGCCCCTGGTATATCATTTTCGTCTAAAGTGACAAGAGGTATTTGATTCATTTTGGCAGTGTTTGTCCGAAACATGTGGGCGGGAGTTGACAGGCGGCGGGGGCGTGTCTTAGTGACGTCATTCAGATAGTTCGCTATTGTGTAACCTCAACATTTGCATGCCCGGAGCAATTGGTGCTTGAACCACTTCCTGAAATATGTCCGGTCAAGAACCATTTGGCTGAACCATGAGCAATATGAAGTAAACTTTACTTATTCCAATGGTAGCAAATGTTACTCAATATTTTTTTTTAATCAATTTTGTATTCAAGTGTTGCATTTTATTAAAATTTTTGCACAGGTTGACATGCATCACACTTTACTTTTTGTGCCCGTTTTGTTCCCCATACCCCCTTCCCCCTTGAGATGTGCAGAGAAGCTCAAAAAATAAATACATAAATAAATAAGTTAATAATAATAATAGTAAATAAAAACTAACAATAACAATACAAAAAGGTTCAAACATCTAAAACAGAATAAGTAATTAATCGAAGAATAACAAATAATAAAAATACATAAATACAATAAACAATAAGCAAATGTAACTCAATTATATTAAGGCAATCAGAGTAGACGCTTCTCTCATATCTTCAGGAAGTCTGGTCTAGATTTTAGCAGTATAAATCTGAAACGCTGCCTCTCCATGTTTAGCCACTAACATGTCACAGATGCACTTTGGTGCGAGGCCCCGGAGAGACTTGTACATATGCAGAGCTGATTTAACGTCTTTTCTCTGAGCCACAGGAAGCCAGTGCAATCATTTCAAACCTTTTTTTCAGTAGGTTCTTAAATGAGTCTCTGCTTGTTGTTGTAAATGTCCAGCTTTGTTATTATGTCTCAAACACAAAGAGCTCCTGGTCCTGAACCAAAATGTGTACCAGATTGTACATGGAGACCCCCAATCCGGTACAATAACATTCTTCTTGCGTTGATGCAGCAGTGGCCTCTCATCTTCATACATAAAAATTAATATATATTTTTGCAATACAGGCAAAACATTCTCATTATTGTGGTTCAGCCGGTGGAGTGGAACTAAAAAGTCTTTGTGTTGTTTACTGTCTTGGTCTCAGATCTGCAGGAGGGGCCCGTGCAGTCAGTCGCCCCAGATTGAACAAACTCTCATGGTAATTATGTGTATTTATTCAGCTGCTATAGTGAAGTAAAGTTGCGTCTATAATTGTGTCGTGCAGGACTGAATTAGCCGAGGGGACGTGCGACACTTAATCTCATAAAACCGTTATAATTGTGGTTTTAATGAGCACGCACGTTATGGCAGTCTGGAACTGTTTGGAAGTGTATTTTAAAACGTTTATACATTTGCTCACAGAAATGTTCACTTATACAAAGGGTAAGCGTATTTTCAAGACTCAATACTTACTGTAATGTACTCTATGAATTCTAAGTAAAATCAAAACGTGACTTAGTATATGCAAACAACTTAATCCTTCTTTGATATGTTTCATTTATTCACACAAGCATGGTCAAACTTCTCCTCCTGAGGACCACATTGGAATATTAACCTACTGCCAGGGACAAACCTCATTTTTAATGTTTTTCTACATGTATAGTCCTTATTCTTGGGTCATTTGACGTCAGGGCAGTGGCGTGAATAACAAACGTGTGACAGGACGTGACGTAACCTGGCGGTGCAGTCTGCCGGGTTTATACACGGAGATAAAGTAGAAGAAGCGCTGTCAAAATGCCATCTTTTTGTGCGGTGTACGCTTGTAGCAACAGCGCGAATAGAGAGAAAGACAAAGAGTTCCTTCCGTGTTGCAACTGTGGTTTCATATAAACTTTATATAACAAAAAATCACTCGAATGAGGCGGCCTAAGTGGATAAAGGCTTTCCAAGATAAGCGCCCCCTGCCGGCCACCCAAATGAAACGCAGCCATTTCTTTTTTTTCTTTCCAAAAATGCCCAAAATCAAGACTCTTTTGAGAAATATTTTTTAGCACTCCCTTAGAATTGAGTGTCCCTCTCCCAATTAAGACTGTTACAACAACTGTACACTGCACAGGATAAGAGCCTTTTGACTCCAAAACAGACACGATTTATATGGTTTTCAATGGGAGCAAAACTGTGTTGTCCCATCTCTGCTCATTCGCCCCCTACTGGCCAGTTTAATGAAACCCTAGAATACTTTATCTACATAAACTGAGGAGGCTTCAGGGGCTTGATAGAAACTTCCAAAGAGCTTTATCAGGTCCATGGGTCAGGGTTTTCCCACCACTGGGTTATTCCGTTTTGCGGCTGCATCTTTTGTCTGTTATACACCATTAAGAAAAAAAACACATGAAGGGTTAATTCTTTTTGTACTTGTTTTTAATGGTAGGGGAAACTGGAGCACCTAAAGGAAACCTACACACATAGGTCTCTGTCCTTACTAAATTAAACTGTAACAATGTGCAGTTCTAAAAGGATGGCTGCACCAGATTTAGCACCATGCTACTTTCCATTTGTAGTCCTTGACAATACAATCATATAACATACATATTAAAATACAGGTTAATAAGTTTGTACAAGAAACCAGCGTAGTAACAGTCCTAAGTCACAAAGGGCAGGATACCATATAATACACAGCAAATTCACACCAGAATTCATTACTGGGTTAAGGTGCAATACAAAGTGACAGTACAGTATTCAGCTGAAAAAGTAAAAAGCTAAACCAGCTACGTTCGATTGAGCACTCTATCCCTCAATACCCTTTCTCAAAATCAATCAGCGAAAAGTATTAGTAACAGCAACCGTCACTCAAACATCACTCGTTGTCTTTGGAGAACATGTGTAATCATTGTACATTTCCACAGACTCCTCGGAGGAGCAGAGCGTCTCTCAGCGGGCGGCCCAGGACTCGCTTCTCCGCAGATCCGACGCGCGCCGAAAAAGACAAGGCCCATTTCTGCCAAACGCATTCCGCCCAAATGAGTTTGCTCTCGTTTTCGGCTGCGAGGACCAATCCATAAAAGCCGCTATACTCTGGCATTTGGAAAATCCATTTGCTATGATTGAAACTATCCAACTGAAACCGCCGCTGTCAGTCTATTCTCTCTCAAGTGCTATCTGTAGAAATGATATTTTTAAAAGTGGGCAAGGGACGTTCCGGGACACGAGCGATGGATTGAGGATTACATTCATGTTTTGGGTTGAGAGAGTGGGATTATAAAGCAGTGTGCTGGGTGAGTTTCAAACTGGGGAAAGTTTTTTTTTTTATGTCGAATGCATTCGGAAGCAGGGAACTAAAAAATAAATATTCACCGAGACATAATCCATTATGGAGACGGTATCTTTCATAGATAGGAAAAACATTTAATGAAGCAATAGTACCGGTGCTGTTGCTGGTGTTGCACAAAAAGTGATGAAATATTGGTAAAAAATTGCTCAGATTTGGCCAAATGTATCCAAATCTTAATCTTAAAACAAGATTTGCCAATGGGACAAGCAAAATTATATTGTTTTAAAAAGATACAAGAAATGTCTCCCTTGGAATGAGAAAATAAAGGTTCTTGAAATATTGGCAAATTTTGTTTGAGGACAGTCAAAATGTACTCAAATTAAGATAAAATACACTTGATTTAAGCAATGATTACCAAATATTTCATCATTTATTTAAGGGTGTTGCTGGTACTGGTGCTGGTGCTTATGCTGGTGTGCGCCCATTCTAATGCGGTGGAGCTGCATGCATACACGGAAATAGGATTAGAATGAGACATTGGGCAGTGATGCATTTGAAAGTACTGGGAAAAGCTAACCTTATTATGGAAATTTAGAAATATATGTATTTTTTAACGGGTATAGTGTACTCATTCATTCTGTTCGGAATCAAAAAACAGTTTCTGCTTCACGTGTTTTGTTGTTTTGTTTTGTAACAAGAAGCAAACAGACTGGAATCTAGTGCTTTTAAGAGCGCTGCAGAAATTCAAGATTTCTGTTGCAGCAGCTGAGCTTGTGTGAAGATGAAATGCCCAAAGTAAAAAATTACGATGTGTGGTTACATTTGTTAAGCCTTGGATTAAAATTGCTTATCATATAAAATTGCTTATTATATTGACCCCTTGCATGTGACGTCACAGCCACGCCCACTCTCCATGACAGACGGCAGAAGTCTAACTGGAGCCTACGGACACCTGACCAAAACAACCTGTTTCAGCGCATTACAGCCAAAACTATGACATTTTGCAGTGCTGTTGATTATACTAACAGGCAAGGACATACGCTTTTTTATCTGATACCTGCTCGTCATGAAGACCGAAGACGACGATGGCCAGCGGCAATCAACCAAAAGTTCACCTTGGAGAGACCCATGAGGAAAACGCATTAGACTTATTGATTTAAGCATGTTTATTGATTGAGCATGTTTGGCGCCCTAGGCCCGGGCGGGATGCTGTTGAGCACGGCGCTTGCTCGCGTGCATGATCCCCCCGGGGCCTAGGCACTGGTGACGGCAGAGGCAGTAGGCAAGCACGCTTCATGCGAGAAGGAGGAGGTGGGGCGGCGGCGGCTTGCAGACTTCAGAAGATCGGGAAGTGGGCGTCTCCGGCTTTTAACTTGCTGTCCTGGTGGTTATTGGTTGACTGGGTGTGGGCGTTGCTGGTATTGATGAGTCGAGGAAGAGCAGCCTGTGGCCTGGCAGCAACAGCCGGGTCTACCACGGTGAACTTTCGCGAAAGCTCCATTTCACCTTGGAGAGACCCATGAGGAAAACGCATTAGACTTATTGATTTAAGCATGTTTATTGATTGAGCATGTTTGGCGCCCTAGGCCCGGGCGGGATGCTGTTGAGCACGGCGCTTGCTCGCGTGCATGATCCCCAAAAAGCGGGCCTGCGATTGGGATAGCAGGACGCACTGCGCGGGCCTGAGAGCATGAGCGAGCTGAGAACATGCGCGCACGCGCATGTTCAGCCAGCCGCTGTAGCAGAGGAATCTTTGAGCGACTGAGAACATGCGCGCACGCGCATGTTCAGCCAGCCGCAGCAGAGGAATCTTTGAGCGAACTGAGAACATGCGCGCACGCGCATGTTCAGCCAGCCGCAGCAGAGGAATCTTTGAGCGAACTGAGAACATGCGCGCACGCGCATGTTTAGCCAGCCGCAGCAGAGGAATCTTTGAGCGAACTGCGAACATGCGCGCATGCGCATGTTCAGCCAGCCGCAGCAGAGGAATCTTTGAGCGAACTGAGAACATGCGCGCACGCGCATGTTCAGCCAGCCGCAGCAGAGGAATCTTTGAGCGAACTGAGAACATGCGCGCACGCGCATGTTCAGCCAGCCGCAGCAGAGGAATCTTTGAGCGAACTGAGAACATGCGCGCACGCGCATGTTCAGCCAGCCGCAGCAGAGGAATCTTTGAGCGAACTGAGAACATGCGCGCACGCGCATGTTCAGCCAGCCGCAGCAGGGGAATCTTTGAGCGAACTGAGAACATGCGCGCACGCGCATGTTCAGCCAGCCGCAGCAGAGGAATCTTTGAGCAAACTGAGAACATGCGCGCACGCGCATGTTCAGCCAGCCGCAGCAGAGGAATCTTTGAGCGAACTGAGAACATGCGCGCACGCGCATGTTCAGCCAGCCGCAGCAGGGGAATCTTTGAGCGAGCTGAGAATATGAGCGCACGCTCATATTCAGCCAGACGCTGAAGCAAGGAATCTTTGAGCGTTTGAGGAAAGTGCGTGCCGCCACCAGAATCTTATTGCTTACTTGCTTTGCTGGGAGCTTACGAGGAAGCCGGTAGACGTTGTGCTGCCATGATAGCGGTCGCATCTGGCCTGATGTAGGTGGAGAAGCCGAAGAGGACCAGCGCCCCAGCTGTTGCAGAGGAAGAGTGGGGGAGCCCCAGCGAGGTCGCGCGCGTGGCAGCGCCTATCCTGAAGGAGTGGGCTGTATAGAGCTGGGGAGACAAATTGCAGAGGAGCAGTAGGGATCTTAGCTGAGCTCTGAACCAGGTTGCTGTTATGGGAAGGTTGACTGGAGTGAGAATTAGAGGTCCGTTAAAATCTCCTTTTTGCCGCGGAGGCGAGTGTAACGCATCATGGACCTGTAGGGGCAGAGAGATGTGTCGAAGCGAGCTATTATTGAGTTGCAGGCGCCTCTGATCTTCGAATGTTTGAGATGAAGGTTGAATGGTCAGGGGACATTATGTTGGGTGAGAAGAGCGACCTTTGTTTAATGCTTCCACTACGTCGAGATGATCACGCATGACAGAGATCCTCTTTCTCTGCCACGTGTGATTCCGCAGCGCGCAGGCCACGACCACTGGGAATGTCTCGTGTAGGGCAGAGGAAATGCTCCGGGGAAAGTAGCGGGCCACGGCCGGCGAACCACTGGTCCTGGAAGAATCCCCCAAAAACCCACGGAAGGGGCAGCGTCCGTGTAGAAGCGGAGACCTGTAGGGGCAGAGAGACACACCGGAGAGGGCCATTGATGTTGCAGGCGCCCTTACGCTTAGAATCTTGGGTTGGAGAGTAGATAATTAGGCCAGTAGAATAGGACGGGAAAAGCCGTGTCTCGGACCGCATAGAAGGTTGAGTGAGCAGTGGTGAAACGCTTATGCAGAGAAGCCACAGAAGGCGAGCAGAAGATGCTGCGAGGAGGGCAGACATGTACTGGAAGATGAGCCGGAGTTCAGTGCCGCTCAGAGCCGCTGCAGGATGGGCAGCATGATGGGGAGCCTGTGATCAGAAGAGTGAAGAACCAGGTATGGATGCCTTTGATTAGGAGTCCGATTGACGGCTCAGCGCAGCTACTTGGCCAGCTGCATCTGATAGAATCAGAAGATTAAGTAGAGAGATGAAGCACGACCGCCGAAGCGACCCTGGGAACATAGGTGCGAGTCCGGCGCAGCGCGGCATACTCAGCCGGGCTGCATCCATTAGAAGCAGGATAAGCTTCTAAGAGAATGGGTTGCAGTAGCAGTAGCAGCAGCGGCAGCAGCAGTAGCCTCAGATAATAACAGCAAAAGTCCTGTATCAAGCCGCGGCAGCAGCAGTAGCAGCAGCAGCAGCAGCGTCCTTAGAAAATAACAGTAATAGTTCTGTATCAAAGCCACAGCAGTAGAATGTTGTTGTAGCTGTTCAGGGTTTCAGTAAAAGAGATGCGAAGTGAAGAGAGATGGCAAAGTAAATGAAGCAGCAGCAGCAGTAGTAGCCGTATGAAGCAGCAGCAGTAGCAGTAGCAGTATGAAGCAGCAGCAGCAGTAGCAGTATGAAGCAGCAGCGGTTGCAGCATCCGTAGATAATAACAGCAATAATCCTGTATCAAGCCAGAGCAGTCGAATATTGTTGTAGCTGTTTAGTGTTTCAGTAAAAGAGATGCGAAGTGAAGAGAGATGTCAAAGTACATGAAGCAGCAGCAGCACGGCAGCAGATGCAGTATGAAGCAGCAGCGGCAGCAGTAGCAGCAGTAACGGTAGCAGCATGAAGCAGCAGCAGCAGCTGCAGCATCCGTAGATAATAACAGCAATAATCCTGTATCAAGCCACCGCAGTAGAATATAGTTGAAGCTGTTTAGTGTTTCAGTAAAAGAGATGCGCAGTGAAGAGAGGTGTCAAAGTAAAGAAGCAGCAGCAGCACGGAAGCGGTAGCAGTATGAAGCAGCAGCGGCAGCAATAGCAGCAGTAGCGGCAGCAGAAGCAGCAAGCAGCAGCAGCACAATGCGATTCATACGAACAACAGACGTGTCACGCCAGTGTGCGCCGCTTGTCTCCGTGAGCCAGGTTACGTACGTGTCTGAAGAGCCGAGCCGTAGAGACAGGTGCAGCCTAGGAGCCTGCGGAGCGGCAGCGGCAGGAACAGCAGCAGCGGCACATGTAGTAGTAGGAGCAGCAGGAGCAGGCAGCCGGGACAGGCAGCAGTAGGAATAGGCAGCAGCGGGATCAGGCATCAGTAGGAACGGCAGCAGGGACCGCAGCAGCGGCGGTCAGAGAACCATGCCCACGGTTGTTTAAGAGCCTGAGGAAATAAATCAACCCGAATCCGAAACATTCCCATGCGAGAACCAGATGTCCCCTGGAGCCATCTTGCTGCTTTGATTATGGTAGAACGCATGAACGATCACTGATCCATGCGTTCATTAGCTCCAGCTCCACTTCAAACCCATTGCAGATTCACATTGGGCCCTTTTTCTTTCTGCTGCACTTTCGAAATGCAACAGCTGCAGTTTAGTTACCAATTTAATACTAGTGACCTAGCTATTTAAATGCATGGCCCCTCTTTCCTCCTGCAGATAGACGAATTTAAATACATTCATTTAACAATAGTGACTTGCGAGTAATGAGATTGATGCTGTAAAGATGGCGCCGTGCAAGAGCTCTGTGTGTGCCGTCTGGAGCACGATGGGGTAGTCTTTGCACATTTTTTTCCAACGTGGTTTTACTGCAAGTGGCAGAACATGAATCTGAATTAATGCACATTGCTCCTCTTATATCCCTCAGACATTGGAGATTGATGCCATTTAAGATGCATTGTCCCTCAGTTAGCTCAAACACGTGTAAAACGGAGCCTGCAGACCAAGCACGGGGCGAAGACTGACGCCTGCAGTCAAGTGCGTAGGGCAAAAACCGGCCGCCTGCAGCCTAGACTCCGGGATTAAACTGTCCGCGGTCGGCACGCTCACTGTACTCACATGCCAGGAGACTTGGGAAGCAACGGGACAACGCGGCACCGCCAGACCGTCTGCGCGCGGCAGCAGACCACGAGGAACGAGCAGCACAGAACCGCGGAGGGGCCCCGCGGAGCAGCCCGCAGAAGAGCCCGCAGAGGAGGAGAGCAGTGGGGATATGCGAACCACAGCAGGTGCAGGGACGTGGAAGAGGAGCAGACCACGAGCAGCCAGACTGAGGACAGCCGGGCCACGCGCACGAGCAACACGTGAGCAGAAGCGACCCCTCCAGAACAACGCATGCATTTGCGAACAGGTGCGTTAGCGACATGCACCTTGCAGGCTTCAGAAGTTTGCAGACTTCAGAAGATCGGGAAGTGGGCGTCAACCTGTTTCAGCGCATCACAGTCAAAACTGTGACATTTTGCAGTGCGGTTGATTATACTAACAGGCAAGGACATAAGCTTTTTTATCTGATACCTGCTCGTCATGAAGACAGAAGACGACGATGGCGGCAATCAACCAAAAGGACTGGGACCCATCCAAGTACTCCCTAATATGCAGTGAACACTTTTTAGAAGATAAAGCAATCACAAGTTTGTATTTATTTTATTTCCATTAATTTGGAGGACAATGACACACGTCAAACGTGTCTCTTACTACTGTCCTGTATGTGCAATGCAACATTGACATTTTTATCTTTTAAGTCAATTGCGTGTTTCACTATTTTCCTCTCCGTCAGTACGTATCATGTTTGGCTGTAGACAGAACAGCCACAGAAAAGTGGACTATTGCTAATGCTACCAGCAAAATGTACATATAAATCTGCTCCAGTGTGAGGGGATGCATTGTTAACGATAATGATAAAGATCATGTAGGGTGAATTTGGGCAAAAATATACATTTTATTTAATCGATAAAATTGACTGGGGGGAGAAGGTACGGGTCAACATCCAGTTAGGCGATCCTTAACTTCCTCCAAATACCACTATTTGTGAGCCCTGACCTGATGTCCTACTTCCACCTATAACGTAATCGAACATTGCTTGAAGCAGCCAGTGTTGCCAACTCCTCAGTAAGGAAAGTAGCTATTGGCTGTCCCAAAAGTCGCTAGAAGTCGCTAAATGACGTCATCGCCTAATTTGCATAATTTGCCATTTGCAAATAACTGTAACGGACGCTGTAGGAGAGAGGAATAAGGTCGTGGGAGAGACAAAAGTGAGTAAAAACACCCTAAATATGTTTAGAAACTACAAATAATTTCAACATTAACAACATTTAATGATTTTAATGCTTTGTCTAGATCCACATTACACACATCAGTTTTGTCCTGTATTGTTAAATGTTATAACAGCAAATGTAATCAAAAGATTGTTATGTAGGGTGAAATTGCTAGCTCTACAACCAACCCTCCTCCTTTATCCGGGCTTGGGACCGGCAAAGTGACCCAAAAGACACACTCTGGCAGAGTTACTTAGGTTTATTTTTGTAAGTTTTTTTTTTTTTTTCATAGTTTGGCATAACAAATGATTTAATGTGACCCACTACTGAGAGAAAACAGAGTCACGGACAGAGCTGCCGCGGATGGAGTGGGGGGTAGTGGGGGGTGGCGGTGGTAGGAGTGGCCGGGGAGCTTTGGATGTGTGGTGGTGGTGGAGCTGAAGTTCAGTCTGCAGCAGCCTGAAAACTTCCTGTGCTTTTGAGTCTCCTCTCTCTCTCTCTGCTCCGCCCATAGACTGTAGCTGGGACTGCTGCGCAAGGCTACTGTGAGACTGGCCGCCTGTAAGTGCTTTGGGACGGGGGAGGGGCTCACGTTGAGGACAGCAGAACAATACGTGCTTCACGAGTCTCCAAAACACCAGATAAGTCGCCAATAACACCAGAAAAAGTCGCTAGATTTGTCGCTAGTCGCTTTTTTGAAAAAAAGTCGCTATAGGGGTCTGAAAAGTCGCTAAATCTAGCGACAAAGTCGCTAAGTTGGCAACACTGGAAGCAGCCACTTCTCTCGATTTAAAGGACAACTCACCCTCAAATCCACTTTTTTTGCTGATAAACGGTATAAATGAGTGTCCAATAGTGTTGTCTACATATCCTGGTCATAATTTTGTAACTTTGGTGCAAATTAGTTGAAAGTTAAACTTTCTGCCTAAAACCGTCTGTGAGGCGCCATCTGCTGGCGACCTGTATTACTACATTTGAATTTTGAATCTGGCGCCAACACTGGCGCGGCAGCAAGACCTGACGTCTGAAGCAAGACCTGAGGTCAGCAGCCCCTAGGTTCTTCAAAGTAGGACCTTTCGCTCTGATACTGCTTCACACACTCTTGGCATTCTCTTCATGAGCTTCGAGTTATTGACCTGAAATGGTCTGAGTTCTCACAGATGCTTAGCACTTGTTGGCCCTTTCGCCTTCACTCTGTGGTCCAGCCCCAAAACCATCTGGATTGGTGACTGTGGAGGTCATCTGGTCCAGCACCCACCACTCTCCTTATTGGTCAAACAGCCCTTACACAGCCTGGTGTGGATCTACAGTCAATGGTCATGAAAAGAAAGGACACTCATTGAATGAGAAAGTGTGTCCAAACTTTTGGTCTTTGCTGTAGCTACAGTATATACCAGATATGTTACCAATACGTTTTTCCTCTCCGTTAGCTTTTTCCCTTACCCACCGACAAATGAAAAAATGGTGGTCTCTCAAAAAATACCAGCCTTTAAAAATGGCCAGTCAAACTTTGTCAGTACAAGTTGAATCTAATTGTCTTCTATAACATTGGTAAAGAAACAGATGGGCCTAAATACACTAAGAAAAATAAACCAGAACAAAACACTAATGATAAATTGGAATATGTAACATTTTAATCAGTTTGAGACTATATCCACACGAAGACAAAACGCTTATAATTTCAGAAACTTTTTCTGTAAACACGGAGTTAGCTCAGTAAATGTGTGCGTCCATATGAATGTAGTCAATACGCCTGAAAACGCTGTGAAACTATGCCAGACCTGTTGGTGGCGCTGTGACGCAATGACGGGATCAAGCCCAAACTTCCGTGACGGGAACTAGGCATGCGCAGAATTTTGTAAACAGACAACATGGCGAGTGGGCGAGCTGGTACTACATTAGTATGGACGGACGATGAGGTTGAACTGTTGCTTCGGGTCACACTGGATTACAAAACCAACAAGCTACAAGAAAGTGTCATTATTTTCTGAGTGCGGCGCATGCGTGCTTTAACAAGAGGCGGGGCGATGACGCAAGCGTCTCAGATACATTGCGGAGAGGCAGTAACCACGGAGCGGCATATACGGAGTTTTGAAATCTTTCCACTCTGGGACCTAGTTTCAAAAATGTTCGTTTACACCCCCCCAAAACGCCGGCCTCGTATGGACGATACACTGGATTGATAAAGTATTTTTGCGTTTAGGCCTGAGCTTGACTTCGTGTGGACAGGGCCTGAAAGTCATTTAGAATATAACAGTGGTTCTCAACTAATGGGTACGCGTACTCTTTTTCTGGTAAAAAATCTGGAATCTTGAATGATTGGAACTATATCTGAACTCTGAACACTGTAAAGCGCTTCGGGTGACCTTGGTCTGTAAAATGTGCTATATAAATAAACATTACTACTTACTTACCTACCAATACAATATGTGGTTATTAGATATTTTTATTTTTTGGGGGGGATTTTTGTGTGTTTGTCTTTATGTACTGAGGGCCCGGTCCACGCTGGTCTTACATGCCCTCTGTTACTGTATTCCTTTGACTAGGTGCAGATAGGATGTCAGACTGACAAACTCAATGGTTTAGACGAGTTGAAGAGAGCTCCATCCGTCTGTGAGAGTTTCCCAGTCACTTCAGAGATGGTTCTGGTGCACAACCTTTGGGGAGGCCTACTTTACATCATAGCGCCTCCAAAAACTCAAGTGATGGGAGCTGAAGTCATTGTTCAAGTCGGTGTTCCTGTGCCATATTACAAATCAGGTGAGCACAATTGCAGTATGTTCAATTGACGTTAACATTGCCTTCCATAGATTACATTTTGCTCTCTTTTTCTTACAACAAACTATCTATAGCCATGAACCAATTCCTCCTGGGACCCTTCCTTGTCGATGCAGGAGGGTCTTGTTGGACAGTTAGTGTCCAACAGAAAGGATTGGTGATGATCAGGACACTTTAACATTCTACAACATGTATGGACATTTTCTTTTGTGTGTGCTTTATATTCTTCATGTGTTTTAACTGTTGATTCTCTGACCTGTGTTGGTGATTTCAATGGTTTTGTTAAGTCCTCTGAGATGACTTTTGTTGTGACCATAGGGCTATACAAGAATAAATTGTATTGTATTGTGGTTGACTTCAGGAAGGAGTTCGGATTACACCAGTGACGAAGGCACATTAGGGCCAGGGTGGGCCTAGGCCCGCCCACTTTTTTGATTGGCCCAGGACCTGGCCCGCCCTGAGAAGGCTTGCATAATTTTTCTTACCATTTTTTATGATTGATACTTTTATTCACTCTTAAAAAAAATGCTTAACATTGACATTCAAACCAAAGCCTTTAAAAATGTATTGATAAATGATTAGATGTTCACACGCCGCGCCTCCTTCTCGCCTCCACAGCAGCAGCAGCATTCATCTCTCTGCAGTGATTGGCTGTCTTCTTCCACCTGCACTTAAAATAGCGAGGCGCCAAACTCTACATGTAGCTACTGTTTACTTTCAGTAAAGTCCGAGCGCTCTCTGAAAAGTGATCAGTGAAGCCGTGTAGCCAGTGTCAAGAAACGCGTTTCCCCTAAGCCTCGTAAAATGTGAGTAATCAGAGAAAATTATTATGGATCTATCTCCATTCAACACATTTACATATGTTCTAATCTGTCACTGCACTGAACTGGGAAACTCAGGCTGCACCATGGATCTATAAGTGCAGGCTGCACAGAGATAGCACCGTCTGAAGTTGAGAAACCGGGGGTTTAAAGGCTGAAAAAATACTTCCAGTGCTCCTCCACTCTGTGTGATCATACTCTTGTCTTCTATATTGATTTTTTTTTTGCTTCTGCAATGTTACTGATGAGCTGTTCCCTCTTAGATGCGTGCATGCGCAATCGCGCTGTTCTTTAGGGGTCTTATTATAAAACATCCATGGTCTCAGCGCACAGAAAACGTCCTGTGCCGCACAAAAGAAGCAGCCACGTATTTCAACAGTGTATGGACCGCGGTAGATCTGCGCGGTCAGGCCCCATTCAAAGTCAGAGTCATGGCTCTCTTTCTGTGACGATGAGGAACATTGTCCGCGGGTGCGGGAGAAGAGCTCAACCCAGAAGTCTGAAGCTGCGTTCAATCCAAAACAGAGCTAGGACCAACCTCACCCTGCACACCGTGAACCGCAAATGCGGACTCGGTCTGGCCGCGGACTCGCGAGCAGTGTCTCACGAGCGCTACACCAGCTGCTGTGGTGTGTGCGTGGAGCTTCACACGCGCACGCACACGCACACACACATGCGGGGACACTTGAGTCTGAAGAACAGGAGTCCTGCTTACGTCTCTTTATCCAAAGTGCCTCCATCACTTTGCTGTAGTTTTATTGTTAGTGCTCATGATGTTAAGATTCAGTTCAGCTCAAAGGCCTGGAGCGAAGTTGGTTTTATGGCAATTTGACTATTAATAAATGCGATTTGTTTTATAATGCAATATATGTATTATTATGACTAAATATAATAATGTATACCATTTATTAAGACTCTAAAGGTTAAAGCCTCTAATGCCAAATATATTCCTAAATCTACTTTAATTCACCATCGTTTATACTGTAGCTAATTAGCGCCTATCCACTACAGTCTATGCTGTTCACTAAAAGCTGTCAAACCGAGGAGGCATGTCTGCTAGGTATTATTGGATATCATATTAAGTTTTCCTCTGGCAAAAGTTGGCCCGCCCACTTTTTCTTCAGGCCCGCCCTATTCAACATTTCTGCCTACGTCTCTGGATTACACACTCATTCATCCACATTCACATTTCTAGACCTCTCAGGACAGCCATTAATGAGACAAGCCATTTAGTCTTATTTCAAGAATAGTGTCTTTGTTTTCTGATTCAAAGGGAGACATTTCTTGTATCTTTTTAACACAAGATATTTTTTCCTGTCCCATTGGCACGTCTGATTGTAAGGCAGGCAGAATGCTGTAGGGCCCCTAGCTTTCAGACAGGGGGCCCTTAAACTATTGACTCCGCCACTGTCACAGCTCTCACATTTAACGCTCTCTTCACGCCTTCACTCAACCCATACCTTGGCCTACCTCTCAGGCTACCACCACTCATGCAGCTATTTATCACTCTCTAATGGCCCGGTCACATAGGTTTTTACAAACGAACTAGGCCAAGTGGCCCGGATCGTCGCCACAGGGGTGTGAAAATGGCCCGCGGTCACATGAACGTATTGTCTGAACCGTGCCAGGGAAATTGTGCTGTAGCCGCGAGGATCCTTTGGGCTGTGTGACACAGATGAGCGCGACAGACCGGTATGTGTGTACATCTATGTATGTGTGTATGTTCTGGCCCGCACTAGTGTGCAACTTTGGCGGATTAGTAACAGAGGGGAGAGAGGATGCGTGTGGATGTTACGTATCAATGGAGGGGGGAAAAT
Organism: Knipowitschia caucasica; assembly: GCA_964034765.1. Lineage (NCBI taxonomy): Eukaryota > Metazoa > Chordata > Actinopteri > Gobiiformes > Gobiidae > Knipowitschia > Knipowitschia caucasica. The sequence goes on along the minus strand of OZ035837.1, from coordinate 16,557,308 downwards.
GTGTGTGTGTGTGTGTGTGTGTGTGTGTGGGTGTGTGCGCGCATGTGTGTGTGCATGTGTGTGTGGCGCGTGCGGCATGAAAGTCAGCTCTGAGTTTACTGATACATTGGCGCACACAGCTACATACAGACCCGCTCGTCACACCGTGCAAAAAGGGCTTAAAATAGCGTTTTAGAGATACCTCCTCTCTCCCTCTTTTCTTTTTTTAACCGACAGGTTTGACCGGTTAACGCTGTGACGGTCAACCACCGGTAAAATGGTCACCAATTTACATCCCTATTTCTGCTACTCTAGCTAACAGCTCAGTACGGATCGCGTTGTTTAGGGAAAGATACATCTCACACTTGTGCAAATTGCTCTGATGCAAAGTGCAGCAGTTCATTGGGTAACGTGTGTGTGTGCGCGCTGCGGACACACACACTCTTTAGCAACGAGCGTAAGAGCACTGAGAAATGAATGAGAATGAAGGAATGAAAAGTGTGGACTACGCAGAGAGCGACCGCAGACAGGGAGGTTACATGTGTGTGTGTGTGTTCTGGTGATTAAATAAAGACTGATTCTTGAATATCTGAAGTATTGCAAAAGCACCACACTGTGAGCGAGGGTCAGGACCATGGATCTATAATAATAACGGTCAGGACAGAAGAGAGCTACCCATAGGAAACGCTTTTCTTTGGCCCTGCAGAGAGACACTCCCCCTGCGCCCCTCGAGCACGGTCCGGGGATTATATGAAAGGTTTAACACAGCGGAGAATATGAAAGTGCAGGAGAGAAAATGCACAAGATAGGAAGACTTAATGTGACGCGCAATATCAAGTCCTCACCACACCTAATTTTTTTAGGTGTGGTGAGGTCCTCCACACAGAAGGACTGGCTATAGATCCAGGACCTAAGCTACAAAACGAGGACAAGGGCCAAGCAGCAGCAGCAGAACGTGGACAGGTCCGGGTCAGGCAGGGCAGTCCGCAGGTGTGGATGGAAGGGGGCAGGGCAGTCCACAGGTGTAGATGGAGGAGGCCAGGTTCAGAGATCCCGTCATCGTACCATGAAACAGACAATGGGACAACGAGTGTATAGCAATGAACAGACTACAGTCAAAATCCTAATAATGATAAAGATAAACAGATAAAGTAGAAAGGAGGAGAGGATAGTGCTCAAGTTACCATACTTCTCCCAGCAAACTGACTCCCTATGCAGCTTGACTGACAGTCTAAGAGTGTCCATTGTCCATTTTTTTCCCCTTAATCCATTTCTGGGTCGGGGGGGTGGCAGTCAGAGCTGCACCCAGTACACTCAGCACCAGCCCCTAACTGATCCTCCTGCTGGTGGTGAGTCCACAGGAGCTGAGATCTTTCAGTGGGGGCTTCAGGTGAAGTGGGGTTAAGTGTCTTGCCCAAGGACACAACGACAGCAGTCATCAGTGGGAGTCGTGAAGTAGGTCTTACGGTGGGCTCGAACCCACGACCTTCAGGCCCAAAGGCCAATGCTCTACCAACTGAGCTACTGTCGCCCCCAAAAAGCAGACAAACTCTGCTTTTTAATTACTCTTCTCTTTTCTCAGGGGAAACTTCTCTGTCTGATTGGTCACGTCTGCGCACGGCCCTGTCTCCCTGGGCAGAGCTGGAGTTTGAGAACATCATTCTGACGGTGCCTTCAGAGGTGATCCGGACTCTGGAGCGTCCTGACGAGCTGGCCGCGCTCTGGGACAAGATGTTGAGGGCCATTGCAGACTTGGCTGCAATCCCACACAAGTTTAAACGGAAAGAGAGATTTGTCTGTGAAGTGCAGATCTCACATGGTAAAAATAGTAATGCACACTAATGTCTAGTCCACAAATTCAACAGAGATTTAAAGATCGTACACTGTCAGAATTTGAGCCTGGAGATACTTGCTTTATAAGGATACTGAATAACAATATGAAAAGTTAATGTAGTGTCCATTTTAAAAGTTACATAGACAAAGTTCAAGTCCATTCTAGAGGAGGTTTTAACTAGAATTAGTAGGCCTCAGTTATGCAACATTATACTTATGGTGTGAATAAAGCGCTTGTGAAGAAGTGAAAGATAAATCGTCGTAATTCTACTTGTACATGTCTTTTTTTGCCAATAATTCACTATAACTGTACGTTTTTGTAGTGTTCAGATCTCTTCTAATGATCTTTATTCGCATATGTGAATATATGTATCTTGGTGCTGCCCGCTGTTTGGTCAAGCCTTTCAATCTTTTTAACTAAAGTACCATATGTATCTACAAAATGCACTGCTGAAGAATGACTCTACAGTGTATAGTACTTGCTGGACTATCAAAAGCACCTGTATCTAAAGTGCACAAGCTGCATTTGAAAAGGAAGTACATTTTGTTAAAATTAGCTGCAGAGGTTCATGTTGTAATATAACACTTAAGCAACGTCTGATGTTCAGCTGACAGAGCAAAACTAAGCTGATAGACGACACTTATGAACAAAGCTTTGTAAATGACACAATGAACTCTGAGGAGAAAAACATGAACTCTTAGCTCTCATCTTGTTGCGTATTTACTTATCTATTTTGACAATAAATATGCGTCCTATACCTACTAAACAATGTCCATAAACTATACTGCCCTAATCACTTACAATTACAAGTCCTTTGTACTCGTGTCTCCTTTTTGCTGTTCACATAAACATAAATACATTTTCCAAATGATCTCCTGGGTCCTAGAAGATACAATACAAGTGCCTGAATTGGGCTAATCACGATATAGTCCAGAGTTTTAAACAAAGTTGAAAAGAGTTTTGGTTCATATTTAAGCTTGGTAAGGAGTCGTCCTGTGTCTTGTATGACTTATATTTCAAGCATCTATAGTTTTAATTAACTGAAATTAGATCCTTAACCCCATGTACGGAACATAAAGTGATGTTTGCTCTGGTTACTGTTTCAGGCTGGATGCATGCAGGTTATCCCATCATGGCACACACAGACGACGCTGCAGAGATTGTCAGTGTTAAACATGCAACCACCCAAGGTCTGTGGGGACCAATACATGAGCTGGGACACAACCAACAGAGAGAATGCTGGGAGTTCCACCCTCACACCACAGAGGCCACATGCAACCTGTGGTCTGTTTACGTGCACGAGACAGTGTTAAATCTCCCCTGCGAGAAGGTATAGGGGAATATATAAGGAATGCTGAATGATAAACAGTTTAACCAACATTGGGCTCACAATGCAGGTTCACTATGAGATGCAAGCAGGAAGACGGAAAAGTTGTGCAGAAAACTATGCAAAAAATGGAAGCAAGTTGAGCGAGTGGGATTTGTGGACTGCCCTGGAGACATACATGCAGGTATTGTCTGGTTTGAGTGATCATTATGTGTATATTGTCAAACACCACACCAGGGAGCTACTTTGGACCTTCTTCTTTATTACAGTCGTATAATATGGAATATTAAAGCTGGGGTACCTGCATAGCACATGTTTGTTTCAACAAAGAGCCTTGTTTAAATCTCACCACAACATGCTCTCTTTGTCTTATCAGAAAAAAAAAAGTCTATTGCATGTTTGTATGAAAGGGCCCTGTGAGTCACTATTTGACGATTTGGGCTGTGAGCTGATTGGCTGAGTGCGGTCGGTCCTCACTTTACCATCTGAAAAAGCTGATCTAAACATGCAACAGAGTAAATAATCCCAGCAATGTAATGTTTTACTTACAAATACAATTCTCGTGAAAACTATTAATTGTTTTGAGATTAGGGAACCAATTTTTGTTGTACTGTTTTGTGGGTAAAAGTTAGGTTTCCCAGCTTTAATGTATGTATTTTTGGCATCTTAAGTAGTTGGGTGCAGCTCTGACTATAGACATACTTTACTACGACTTACCCACTAAGCAAGCCGACGTTGAATCAACGTAATTTGAACGTCGTTGTCCGACGTAGAATATAGGTCACTGGTGGGTGCAGAATGAAAGTTTTCTCGACGTCGTTTCCCGACGTCACCTCAACCTCCAAATGTTACGTTGATGGCACGTCAATTCAAGGTTTGAATGTGGTACAGAACCGGTCTTATTTGTATAGCACAGTCAAAACAAAAGGAAACTCAAAGCACTGAACAAAAGATAGAAACAATCAAACAAGGCATTACAATTATAAATATTGACAGTAAATTAAAAAGATACAAATAAAATCTCTCATAAAATCTCTCAGTTGAAGCAGAAACAGAAGTGTTTTAAACCTGGATTTTAACATTGTCAAAGAAGAAGCCTGTCTCACATTTCCAGGAAGACCGTTCCAGATTTTAGCCTTGTGAATCTGAAATGCAGCTATATCATGTTTAGTTCTGACTCTGGGCAATAAACAATAAACACAGCATTCAAAAATCATTAGAACAACTGTAGTAGAAGGATATCAGTCATTATTGCAAATGGAGCTGCATTAAAAATCATGTTTCTCTACATCAAAGTACAAGTTAAAGCACACAGGGCACAGTGTTATGAACACTACTGTACTGAACAGTTCATGCCAAAGTAAAAAAACATGATTGTAGCGCCTATGTTTGGATCAGTATTAAAACAGGCACAAGCTACACTCTAGGTTCCCCAGATGTAAAAACACAATCTGAAAGGCAGAAGAATGCATTTATTGAATGTTGATGTTCCAACATGTGTCCTCTCTTGGTCTTCAGTCTTTCATCACAAGGTCCAAGCACAGCACCTGAAAATGTCGAACATGTTTAGTTTCAACATAATGTGGCAAAGTGATATAACAACACATAACTTTCTATTAATGCCTCAAACCACTCGATCCATCACCATGTGATACAAACCTTGGCACTGCACTAGCTCGAGACACTGGAAGACACTCCGTCTGAGAAACTTGGGATAAGGCTTTGGTCATTGGAGTAATTCCATGTAAAAAACAATTGCAAATGTGCATTTGTTTTGCACATGGACAAATGAGCCCTGAAAGCTACTTACCCTGTATTACTCTACACATGTTGCATTTCCGAGGGGGCATCTTCCCCTTGTTGCTCTTTTCCCTCATCTTGAGTGAGTTGCTGAACAATCTGAGAAAAAGATAGATGTTTTCAAAGAGAATACACCAAATAATGGTTTATTCTCAAAACAACATAATAATACAGAAGAACAATAAATGTGTGAGAGTGTGATTCTTACCTTTGAACACCTTCAACACAGTCTGACACCTGTAAGACTCAAACACACATGACACATTAGGAATACACACAGAACATTAGTTATTGCAACAATCATGAAATTATACTCTATGGATTTCACAATAATTGACTGCATTAGCAAAGGTAAATGTATTTTAATTAACATATGGCTGGTTTTAAAGTTTATAAGAAAAAGTAAGAAATTGAATAGAGTTGCAAGCGCTAGTTAGCTTGCTACCAGCAGATGAATGGATATTTAATATTTGCAGCTAACAATAACAAAAATAACAACTGTAGTGGCTCATTTAAACAGCCACAGTGAGAAGAAGTGAAAGTCTCTGACATTGAAGATTTAATGGGAAGACATTCAATCCATTTATTAAACAAAGCAATACATGAACATAAACTGTCTTTCTGCAGCAGGTAACATCTGTGTGCTCCTATGGTCCCACATGGTCCCACATGGTCCCACACCTGAACTCAACTCCAACTGATGACATCACAGGTGTCTAAATGATGGGAGTGTCCCAAATATTAAAGCTGATCTCCCTGTTTTTAAACTTAGTTTACTAAGTACTGTTGTCTTTCTGCAGTTTATAAACCATTGTGAAATATACAGTAACTTTACATTTTGGAATTGAATTATTATTTTAAAACTCAAGAATCTTAACCTTTTTTAACACATAGTTTGTTGGACAGTCTAACCTAAGAATTCTAATGTGTTAAAAATAGTTTGAAATATGAAACACAATATCATATTTTAAACTTTAACTTAAAAACTAAAAAAAGGTGTCTCTCTTTCAGCTGAGCAGTGCCAGCCGTTATTATTATAAATTCATGCACTGGCAATTCAAAATACAGATAATATACAAAATATACTTAACAAAATCCACGTATACGTGAGAAAACGACTTACTTTCTGTCTCCAACTCTTTTCAATGTGGAAATGATACATCTATATCTAAAAACTGTGCAGACTGTGTACTTACTAGAGAGGGTGATTCCAAGTAAATAAAGCAGGGCAGCGACAGAGGTACAGATTCAACGTCATATCAACGTCTGGGAAGGCATTGCTTTACGTCCAGATGCACACCTTACGTCGTTTAGACGTGGAAAACAGGTCCTCGACCGAGCGACTCGCGTGTCGGGCTGTAACCTCGCATAAGTGTGCGTCGGTTGTTTAGGGTGTTATGTATTATTTTTTCCCAACAGCCAGAAAGCATGCATGGCGGTGGTGTAGCGGTTGCGTAATGAGACTTCAGTCGCATCGACGCGGGTTCACATCCCCGTCGGAATTTTTTTGACTTTTCACTTTTTAGCGAACAATTTTTCTGTTTGGTTAAAAACGAATAAACACTCAACATAAGATTATGTAGTGGCTAATAATAAAACTTGTGAACCCATGCATTTGCATAAAATCTCAAGTGCTCACCCCTTATTTGCAAACTTGAGATTGTTAGCACAACAAATGCATACATTCACAAGTTTTATTATTAGCCACTACGTAATCCTATGTTGAGTGTTTATTAGTCTTTAACCAAACAGAAAAAAATTGTTTGTTAAAAATCAAAACAAATATGTAAAGATAATAACACACACACGTGGGCTCGAACTCACGTCACCAAGGCTGCACACATTTGCTTAACCACTACACTACCGTCAGGTACACTGACATCGCTTCACAGCCTATATATTGTATTGCTAGATCAAGACGTACTGCGTCGGTCGGCCGATGACCTGTTCTCGACGTCTAGGGGAGGTCGGGATTGAACGTCATATCCACGTATATGGGAGGTCATTGTTTTACGTCCAGATGCGCACCTTGCACAGACGTCGTTTGGACGTGAATAAAAGGTCATGACCGACCGACGCGATATTGACGTGATCTGGAGGTTGAGTGGACGTCGGATGTTTAGTGGGTATACAGCGTTATGGTTAATTTGACACTTTTTTTATATTTTATTCTCCAGCTGCAGGACAAATTTGGCTGGGATGCTCATAAGAAGGTGTTCGCTGCTTACCACACCATGAGTGGCTTTCCCGGAGACAGAGACGGGAAGATGAACCTTTACGCTGTGACCTTCTCCGAGATCGTGGGGATGGACTTGAGCAGGTTTTTCAAAGCCTGGGGGTGGCCTATAGAGGGCGACACTGAGAAGAAACTGTCCAACCTGCCTGCCTGGAACGACCACCCTATGGCCCAATACAACTGAAATGTTCACTCATTTTGACATCATACGCAATGAGACACAAGATGATCATAGTTTAACATTTAACTGACACAAGTATGGTTATTCTTTACCTTGAATTTTTTCTCTGCGTAAACTTTAATTGGTTGCTAAAGTATGCTCAATAGGTTATTCTTCAGCTAAACATGACTATAATACATTTCTGCATCCGGCAAGTTGCCTCAATAAACAATAATTATAATTCTTTATTCAAATTGCATACATACTATTATATTTAGTGCTGCCCAGGACCTCCTTGGGTTCGAATCCCGGGCGGAACAGGGCCTTTCTGAGTGGAGTTTGCATGTTGTCCCCGTGTCTGTGTAGGTTTCCTCCAGGTGTTCCGGTTTCCCCCACCACTGAAAACATGTAAAATATATTTGGAATGCGCTTATTGTACTGGCAACCTGGCTCCCATCCCTGTGTGAAGTGAGAGGACAAATGCCCAAAAAAAATAAAATTACAAAACGCGTTGTGACTTTGGTCTGAGAAAGGCGCTTTATAAATAAAGATTACTTTCATGCGTAGATTACTTACTTACTTATATTACTTACCATTTTACCGGTGTCATTTTTTTAATCCCAGGGTTTTGCGCGAGACTGCTCCTGCCCTGGTTGAGTCTGCAGAGAAGTATAGTGGACAGCACAGGGCAGAGGACAGCAGCTAAAGTCCATTGCTGATGACCAAAAATAACATTAGTACATGCTTCTTCTGTATTTTGACAGAAAGCTGCGTCATTTTGGTCATAATTTGGGCTGACGGGCTCTTGGTGATCTGAAAACAGCCTTTTGGCACACTACATTCTGAACCTTTCCTCTTTAAATGACCCGTGCGGAGTGTAAGGGACATAAGGTACAAGTTGGAGAAAGCAAAAGCAGTCATACTCTCTGGAGATTACTAGACGTCCATCAGTAAAAACTAAAAACTTGGTCAGAGGCCAAACGTTGAAGCTATAGTTATTTCCACTGCGCATGATGGTCCCGGGTAAGGTTTACTCCAAGGTACTGGAGATCAGACTACGACCGATGGTCGAATCTCGGATTCAGGAGGAGCAGTGTGGTTTTCGTCCCGGCCGCGGAACACTGGACCAGCTCTATACTCTCCATCGGATACTCGAGGGTTCATGGGAGTTCGCCCAACCTATCCACATGTGCTTTGTGGATTTGGAGAAGGCGTTCAACCGTGTCCTTTGGGGGGTTCTCCGGGAGTACAGGGTCCGGGGTCCTCTGCTGAGGGCCGTCCGGTCCCTGTATGACCGGAGCCAGAGCTGTGTTCTTACTTACTGCCGCATTGCCGGCAGTAAGTCAGACCTGTTCCTGGTGCATGTTGGCCTCCGCCAGGGCTGCCCTTTGTCACCGGTTCTGTTCACTGTGTTTATGGACAGAATTTCTAGGCGCAGCCAGGGGTCAGAGGGGGTCCGGTTTGGGGACCACAGGATTTTGTCTCCGCTGTTTGCGCACGATGTTGTCCTGTTGGCTCCAACCAGCAAGGATCTGCACCATGCACTGGGACGGTTTGCAGCCGAGTATGAAGCGGCTGGGATGAGAATCAGCGGAAGAAAATGGAATGGAGTGATGGTCACAAAACATAAAAATCTCACTAACATGAATGAAAACAAATAAAATCCAATAACCTATATCAGACATTCCAAATACTTTCTCTGTGGAGGGGATGTGATTAATAAGCTTTTTGTTTCATTCAATCCCTTTTCAAACCAAATCAAAGGATATTTAGAACAAGGAGAATGTGTAATTGTTATTATTTTAAGTGTGACATGAATGTGATTAATCGTAAGTTAACTATGACATGACTGTGATTAATCGTAAGTTAACTATGACATGACTGTGATTAATCGTAAGTTAACCATGACATGAATGTGATTAATCGTAAGTTAACTATGACATGAATGTGATTAATCGTAAGTTAACCATGACATAAATGTGATTAATCGTAAGTTAACTATGACATGAATGTGATTAATCGTAAGTTAACTATGACATGAATGTGATTAATCGTAAGTTAACTATGACATGACTGTGATTAATCGTAAGTTAACTATGACATGAATGTGATTAATCGTAATTAAATAAGTTTATCATTTGATAGCATTAGTAATAATATTGTATTGAGAATGGTTAATTTTGTCTCTCATGTTAGTATTATGTATACATTCTTATTTATTTATTTATTTATTTGGAGGATAAGCCCCTAGAGATGAAACATCTCGTTTTCGAGGGTGTTAGTAGAGTTGTTGGATTTTCATTAAAGTGAATTAGAATATATTCAAAGTTTAGACAGCTTTGGGTTAACCTACTGTGTGGTGGGATGGAGCATTCTCCCATCCCCCAGGCAAGAGTGAAAGAGCATAAGTAAACAAGAGCAGAGTAAATAAGCAGAAAGCCGAAAACATCTGTTTTCAATAGATCTCATGTTTATTTAGAGGGAAGCCACGTTTTCTCTGAGGGAGAGGAAGGTGGGACATATTGTCACATGTGTTTCAAATTATCAGGGTATAAGACCAGAGCTCTTGGTCCATTCTTGGTCACTCTGCTGCTTTCCATCTAGCAGAGACCCAGACTAGACTGTAGTCTGTAACTTGTCTGTTTGTGCTGATGTCCAGATAACCTGTAGTTTTGAACCAGCGGCTGACAACATGTATTAAAGAGATCATGTTGTTGAAATGTGACTAGTTATTCACAGAGGGGGTCCTAAAAAAGGTGACAGATACAATGCAATACAGTAAAGTAAACAAAGACAAAGGACAAAAAGCAACCATAAACAATACTCACACAAAACAAACTCACACACACACACTCACACACTCTCTCACACACACACACACCATGACTGTTGTAAATATATTTGATGCAGACAATAAATAGTGAAAATACTAAACTTATTAATATTAAAGGTAGTAAACATAGGATTATGTAACCCAAAATCAGAAACAATGACACTGATTTCGGAGATTTCGCACAAGAGCATTCCAAAACTGAGCCAGAGAACTGAGAGAGCGAACAGATGAGGGCAAACTGTTCCAATCAGACGGTGCTTTTAATTTAAATGCATTTTTCCCGACTTCTTTTTTCAATCTTGGGACTGCATGACGCAAACTGTAGGAGGATTGAAAAGGAATCAAATATTGTTTTAAATAGTCAGGAAAACTGAGATTAATGCATTTAAAAATGTAGCTCGCGAAAATTCAATTTGGTAGACGTCAGCCAAAAGCTACCCCCTCCAGGCCGGTTCGCTTCCCCAGCCTATCGCACAGCAAACGCCCCCTTCCAATCATCCGTGCCGGACAGGCAGCCGCTTAAAAGCGGAGAAACTCCCACTCTCTGCCTTCTCGAAGCCTCGCAAAGAATCGTCTGGAGGAATCGTTTTCGTCTACTCACGCTACTCGGCGCGTCCCTGGCGTCCTCCGTCTGGCTGCTTGTGGTCTTCTCCTCCTCGTCCCTGCACCTGCTGTGGTTCGCTATCTCCACTGCTCTCCTCCTCTGCGCTCTGCGGGCTCTTTCTGCGGGCTGCTCCGCGGGGCCCTCCGCGGGTCTGTGCTGCTCGTTCCTCGTGGCTGCTGCCGCACGCAGAAGGTCTGGCGGTGCCGTGCGTGTCCCTGCCTCGATTGGCGGTGCCGCGTTGTCCCGTTGCTTTTCCCAAGTCTCCTGGCATGTGAGTACAGTGAGTGTGCCGACCGCGGACGGTTTAATCCCGGAGTTTTGGGCTGCAGGCGATTGGTTTTTTGCCCTACGCACTTGACTGCAGGCGTCAGTTTTTTCGCCCCGTTCTTGGTCTGCAGGCTCCGTTTTCACATGTGTCTGAGCTAACCGAGGGGCAATGCACATTAAATGGCATCAATCTCTATCGTCTGTGGGATATACGAGGGGCTATGTGCATTAATTCAGATTCATGTTCTGCCACTTGCAGTAAATCCATGCATTAAATAGCTAGGTCGCTGGTATTAAATTAGGTAACTAAACTGCAGTTGTCGCATTTTGAAAGTGCAGCAGAAAGAAAAAGGGCCCAACGTGAATCTGCAATGGGTGTGAAGTGGTGTCGGAGCCATGAACGCATGGATCAGTGATCGTTCATGCGTATCTGCCATAACCAAAGCAGCAGATGGCTCCAGGGGACGTCTGTTATTCGCATGGGATGTTTCGGATTCGGGTCGGTTTTTTTTTTTTTCCTCAGGCTGTTAAACAACCATGGGCATGGTTCTCTGACCGCCGCTGCTGCCGGTCCCCGCTGCCGTTCCTACTGATGCCTGATCCCGCCGCCGCTGTTCCTGCTGCCGCTCCTGCTGCTGCCTGTTCCTGCTGCCGCTCCTGCTGCTGTCTGTCCCTGCTGCCTGCTCCTGCTGCTCCTACTACTGCATGTGCCGCTGCTGCTCCGCAGGCTCCCAGGCTGCACCTGTCTCTGTGGCTCGGCTCTTTCAGACACGTATGTAACCTGGCTCACGGAGACAAGCGGCGCACGCTGGCGTGACACGTCTGTCTGTTCGTATGAATCGCATTGTGGTGCTGCTGCTCCCGCTAATGCTGCTTCTGCTGCTTCATACTGCTACCGCTACTGCTGCTACTGCTGCTGCTTCATACTGCTACTACTGCCGTGCTGCTGCTGCTTCATGTACTTCGTCATCTCTCTTCACTTCGCTTCTCTTACTGAAACACTAAACAGCTACAACATATTCTACTGCCGTGGCTTTGATACAGGGTTTTTGCCGTTATTATCTATGGATGCTGCAGCTGCTGCTGCCGCGGCTGATACAGGTCGTTGCCGTTATTATCTGAGGTTACTGCCGCTGCTGCTACTGCTACTGCTACTGCTGCAACCCACTCTCTCAGAAGCTCATCCTGCTTCTAATGGATGCAGCCCGGCCGAGTTGCCGCGCTGCGCTGGACTCGCACCTATGCTCCCAGGGTCGCTTCGGCGGTCATGCTTCATCTCTCTACTTAATCTTCTGATTCTATCAGATGCAGCTGGCCGAGTGGCTGCGCTGAGCCGTCAATCGGACTCCTAATCAAAGGCATCCATACCTGTATTCTTCGCTCTTCTGATCGCAGGCTCCCCATCATGCTGCCCATCCTGCAGCGGCACTGAACTCCGGCTCATCTTCCAAGTACATGTCTGCCCTCCTCGCAGCATCTTCCTGCTCGCCTTCCATGGCTTCTCTACACAAGCGTTTCACTACTGCACACTCAACCTTCATGCGGTCCGAGACACGGCTTTTCCCGACCTATCCTGATTATCTACTCTCCAACCCAAGATTCTAAGCGTAAGGGCGCCTGCAACTTCATGGCCCTCTCCGACATGTCTCTGCCCCTACAGGTCTCCGCTTCTACACGGACGTGCCCCTTCCGTGGGTTTTTGGGGGTTTTTTCCAGGACCTTCGGGTTGCCGGGCCGTGGCCGCTACTTCCACCGGAGCATCTCCTCTGCCCTACACGAGATTTTCCCAGTGGTCGTGGCCTGCGCGCTGCGGAATCACACGTGGCAGAGAAAGAGGATCTCTGTCATGTGTGATAATCTCGACGTAGTGGAAGCTTACACAAAGGTCGCTCTCTTTCACCCACACCTCTCTGCAACAGCTGGGGCGCCGGTCCTCTTCGGCCTTCTCCACCTACATCAGGCCAGACGCGTCCGCTATCCTGCCTGCACAACGTCTACTGGCTTCCTCGTAAGCTCCCAGCAAAGCAATACGAAGCAAAGTAAGTGAACCAATAAGATTCTGGTGGCGGCACGCACTTCTCTCAAACACTCTCGGCTGCCGCAGCGTCTGACGGAACGTGATGCGAGCGCTCACGTTCCCAGCGCGCAAAGATAACCCTGCCGCAGCGTCTGGTTGATCGTGATGCGAGCGCTCACGTCCCAGCGCTCAAAGATAACCCTGCCGCAGCGTCCGGTTGATCGTGATGCGAGCGCTCACGTCCCGGCGCTCAAAGATAACCGCATATAACGGTCACAGCATATAGTGGGGGTCGGCCCGATGTTCCCCGGGTCCGATGTTCCCCGGGTCCGATGTTCCCCGGGTCCGGTGTTCCCCGGGGCGGGGAACACCGGACCCGGGGAACATCGGACCTTCCAAACGCCGGAGGGCCCGGTGTTCCCCGACTGCGGGCCTCGCTCATAGACATGTTATTGCTGCGCGTGGATAATGGAGCAACAAGCGGCTTTCGCTCATAACTAGTCTATTTTGGGTAGGCCTGCAGATTAGTAAGTAGGCCAAATTCGCTTGCAAACTACAAGGGCTAACTGGAATTGGGGTTTCAAAGAATATGGTTCAAACGCACACACGCACGCACACGCACACACGCGCGCACATACACACAAGCTCATTTATGAAACTTGCGTAGAAAAAGGTGTACATTTTGGGTGTATATTCCATTTACGCAATTTGCCAAAATGTTTTGATACATTAGAAAAATCCTTCTTGAATTGTAGAAGTGAATAAATATAGATTGATTGAATTAATTAATTAATTCATATATATTATGCAGCGGTGGCTCTGAATGAAGCGTCTGCAGCGTCTTGGACGCAGCCTGGCTCGGGGTAGAAGTGCGCATTGAAGCGCTGTACACTTCAGAGAGCGTTTGCGGTCCAGATTTCACAAAGAAACTCTGGAGCCAAAACTTCTGCACATGTGGCGCGACCTCTCACGGCACTCGCTGCGCACTCTGGACAGGGCAGTGAGACATTTGTGAGTGAGCAATACCATCGATGCGTTATTGGGGTGTGTGTCTGTGTGAGGGTTACACAAATCTAATGAAATAACACATTGCTTTACCAGATGTAAATGAGGAATACAAATAGCCGTGCGTAATTACGCAGCGCAGAGCCTGCCACAGCAATAGATGGGTCACACATCCCTGTTGCGTATGTGTATTTATATAGAGCCTTTGACTGTCCAGGATCACAAAGCGCTTCACATTTTAAAAACATACAGATCAAAATAATACACACACAAGTCAGATTTAATAGAGGGTCCTCATCATGAGCTGTGATTTATTCGAAGTTTGCGTGTTTCCAGTAGACTTTTTCTGATGCGCAAATTCAAATTTTGAAACATGATCCTCAATGAAAACACAGCATATAATTTTGCCAGAGGGAATATGTTTATTGTTGTACATATCTTGAATTTCATGCGTGTTTTGGCGTGTTGTGCCGAAGGTTGAGTTCAGCGTATAGATTTACACCACCTCCAGACCTGGTGTATATTTTGTGCGTATTGTACGCTCACGTCCAGATTGATAAATGCGGAAAAGTGTAATATTTTGCGTACGCCTCATTTACCCTGATTTGGCCGTACGCAGGTTTCATACATGAGGCCCACAGTGAGTCTCACACAGGCCTAGAGTTTACCTCATCAGTGCAAGGCGAGCCTGGCCTGACCGCGCTCTCCTCCTCTGGGACCTACGGGCCCGGGCCTCTGGCTCCTCTACCTCACAAAGTTCACGCTGAACTTTCTTAAAATTAAAATGAAAAAGGCTGCTCTGTTGTGAATGCTTTGAGAGCGTTGTCAATCTTTAAGACGAGGAATAGCTGGTTGTTCTCGCTTCACGCTGTGTAATATGATATTGGACAAAATTGTTCAGCCAATAAACAGGACTATATTTGAAGCAACGTAGGAACGTGATGACGCTCAGGGGGTTATATTATTATTATTATTCCCCCCACTGTAGGAGCCAATACACTTTTCAATATTTTTGAATTCTGAGCGTTTCCAATTGTATTTAAAAATGGGAAACCTAATTAAACAATCATGAATTGAGCTTTTACGATCTTATTTTACACTGATTCCTTTGATCATTTTTTTCTTAAAGCTCAAGTTGTAAAAATGCTGTTTGAATTGGTTATTTAGATTTTAACTGTGAGTGACACGTAAGGCGGGACAACAATGCACAATGACGCACGCATTCTGAATAGAATAATATGTATTAATATCTCTAAAACTAAAAGAGCATATTCAAGTTTTACAACAAAAACGACGTCATATGCGTGTCCATTATGCGTAAAAGCACAGTGCCCTCAGCAAAACCACGTATTTGGAAAAACTATAGGCTAACAGATGTAGTAGCTCTAGTTTCAATCGTCCTCATTTTATTCAGTCAGACTTGTCAAATATAGATGCCCATGGGAGAGTGAGCAAGGGGAGATAACATGCCCATAACATGCCCAAAAATATCCTGCATAGACTCAAGCTGCGATCAGCTGAAATATGAGCACACAAAGAGCGAGAGGGAAAAAGAAAAGTAATAGGCTTAGCTAGTTAGTATTTTTTCTCTCACAAAAGTTGGCACGGATCATATGCCATCTTTCGTGAAGGAGGAAACATCAAACATCAAAGCGCGCACGCGGGAACAGCGGCACTAGTCTCGTTGTTGAAGTCCCGATGTTCCCCCACTTCTATAGGCGGGGGAACATCGGACCCGGGGAACATCGGGACTTTTTAATACGCGAAGTACGATGTTCCCCCGCCTATAGAAGTGGGGAACATCGGACCCGGGGAACATCGGACCCGGGGAACATCGGTACGCACCCCATAGTGATTGCGGTCATAGCGTCAGTGATAGCGGTCATAGCGTCAGTGATAGCGGTCATAGCGTCAGTGATAGCGGTCATAGCGTTAGCGTTAGCGGTCACAGCTTAGCAAAAAATGGTTAGCGCATAAACGGTCACAGCATAGTGATAGCGGTCACAGCATAGCGATAGCGGTCACAGCATAGCGATAGCGGTCACAGCATAGCGATAGCGGTCACAGCATAGGATCATCACCAAGGATATCTGTGTGTCGGACCACTTAGCTATTTTATTCGACGTTATTTTAGCCCCTCAGTCTGCCTCCAATGGGTCATTTTATCACTCTCGTGTTTTTAACTCCACCTCTGCTCTTACATTTTCCCAACTTTTTACTGCAGCCTCCTTGACTACTTTTAACCAACATTTTAGCCTGGAGGAGCAGGTCTCCTCCTTTTATCAAACATCACATAGGATTTTAGACACGATTGCACCTTTTAAACAAAGAAACCCCACCAGAACACCACAACCATGGCTCAATGAATACACTCGAAAGCTCTTACAGTCATGCAGACAGCTCGAACGGAAATGGAAAAAATCACACCTTACAGCATTTCACCTCGCCTGGAAAGACAGTCTCAAACAATATCAACACGTAGTCAAGGAAGCAAGAACTTTATTTTATTCAAACACTATCACCCAAAACAAATCGAATCCCAGAGTTTTATTTAAAGTTTTAAACTCTATTATAAATCCCAGTCCCTGTGTTTTTAGTGATTCATCCACTGAACAGTGTGAATTATTTTTAAACCATTTTATTCAAAAGATAACAGATATCCGGACCCAAATATCTGCTCCTAGCCAAGCCACTGTTTTAAATAGAGAAACTCTGGATTTTAGTTGTTTTACAAATTTTATGCCTTTATCCCTTTCTCTTTTATCTGACATTTTATTCCGCATGAAACCAACCACGTGCAGCCTCGATGTCATCCCCACCAAATTTCTCAAAGATGTTTTTAATGTGGTTGGACCCTCCATTTTATCAATCCTTAATCAGTCCCTGGATCAAGGTCTTGTCCCATCCAGTTTTAAACATGCTGTGGTCCAACCACTTTTAAAGAAGCCTAATTTAAGCACTACAGATTTTAACAATTTTAGACCCATTTCTAAACTCCCGTTTTTATCTAAGGTTTTAGAGAAAATTGTTTCTATTCAGATTTTAGATTTTATTAACAATAACCACATCTTTGAGAAATTCCAATCCGGTTTTAAAGCACAACACAGTACTGAGACAGCTCTCCTTAGAGTTTTAAATGACCTTCTTTTAACCACGGACAGCGGAGAGTGCTCTATTTTAATTCTTTTAGATTTAACCTCTGCCTTCGACACTATAGACCACGATATTTTATTGGATCGCCTCAAAACGTGGGTTGGCATCAGAGATACTGCACTTGGTTGGTTTCATTCTCATCTTTTAGAAAGAACCTTTGCGGTCACCATGGGTGATTTTACCTCCTCAACAGCCCCCATCACCTGTGGTGTGCCGCAAGGTTCTATTTTAGGCCCCATTTTATTCTCTATTTATATGCTCCCCCTAGGACACGTTATGGCCCGTCATAACGTGTCCTTCCACTGCTATGCGGACGACACACAGATCTACCTCCCGCTGAGACCAAACGACCCTGGAAGTCTGGCTGCTGTGGTCGACTGTTTTAATGATGTGAACCGTTGGATGGCCCATAACTTCCTTCAACTCAACACCTCCAAATCAGAAGTCCTCCTCATCAACCCGCCTCCATCCATATCCCACATCCAAACTCACCTCGGCCCCCTGTCCTCAAACATCACTCCCTCCGCCCGTAACCTCGGTGTCATTTTTGATTCTCACCTCACCTTCCGCTCCCACATCAATAAAACCACCCAAACCTGCTTCTATCACCTCCGCACCATCTCTAAGATTAAAAACATTCTCACTCCTCCCGATCTCCATAAAGTCGTCAACGCCCTCATCTTCTCCCGCCTCGATTACTGTAACTCCCTCCTCTCCGGTCTTGATGCTAAATCCCTCTCCCGCCTCCAACTGGTTCAGAACGCAGCAGCCAGACTTCTCACTGGTTTTAACAGAAGGGAGCACATCACCCCTGTTTTAGCGTCCCTCCACTGGCTCCCTGTGCGATTTAGAATTGATTTTAAGATTTTACTGATTACTTTTAAAGCTCGTTTAGGTCTGGCACCAAGCTATATTTATGAACTTTTAACCCCCTACGAGCCCCCCCGCTGCCTTAGATCCTCGGGCAGGTCCTTGCTGACCATTCCAAGGTCGAGGCTCCGGACGAAAGGTGATCGAGCCTTTTCTGTCCGGGCTCCTCGGCTTTGGAACGACCTGCCCGAGGAGATAAGGCTAGCACCATCAGTATCCTCTTTTAAATCTCTTCTTAAAACCCACTTTTATAAAACAGCTTTTAATTGTCAGCTTTAAACTTATAATGTTGTATTTTACTGTCTGTCCTGTCTGTTTTGTGGTCTTGTGTTTCCTCTGTTTGTCTTGTCTTCTTGCATTCATTCTTATTGTTTTAACTTTGTATTATGACTGATGTATTGTTTATTATGCTGTGCAGCACTTTGTAAACATTGTTTTTGAAAAGTGCTTTATAAATAAAGATTTATTATTATTATTATTATTATTATAGCGATAGCGGTCACAGCATAGAGCAGCCACGACGTCTGTCCCCTGCAAACCAGGCTGCAAAACTCCATCAACACACAGCCTTTTTGGGGATTGTACGCGCTCCATCGCAGGAGCCTCTCCGATCTGAAGGCCGTACCGGGGCCTAGGGCGCCAAACCACCTCTCAATAACATACTCAAAACTATTTTCGTTTCTCGTCTCTCCAAATTGAAATGTAGCTCGCGAAAATTCAATTTGGTAGACGTCAGCCAAAAGCTACCCCCTCCAGGCCGGTTCGCTTCCCCAGCCTATCGCACAGCAAACGCCCCCTTCCAATCATCCGTGCCGGACAGGCAGCCGCTTAAAAGCGGAGAAACTCCCACTCTCTGCCTTCTCGAAGCCTCGCAACCACCGCCTCCCCTCCTCCTCCTCTTCACCCTGCCTCCAATCTGCCTCCAATCTGCCTCCAATCTGCCTCCAATCTGCCTCCAATCTGCCTCCAATCTGCCTCCAATCTGCCTCCAATCTGCCAAAATGCCGCCACCAGTGCCTAGGTCCCGGGGGATTGTACGCGCTCCATCGCAGGAGCCTCTCCGATCTGAAGGCCGTACCGGGGCCTAGGGCGCCAAACCACCTCTCAATAACATACTCAAAACTATTTTCGTTTCTCGTCTCTCCAAATTGAAATACATAATAGCCAATGTAGCTGACGTCTGGAGGACAGAGAAAGCCAGGAAAGCTGCTCGTACAGAAGGCAGTGGTGCGTTCTAAAGGGACAACGGAGAATGAACCTGCACAGGCTGTGGTAGGTGACGTTCAGGGGCTGGAGGACAGAGGCAGTAGTGTTTTGATAAATTATATCACTGTAATCAAGAATAGGTAAAATCAGTTGACAAATGATCCTCTTCCTAACGGATAAACTAAAACAGTTCAATGAATGGTGAAGTAAAACAGTTCAATGAATGGTAAAGTACTTTTAGTCTATATGAAATTTTGTTTGTGATTGTTTGTATATGAATGTTAAATGATAGAGAAGGATCAAGCCACAAACCAAGATATTTAAATTTATCAACGACTGGAACTGGACACATGTCTGAAAAAGTAAGCTGAATTTTGTTAGAGAAAATAGGATGCATTTTTTTCTGGAACAACATGACAACTGTTTTTGATTTGTTCAGTAATAATAATGTTAGATTTTAGCCAGTGTTGAACAGAATTAAAGTCATGTTGGATAGATTGTTGAATATTGATGATGTTATCATTGGATGTGTAAATCACTGTATCATCTGCATAAAGTTGAATGCTGCAGTCTGTACAGGCAAGGGGAAGGTCATTAATAAAAATGGAGAAAAGAAGTGGACCCAGTGAAGAACCTTGTGGCACACCTCTCTCGATAAAAGAAAAACCAGAGTAGCTACCATTGTAAAAGACACATTGTTGACGGTGATGTAGATAGGAATTGAACCAGAGGAGTGAGGATCTGTCCAGACCAATAGAGTGAAGTTTGTCTAAAAGAGGATAATGGTCAACCATATCAAAGGCTTTTGATGAGTCTATAATTAAAGCACCAGTAAAAAAAGAGTTGTCAAAACCAGAAAAAATGTCATTAGAAAACTTTAGTAATGTAGATGTTGCTGAATTTTTTTTCCTGAAGCCAGATTGGAGTGGAGATAGAAGATTTTTAGATGATATGTGTTCAGATAATTGTTTAAAAACTATTTTTTCATATACTTTTACAATGCTATTAATTATTGAGATGGGCCTATAGTTGTTCATGTCACTGATGTCACCTCCTTTGTGAAGGGGGATGACTTTTGCACGTTTCCAGGTAGAGGGAACTTCACAAGAGCTAAATGAAAGGTTGAATAGATCTGCCAGAGGAAAGCACAGAACATGAGAGGCCATTGTACCTTGTCTCTATGCCATCAGGACCGGCACTGCCCAGAGACAGCCCGTTTATTATGCATTCTACTGCAGCTGGACTCACTGGTCTAAAAGAGAAACTGCTGCCACAAGGAACGGCACTGGGTGGAGTGGAGGAGTGAGGAGGAGATTGGACATGAGGCAAATGAGAAAAATGATGATTGAAGGCATTGGCAATGGTAGTGGGATCATTTGTGCATCATTAATCAGAATATTGTTGGAGTCAGAATTTGATTTACCGGATATATTGTTGATGTGTTTCCAGAATTTTTTAGGGTTATTGAAGTTATTTGTTAAACAATTTTTATGGTAATTGGATCTGGCATTTCTTGTTTGAGTGGTACAGGAGTTGCGCAGCCGTCTGTAGTCCTCCCAGTCAGCGACGAGCTTTGAAGTATTTAATTTAGACCAAGCCTTATCCCTTTTCCTGTAAAGACTGAGCAGCTCACCATTTACCCAGGGGAGATGGTTTCCCTTAACCCCTGATTTCAGTCAGTGGTGCGTGTTTATTGATGACATTTAATAATTCTGTGTGAAAGTAGTCCCAGGCTTCATTTATAGAGGGTATTAAAATAAGTCTGTCCCAATTAATATTTAGTATGTCACTAATTAAGTTATTTATGTTGAGAAATTTTGTTTCACGGATTTTGATAAATTTTGGTGGAAGACGGGGGCGTTTAATTTTTGACGCTTAGGGTGCTTTCACACCTGCACCATTTAGTCCACTTAAAGCGGACTGGAGTCTGGAACACCTGCAAGTACAGTTCGTTTGAGCAGGTGTGAAAGTGGACCAGTTAAATTTGGTCCGGACTAAAGAACCGCACCGAGACCACCATATGGAGCTGGTCTCGGTGCGGTTCCATGTGGACTCCAGTCTGGTTCGCTGCTGGTGAGAACGCAGTCCGGCCTCAATATGGCCCTGGTCTGTTGCGTAGCTCACGTTTTGACACGCACATTGTTTTTTTATATGATAGAATAGGCAAAAACACCCGCAGATTGTTCTCGTGCTGAATCCGCGATACATACTGGAACAACAGTATTTGTGCTGCACAAAGCAACAATGATAAATATTTAGCCAAAAAACACAGAGTAGCACAGTCACCTACGTCATCCAATACACAGTATTTTGTGAACAGCGCCACCACATGGGTGGCGGAATATGTAACATCCACAGTGGTTGGTTCATTTGCAAAAACACTGGTGTGAATGAGAACCAAACCAGTTGAGAACTGCAACATTGTAACAACTTTAGGGCCCAAGCGAACCACTTTACTAGACCAACAGGTGTGAAAGCACCCTTAGTGCGTCACCGGCAGGTGACGTCATCACGTGCGGAAGTAAACAGAGTCTCACGTGGACACATTTGTTGACAAGCAGTGTCTACCGGTGGAAGATACAGGAGACTCACTGCTTGGATATGAAATCCTCCGCATCAGATGGGTTCTCGAAGACGTGCTGTTCGCCACCCTTCTCCAGCTTGATTGTTGCCGGATACAACAAGTAGGCACTAAAGCCAGCACTCCGTGCCTGGTACATGACCTGGTAGCATGGACGTCTGCGTTTGGATGTGATGTCGCTGTAGTCCGAAACAAAGCGGAGAGATTTCCCAGACAGCTGGACAGGAGCTTTCCTCGCCTCATTCAGGATACGATCTCTGTCAGTGAAGCGGGGACACTTGGCTATGATCGCCCTGGGAGAGGAGCTCTGTCGAGGTGGACCAAGGCGGTGAGCTCTCGAGCTCAGGAGGAGCCGCAGCTAATCCAGGGAACCACTTGGGGAGATTCAATGAGAGGTAGGATAATACATTCCCACGTTCTTCTCCTTCCTTCACATTCAAAATGCGGATGTTGTCACGTCTGGCTCTGTCCTCGAAAGAGACAAGCTTCTGTTCCATTTGGATTAGTGCATCATTGAGCTTCTCCAAGGAGGCTTCATTATTGTGGACACGAGTGTCAATGGAGGCAACTGCAGCACGCTGTGTTTCAATATCTGAGAAAGGGCAGGCTCCTTTTGTGGCACCGGCACCTGCCACAGCTGATCAGTGGCATGTACACAACAAATGGCGTTTAAAACGGCATGTGGACAACAAGTGGCGTTTAAAGCGGCATGTGGGGAATAAATGGCGTTTAAAACGGCATGTGGACAACAAGTGGCGTTTAAAACGGCATGTGGACAACAAGTGGCGTTTAAAACGGCATGTGGACAACAAGTGGCGTTTAAAACGGCATGTGGACAACAAGTGCCGTTTAAAACGGCATGTGGACAACAAGTGGCGTTTAAAACGGCATGTGGACAACAAGTGCCGTTTAAAACGGCATGTGGACAACAAGTGGCGTTTAAAACGGCATGTGGGGAATAAATGGCGTGTAAAGCGGCATGTGGACAACAAGTGGCGTTTAAAACGGCATGTGGGGAATAAATGGCGTGTAAAGCGGCATGTGGACAACAAGTGGCGTTTAAAACGGCATGTGGGGAATAAATGGCGTGTAAAGCGGCATGTGGACAACAAGTGGCGTGTTAAGCGGCATGTGGGGAATAAATGGCGTGTAAAGCGGCATGTGGACAACAAGTGGCGTTTAAAACGGCATGTGGGGAATAAATGGCGTGTAAAGCGGCATGTGGACAACAAGTGGCGTTTAAAACGGCATGTGGAAAACAAGTGGCGTGTAAAGCGGCATGTGGACAACAAGTGGCGTTTAAAACGGCATGTGGACAACAAGTGGCGTGTAAAGCGGCATGTGGACAACAAGTGGCGTTTAAAACGGCATGTGGACAACAAGTGGCGTGTAAAGCGGCATGTGGACAACAAGTGGCGTTTAAAACGGCATGTGGACAACAAGTGGCGTTTAAAACGGCATGTGGACAACAAGTGGCGTTTAAAACGGCATGTGGACAACAAGTGGCGTTTAAAACGGAATGTGGACAATAAATGGCGTTTAATGCGGCATGTGGGCAATAAATGGCGTTTAAAACGGCATGTGGGGAATAAATGGCGTGTAAAACAAATACAGTTGAAAGCAGCCTGTACAAAAGACAACAAGCAGCAGTATTAGAGATAGTGGTCCAGTGTCTCAGATGGAAAAGCACAGGTCTACGGTGTTGATGGTTGCTAGTTCAAATCCCCAGTGAGTACCAATGACATTTGCTGATGTTGGGTCCTTGGGCATAACACTTCATGGAGAATGTCAGAAGTGCCATAAGTTGTTTGAAAAACGTAGTTTGAGTTATAATAAATTAAATTTAAAATTCGTTGAAAGACTTAATTTCATGTATTATATGTGGTTTAGATTCTATAGACGTGTATATTCCTGTGGCGCACTTGGTTTGTAACTGTCTCTCATGTGGAAGATACCTGGTTCAATTCCAGATCTGGTCTTTATTTTATTTTTTTGTCAGATTAAATACAAATTGAATATGTATGAATATATATTTCATACATATGGTTATGTGTTGTTTCAATAGTAATCTTGCATTAGGATTAATATTGCATCATCGTTAGGGTAAAACTAAATGATGTGTAAAACACTCAAGACACAATTTTACTTAAAACCACCTGGTGAGTGGTATAGCTGGTGTGTGTCCGCCGATCATGCAAGAGTTCGCAGATTCAAATCCAGCCAGGATCAAAAACTTTTTTATGACGGTTATTTCTTTATACATATATATATCTATAAATATCTATATATATCTTTATATATATATATACAGTTTTTATATAACTGCCATTAAAAAAAAAAAAAAACGGTACTTTGATTCGATCTGCCAATCTTACGCACTATAGACGAATGTTTAATGACTGCGCCACTTATTTTGTGTTTTGGCAAAGAAAAAACCGAAAGATTCTATTGTTGTTTTAGGACATTTCATCAAGAATGGAGCCAACCAAAGATGGTGAAGAGTGATGGATTGAAAAATACAAGCAGAAAGTTGTGTAATTGGAACATGAGGTTTCATCTCTATATTGTTAAAATCAGTGTTGTGCGTGAACGAGTTCAAAAGAACGCGTTCATTGAACACGCTCATTTTTTTGTGAACGTTGAACTGAACGCAATACATTTTTTTAAAAAAGAACTTGAACGTGAATTAGTTAATTTTATGTGTCATGAACGGCAGACATCACTATGAACGTTGGAATCTGTTTTCTCTTTTGAAACGCAACGAGAGAAAGTTCCTCCCTCCTGCATTCTCGCACTTTTTCCGCCGAAATCTAAAAATTCCTACGATTTTCACCGTCTGTGAACGCACCCCGACTCAGTGTTGCGGTGCGGCGCTGTGAGCTGGTGCTTTTCACATGTGCCCGAGTCGTGATGAAAACACAGGGTGAGTTAGCGACAAAGTTTGCACCGTTTACATTTGACATAAAGTATAGACACACGCACTGCAGCGCATTACTGTCTGTAGTTTATGAGCAGAGATGGAGCAACTCAGTTTGGCTTTCATTGAAAACCATGTAAATCTTGTCTGTTTTGTAGTCAAAAGGCTCTCCTCCTGTGGGTGTACAGGAGAGATATATACATACATATATATATATACACATATATATATACATATATATAATGTGTGTATATATATATGTGTATATATATGTATGTGTATATATACATATATATATATATACATATATACATATCCATCCATCCATCCATTTTCTTCCGCTTCATCCGTTGCCGGGTCGCGGGGGCAGCAGTCTAAGCAGAGACGCCCAGACTTCCCTATCCACACACACCTCCTCCAGCTCGTCCGGGGGGACCCCAAGGCGTTCCCAGGCCAGCTGAGAGACATAGTCTCTCCAGCGTGTCCTGGGTCTTCCCCGGGGCCTCCTCCCGGTGGGACGTGCCCGGAACACCTCCCCAGGAAGGCGTCCAGGAGGCATCCTGAACAGATGCCCGAGCCACCTCAACTGGTTCCTCTCGACGTGGAGAAGCAGCGGCTCTACTCCGAGCTCCTCCCGTGTGACCGAGCTCCGTAATTTGCTTCGTGTTTGTTGGACTTACCCTTAAATCCCTTCTCAGTCACATAAACTCCGCTCATAGCCGAAGTCCGGACTTTCGAATCGTATGTGGAATTGATGGCTGTGATAAAGAATATCGCGTGTATAACTCACTTTGGTACCACATTCGGAGAAGCCACTCGGTGCATCTTAGTTGCAGCTCTACTTCCTCTCTCCCGTGGAGAAATACAGCACCAGCGAATCGGAACCATGGATCTATAGATCGGAACCCATGGGCCTTCATACCACCGGAGCAGATGCACAGGCGAGAGCAACCAGCAGGTGCTGGCGCAGGCCAGGGATCTCAGAGGCCAGAGCCTCAAAATGAACACCGCACTGTGAGTCCAGCAACACAGACGGCGCGCTTACAACCAGATGAGATGCTTTTGGATCATTTTGGAGACTTCAACAATGCGTCGCTGTTTGATGGCTTTGAACAACGCGACCCTGTTGTTTCCCCACCTCGAGACTCGCCGCCCCACGCTCGTACCAGGACCAACGAAGCTGTAACTTTACCGGATCCGCTCATGGAGCCTTTGGACAGTGCTTCTGCGTCTTGCTGTCGGGTAACTACCGTTTTATTACTTTTATGAAATATGTTATTATCATACAGATGACTCTTTTTATTAAGATTGTTGTGACTAGGTTACAATGAGCTGTGTGCAGAACAACTAACTCAACAACATGTTATCAAGGACTAACCAGTTATAACCAGTCGTTTCTTTGAAGTACTAATTAAATATACTTAATCTAAAAATCTAACTTTCATAATTTAATAACGTTCTATTGTTTTTGGAATAAAATCTAAATTAATAATGTTTTATCAGAGCTCTCTACACAGTGACATAGAATAATTATTTTGTGTTAACCAGCTGAAATGTACACTTGGGACAGCAATAATCACAATCAATGTTCCTGATGCTGATTCAGCTGTTACAAGTTCTTACTAACAGTTCTATTTTCACAATAGGCATTGTACATGTCTAAATGGATCACACTCATACACTCATATTAGTCACTGTCTTATCTTAAGTTAGACAGCTGTGTTTCTGTTACAAATTGATTTTTTTTTTTTTCGAAGGATGGCATTGACAGTGGCACTCTGATTAGACAAGCCACTTCAATTGTGCTGTGTGCGCGAGAAAAACATCATCTTTCACAGGTATGTAAGTACACAGGTTTTTTTGTTAATTTACTACATGCATATTTAGTTACTTGAATATTCCATATCTAAAATGTTAACTCGTTTGATTGTTCTTTATTTTTAGACTGGCGTAAATGATGTGGTGGCTGCAATACAGGAGTATCAAGGTCTGTTGGTGTCAAATTTGAGGAGTCAACTTCAAAGTGTCTTGCAGCAACATCCTGGAACAGAAGTTGAAGAGGAGGCAATGGCAGTGTTTGACCAGATTGAGGATCCCTTTGCAACAGTGTCAACCACATACAGGCAGGACAGTGTGATCAAGAAGACTTTCAATTTTGTTGAATCAGAGGAAGTGGCGGTGGGATATGCGGCATGCTTTCGAAAAAAAGGAGCAAAAAGGCTTTTGTCCACCAAACTAAAATGTTTTCATTATATCCCTCTTACAAAAAGCTTAGAACAGTTTTTGTCTCATCCTAAAGTTTTAGCTGTCATAGACCAGGACCAAACAAATAGAAATGGATACATTAGTGACATTATAGATGGAGAACTTATAAAATCACACCATTTTTTCTCAAGTCACCCTTCTGCTTTGCAAATTATTCTTTATTCTGATGAAATTGAAATATGTAACCCGCTTGGTTCTCATGCTTCAAAAAATAAGTTAATAATGTTTTATTATACTTTGGGACTTATTAATCCTAAATATAGATCAAAGTTAGCTTCAATTCGACTACTTGCCATGGCAAATACAAATGAACTGTCTGATTGTGGAGTTGACAAAGTATTAGAAAGACTGCAAGAGGATTTGGTGAAATTATATCATGGTGTAAAAATTCAAACCGCAACAGGTGAAAGGGAAATATACGGAGCAGTTGTGTCTATCTGTGGTGATACTTTAGCACAGCATGAGCTTTGTGGGTTCAAAGAGGGTGTGGGGTTTGCCTATAGCAAATGTCGACAATGTGAATGTGCATTTGAAGACATGCAAATGTACTTTAATGAAGACCACTTTGAGGAAAGAACACTTGACAGGCATATCAGACAGTGCAGTGACATAGAAAAAGCTGGTACAGAGTTTCTCAAAAATAGCCTAAAAAACGACATATGGGATCAATAGGAGAAGTAAACTGATAGAATTTCCTGGTTTTAACATGATTAAACAAACCCCGCAAGATATAATGCACATAATTCTTGAAGGTATTGCGCCTTTAGAAATAAAATGTGTATTAAAGCATTTAGTGCTCCTCGGCCAACTTGATTTGGACAATTTAAATGCTGGAATAGTTGGTTTCCCATATTCTCCACTTGACGTCAGAGACAAACCAAGTACCATTTCATACAGTACTTTAGCCTCTAATGATAACAAGTTAAAGCAGTCATCAGGGCAAATGATTGTTCTTCTAAAAATACTACCTTTTCTGATTGATACAGCTAAAACTACTGAATGTTATGCTATTATTCTTGAACTTATAGCCATTGTTCAGATCCTGTTTTCTCCTGTCATTAGCCCTCAAACACTTAACAGATTCAAAATTCTAATTGAGCAACATTTAAAACGCATGAAGCGTACTTTTCCAGATCAAAACATTACACCAAAACAGCATTATTTAATACACATTCCAGGTCAGATTAAAAACCTCGGACCAATGATACGTCACATGTGCATGAGATTTGAATCAAAGCATTGTTTTTTTAAACAGTGGGTGTCAAAAGTAAATTTTAAAAATGTTTGCAAGTCATTAATAAGACATAATCAGATGTATGAATGTTGCCAGAATGCAACAAGCTCTGATCATCCCATTTTCTCAACTGAATGTGTTCTTGGACCCACATCTGAAGTTAAAAACATGTTATATCTTAAAGAAAAAGTAAGAGTGTTCTTTCGAAATGAACATGTCACTCATGCAGTGTCAGTTAAATGGATAAATCTAAATGGAAATAAATATGTCTCTGGTAAAACATTAATTGTCAATGCTGTCAAAAATGACTTACCTGAATTTGGACTGATAAGAAACATATTTGTTGTAAATTCTTATATGTATTGTTTTGAGTTCCAGCCTTATGCCACTGTTAGTTACAATAGAGATTATATGGCATATCAAATTGAAATTCCAAACATGGCTCAAGCAAATGAATTCATCTCTTCAGATGCTATTGTAGACTATACTCCATATTACAGTGTTGTACACAAAGATGTAATATATGTGCCCATTAAATATGATCTTGGAGACGTGATTGCATCACGAGCATGAGGTTGGCCAATCATTTTGTATTGTGTCACATAGGTGGGTTTGTGGTTCCTCTATGATGCAGGAGGGTCTAAGGACAGTGATGATCTGGGACATTTAAAGACATTTATTAACATTTCTGGACAGTGGTCATCCTGCTCCTTATATGGCTCCTATGTGTTTGTTATTATTGCATTTCCTGTGTTCGTATGATTCTCTGATCTGTTTTTGGTGAATCGACAACTTTGTAATGTCCTCCTAGGCAACTGCTGCTGTGGTTTTGGACGATACACAAATACATTGAAGTGAAACGCATTGAATTCAATTGAATAAAATATTTTTCTTATTTTAAGATTTCTTGTTTCTTATTTTTTCTTGAATTAAGAAAGAGGCTTTATGTTTAAAGCCTAAATAAGTCATTGTTGCTTGTTTTGGATCCAAATATTACTTTTTAAAGTACATTTTTCTTAATAAGAAAAAGCTAGAATTAATTTCTAAAAATAAGAATTTTATTCTCAAGGAAATTTTGCTAGAGACAAGATAATTTTTCTTTTTATACAAAAAACAAGGTTTTTTTTCTCATTTCAAGACTTTTTTTACTTGCTTAGAATTGACTTTTTGCAGTGTGATGCTCAAACGCCAACACGACCAGCAGAAGGACGTCAAGATCTCGATTCAATTCAATTAACCACTGTACTTGGCCCTTCCTGCATCGGTAAGGAAAAACTCTAAAAACCCAGGATTTCGGGAGGAATCCACCCCCACAGGCCTTAGATCCAGGACTCAGGCTTTAACAACGACAGATCTTTCTCACCCCCTTCTTATTCATCGCTCGATACAAGTTTTCTGTTTTCTTTTCCGCCGTTTCGTCCACAGCCTCTTCCAGCCTCCTTGACAAACTAAATCCATGCCCTCGTCTGCTTCATTCATCCCAACCTTTTTTAAATTATTTTTGGAGGTCCCAAATTGGCTGGGGAGATGAGAGACAGAGCACTAAGCTATCTCCTCTCAAGCTTACTTTGATCAACTAAATAAAGTATTCGATAATCATCTTACTGCACCCATTTGTTGTGCTGTGGAGTATATTTTTAGCCCATTTTCTGCTTGATTTTTTTATTGCTAATTAAATCCTCTCTTTCTAACAGATTTCTCACATCATAATAAATCATTCAATACATGAGCTCTTTTTGAAGCTCCATTGGCATCGTGCCTTTGGGGACATTATTACATCAATAGTGGGCAATACCTTTGGTTGGAGTTAAAAAATCTCAGTTAGCGTTATGATGAGCAATACCAATTGATGTAATTCAATCCAAAACCATGTAATATTATGACAAATATCACAATATTGTTGTTCAGGAACATTGGTCATCCGTTCTTTATGGACCAATGACCTATGTGGTTTTTTTTGTATCATTGCATTTATTGTGTTTGAACGGTTTCATTCTCTGATCTGTGTTGGCGAATAAACGGTTTTGTAAAGTCCTCCGAGAGAACTACTACTGGGATTTAGGGCGATACAGATATACATTTCATTGAATGTATATGCCGTATATTTTAACTCGGTGGTTATCATTACAAATACAGTAATCATTTTCAGTACAACCAAGCTGGAATTCATTCATTTCAGATTCAGATTCAGTTTATTTGCCATTTGCAGTAAAACCACATTGGAATTCATTAGCAAAAGTCCCCAGAAAATAAAATGAAAATAAAACAGTAAAACAATTGTCACTGTGAAAACGATAGGCTAAAACAGTTTCAATACAAAGTGCAAGATCGTTAAAGTGCTCTGTTCAAACTTATGACAGCTTTTGGGAAGAAGCTGTTAACATATCGAGATGTACTGCATCTCAGAGAACGATATCTTCTGCCAGAGGGAAGAAGCTGGAACATGGCTTTTCCAGGGTGGCCAGAAGAGTCATTGACAATCCTAAGAGCTTTGTTTAAAAGTCTGGATTTATAAAGAGCCTTCAGAACAGGAAGCTCACAGCCCACGGTCCTCTTTGCAGAGCGGAGCACCTTGTTTAGAGCTCTCCTTTCTTTGTCTGTGATGTTTCCAAACCACACAGACACAGAACCAACAAGCAAACTCTCAATGGTGCAGCAATAAAATTTAAGCAGAATCTTAGAGTCAGTTGTAAATTTTCTAAGTTTACGCAGAAAGTAGAGACGCTGACGAGCTTTCTTAACGACTCGGTCAGTGTTTTTAACCCATTTCAGGTCGTTAGACAGAGTTAGACCCAGAAACTTGCACTCCTCTACAATCTGCACCTGGGAGTTGTCAATAACTACAGGAGTGTGAGAACTGTTACGACTGAAGTCCAAGACCAGTTCACATGTTTTCGATGCGTTCAACTGCAGGTTGTTAGCTTTACTCCACTGAACCACATTTTGGATCTCTGCTCTGTAAGAGGATTCATACATTTGTAAAGAATATTGTATTTGTATTGTACTGAAACCTGTCTGTATCTCTATATCGCCATTTATTGGTCTATCACTGCAATTTTCCAATTTATGGTTCAAATTCAGAAAGCAATTTGCCAGAAAAAGTAAAAAAGACATCTGGCACACTTGACTTGTTTTGTTGTGAAGTGAAACTGGTGGACAGCTGCTCCCATAAACCACTCGCTCTCTTTTTCGACGCAAACGCAAGCACTCCACGACAACACGGACACATCTCGCCGTTCCATTCTCCTCCCAAATGCTTTCCATCGTTTTAAAAGCTCCAAATGGAAAGAAAAAAACCTCTGAAAGGTTCGTCTTGCATTGCATCTCTGTCATTCCTCGCCACCGGTTGAATAATAGAAACTATACCGAAAATACACAAGGAGCATGAATGATTTAGAGAGATGCCTTTTAGAGAATCAGACAAACAGCGGAATGCGGCGCAGCCAAAGGTCGCATTACATTAGAGTTGTCACAAACATCGAGAGAAGGGCTTTTAAAATCACACTGCAGACTGGGGAAGGAGGCACTTTTCTGACTTCTGCAAATGCATTGAATCAAAGGAAGGAAAAGTGGACGCACGCAAAGAAAACATGTTTCTGAGATTGTTGAATTTCAGATGTACAGTATAAAGACAGGATGAATATAGTATTTCAAGTCCTAGGATACATGTACGTGAAGAGATCAGGATTCGGTCTTTTCTCGTTGTCGATGATAAACTTTGGTCATATTTACAGACAAGTTTCTAGACAGTAAGTTAGTTGGATCTTATATGAGTTCAACCCTGGATTGCACTTGATGTCATTAGGTACAGTTAACCATGTACAATGAGCTTAGTGGGCTCAATTTTGTTGTGTTTTTGTGATTCCCAAACTCAGAAGAGCGGTCATCTTGAAGGTGCTTCACAGAAATGTCAAGTAGAAAATCGAACAGTTACAATAAGAGCCTGAGTGACGCAGCTTTCAGTCAAAATGCATGGAAAATATTATTGTGTTAATGTTGATTGGCGACGAAATGTCCATAACACATATTAAACATATAAGGAAGGATAAGATATTCCTTTATTTGTCCCAAAATGGGGAAATTTAAGTGTCACTGCTGCGCACATTAATGACAAGTTTGGGAGATATTCTGGAATTTTCTTTATTTTGTTAAGTCATGTGTCTGACCAAACCAGCGCACACAGACCATGACCCTTGCGGCAGGCATAACGCTGCGCTCCACTCTTGGTGTGTACGCATGGTCGCCGCTACTCGCCCGTGAAGAGGAGAGGTGTGTAGAGCTTGCACTGTGTAGAGGACGTAAGAGTCATTGGTCCATGGGATTAACGGATAAACCAATGTCCATTAAAGTCCATAAACGTCCCCTGTGGTAGGACATCCCACTGTCGAAACCCAGTGAGAGAGAGAAAAACCATGGGGAGACCCTCAGTGACAGAGGATTTATTTTTACTTTATTGATTTATTTTATAGGGACAGATGTACACAATCAAACATGTGAAACACAACATTTATAGCCATGGTTTATTTGCATTGTCCCTAGAAGGGCTAGTCACACAATGAAAAACACATTATGCAAAGGCAGGTTTCCTCCTACTCACTATTGCTCACACCACTGGTTCCTTTTGAATTATCCACTCTCAATGAACAGACAGGCTGTCAATCCAGGTCTGAGCTCAAGTCTGTTAGAGCCATGATCACTGAGGGTATAGGGAGAGGGCTCTGACTATTTCAAACTTAACAAGAGAAAGACAAGGAAATTGAAGTCTGGGGAACAGAGCTTCATAAGACTTTCAGAAATACATACAAAGGTGCCAGACTGTGGAGAGCTTCAAACAATCGAGGACTTAATTAGGAGCCAACGAAGATCTTACAATAAGTTGTGGTAGGTTAAAAACAGTTCTGTTTAGCTGTGCATACAACTGAGGGATTTTAATGCTTTCTTATTTTGTTCAGCACTTTGAATTGCCTTGTGTATGAATTGTTCTATATATATAAACTTGCCTTGCCTTGCCTAGGTACAGAATTAAAACAATAAATCATGTAATATCACATTGGCATAGTCAACACAGACAAAATATACTGGTATCCAAAGCAGAAACCCTTATAAAAACAAAAACGTTCAAAGCTAAACTTTTCATCAGTGTTAGAATTCATTTTTCATTTGGTGGTATTCCATTATACTTTGGTTCTCATTATTTTGTATTGGAATGTTTTCTCAGTGAAATACTTGGCTGTGAAAGGCATATGTGCTTTGCTGTAGTCCTGAATGAGGAGTAAAGCTGCAGTATTTCACGCTGATGGAGGACTTGAAATGTTTGCAGATTTATGAGAAAGCTGGATATGAATACATGGATAGGGATGAAACCCAATTTCCACAGGATTGAGATTTTTCAAATATACTTTTTCTCGTTAAAAATGACTTCATCAGACTTCACACATCTGCCCTCACTGCACACACTGCTCACTTGGCACTGCACTCCGGTCCAAGCATTCTGGAAAGCCGTCACTCAATCACTCACCACTTCACTTGGCTGCAACATCCCAATGTCCCCATCCCTCTGTCTTCAAGGAGACATATCCACACTCCCCATCAATCAGAGTAAATCAAAGTACCTTCTAATGTCGCTAGCTATCGCCAAAAAAACAATACTCATAAACTGGAAAACCAAAACCAACATACACACCTTCATATGGGAAAACTTAATGTCAGATTATATTTCACCAACCATACCTCAAACAATACACCCCACGCATCCCAGACCCCACTCATCAACTAACCTTACACACTTTTTACCCATATTTTTGTCATCGTGTATTTTGCACACCTCTCTCTCTCTCCCTGCTGCTACACCACTGTACCCCTGTTTTATGTCATATATATATATATATATATATATATATAGAAAAAAAAAAATACTTCATCATCTCTGGGTTTATTTTTTCTGTGTATTATTTTGCTCCTAATTAGAATTAGTTTACTACAAGTCTCCAGCATTTCAAAGATATTCCAACCAAGCCTGCTGAAACTGGATCAGTATATCACTACAACATAAAAGGAACAAAAAGCCGGATTACTTCAACGTTTTTGATCATAACGCACGACAGTTTGGACGGGGAAGTTTATTTGAATAACACAAATCCTGTACAAAGTCATTGAAATAATGCAACACAAACATTACATTACGACATTTTACCATTTAAGACAGCACAGACAAAACACCCCAATTGCACGGACAGTTGTTTTTATCCTGGATTGCAGATACTAGCTGCATACAGGACAATATTCAAATCAGTTTAGCTAAGGGTAAAGGCTGGAGTTAGGAATGGACCTCTCAAAATTTCCCCACGGTGGGACGAATAAAGGTTCTCATAAAAGATTAACCTTTATTTGTCTCACAGTGGAGAAATTTATCTTATCTTCTGATGAGATATCTTTTGATAATGTCATTGGGAACTTTAACCATTTGAGCTTACGGCGGGAAGAATAGAATTTAAAGCAGGGGTCTCCAAACCGGTCCAGAAAAGGTTATCAGACCGAGCAGGAGCAGAGCAGACTCAAAATAGGTGGAGTTCTGCTCCAGCTGATAAAAAACCTGCAGCCACACCGGCCCTTTCTGATTTATAGTCCCAGCTTCATTCAACTCAATAAAAAGTATTTTTGTAAAGCCCTAAATCACAGCAGCGGTCAACTCAGAGAACGAGGTGTAGGCTAATTTGTTCGAAGAGGAACCAGAAGGTGAAATGGAGGTACAGCAAACTACACAGATGAGAAGACGCAAATAACTGAGGAACCATTGTCTGAAACTGAGGCAGAGAAGTTGAAGTTATCTGGTCAAATCCATCAAAGTCATTATTGAATCAAATAGTGTTGTGTGGAATGAAAATAAACAGCCAGAGACAACGGCTCCTGCCCTACACCGACACTGTGTTTAGTCCTGACTCTGGGCATTGAGATCCTCTGAGTAATTACAAAACCTTCCTTGGTCTTTTTTATGTACAATAGCAGGAAAAAGGCCTTGCATTCCATCAAATGTGATCCTCTAAACACACACGCACCTCTCCACGTATGATTAATGTAACTGCATTCCTCATGCATGTTTCCAGCTTTTGCATGAAAAATACCCATACAAAAAAAAAAAAAAGAAAAGAAATCAGGTCCCTGGTGCGCTCATGTGGCAAATCTCTCCCCTTCCGAAGCCACGCCGTGAGCCTACATCTATCTAGATATGAATAATGACAAAACATGTAATTACATCATCGGTGCGCCCAGGGAGACACGCACAGCTCATGTTCGCATTAATACACACCGTCCTGGAACCCCACACCGCAACCCTCCAGGTGTCTTCGGCTGTTTACGCGCAACCCTGCAGGCCCATTCATCTTTCACCCGGGCACGCGCCAAGGTCAATGAGCCGCGGCGCCGGAGCGAAACCAGGCCTGACACGGAGAGAGAGCGCGGGAGGAGTAGTTTGGATCGCTTTACGTCAAACTCACTGAGGGCCGTGGTTGCAGGGGGCGCGGTAATGGTGTTCAATGAAGCCAGGAAAGAGGCGGGCGGTTTCGCAGTTTGTGGAGGAATTAGGGAGTAACTACAGGAAGAAAATGTGGAAGACACGGGTGTTTAATGCAGGCCGCATGTTTGAAAGCAAAACAGGTTACACAAAAAGAGGAGGACGTATAAAGGGGCAGCGCCTGTATTCTGTCCTCACTATGGTGTCACTACCAGGGCTAGACAGATAGTCATAGTCATAAATTAATCACTACATCTTACATTTACACTCATCTAACTCATGTAACACAGAAAAAATACTATTTTGTACTTCTGAAATTTAGACTTGGGCGTATAGCCTGGCTTAAACAAAACAGAGATAACACACAAAAATTAGCAGTTAGAAAGTAGTTGTAACAAAAAGAACTTCTCCTTTTCTCAAATTCTTATTTGAACACATTTTTATCAACAGAACAACTTCAAAACTACACATTATCCATGGCTGGAAGGGGCTGTAAACGGGTGTCTTTGAATGAGCTGACTGCACCGTGAGCTGACGGTTGAATGATGAGTGTGCCGAATTACGAAACTTATACCCAAGGTGACCACTAGACGGCAGTATTCAAACTCGCCAAAACAAACAATTTATAAAATGTACATAACAAAAAAAGTTGTAACAGTACAGCCTGGACGTGGAACTGTATGGATTTTTATGGCGCCAGATTTACGCCAAGAGTCCACACGCGCAAATAATACATACACGCGCAGCTTTATTTAATTCACACGCGCGCAAACCACTCTCCACGCGCACATTTCACCCAACACACGCGCAGATTCAGAACCACGAGCAACAATACGCGCGTGTGTGCGTTCGTGACATGCCCTCTCCCTGCTCGTGGTCTGTGTTCTGCGCGCATTGAAAACTTTTGTTTCCCGCGGTTAGAAGATTTGGTTCAGAAGACGAATACTTGGTGAGCGTTTTATATTTATTTGATATATAAACATATTAAAATGTAGGCTACGTCCTTTATTTCAGTAGTTTTCTACTAAATTTCAGTTAAAAATGAGAAGAACTTAGTTATTATCAATTAATTAATTAAAATGATGGACATGGGCAAACAAGCAACGATTGGGACACCGGCGCGATGTTAGCTATGGAAAGACAGTTTAAAAAAAAAAACAGTTTATAACATAAATTAATTAAATATAAAACACTCACCAACTCTTGTCTGAAGTATTCGCCTTTGAAACAAATCTTCTAACCGCGGGAATTCCTGGAAAGCAGTGGCCCCGCCCCCAAGCGACAAAAGTATATTTCACGCG
This sequence comes from Knipowitschia caucasica, assembly GCA_964034765.1. Classification (NCBI taxonomy): domain Eukaryota; kingdom Metazoa; phylum Chordata; class Actinopteri; order Gobiiformes; family Gobiidae; genus Knipowitschia; species Knipowitschia caucasica. The sequence goes on along the minus strand of OZ035837.1, from coordinate 16,520,209 downwards.
CGCGTAGAAGAGATGGCAAAAGTTTTCAACGCACGCAGAACACAGACCACGAGCAGGGAGAAGGCATGTCACGAACGCACACACGCGCGTATTGTTGCTCGTGGTACTGAATCTGCGCTTGTGTGTTGGGTGAAATATGCGCGTGGAGAGTGGTTTGCACCCGTGTGAATTAAATAAAGCTGCGCGTGTATGTGTTATATGTGCGTGTGGACTTTTGGCGTAAATCTGGCGCCATAGATTTTGTTTTGAATGTGTGCATTGTTGTCTGTTTCTTGTTTATTTTATTGTGTTTGTTTGTACATCTGCACCTGTTTTTGTAAGTCTGGATTTTCGAATTTAATAAATAGATGGATAATTAAAGGGATACACCTATGCTGGTTTTGCCTACAGATTTCAATACTTTCTTTTAATATCTGAGAAATCTGATATGATAAGATAGATGGATAGATGGAGAGCTGGAGAGAGGGAGATGGATGGATAAATACTTTATTCATCCCCGCAGGAGAAATTCGGGTGTCCAGCTGTAGAAACACATGATGCATACAAACACAAAGACATACATTATTCTAAAAATCTTATGGCCGGAGGAACAAAGGATTTCTTTAAGCGTTCTGTTCTGCAGCACAGCGATAGGCGGACCTGCTTCCACTGTGGTTAGTGCATCTCGGAAATCACGTTTAACACTTGATTCTTTAGGTATGAAGAGAACAATGTGTGTCAATGTATATCACCCAGAAAATACTCCTATGTAATCTCAAGTATCGACTTTTCAACAGTAGTGAAATTCAATACCTGTATCTTTTAGGGAATTATAAAATGCTTAAAAGGTATAAGGGGATTTTACTGAAACTCACCAGTCGTTTTCCACCAGGCCACTTTTTCGATCCTCTCCTATTGCCGAGTGTTGTTTTTGAGTGTTATTCAGGCCCTCTACTGTCTTTCTCACCTTCTCATTGCATTTGCTACACTCTCTATTTTCTGGTGTTGGCTTGTGTGGCTGTCCATGCCCTGGCTTGGCAAAACGAGATGAGTGAATGAGAATGAGCAGAATAAAACAAAATACATGATTTTTGTTCAATTTATAAGGTAATAAAAACAATCTATCTAAATATTTTAAACCATTGTAGGGATTGTATAATTGTTAAAGTTGTTTCGAGGGTGATTCAAACATGCGTAGTGTCTGTAATGGAGTCCTATAGCTCCAACAATCACACATACTTTTGCTTCTTTGATTCTACATCTGGTTGTGGCACAAAGATTTCTGATCAACTGAAAGGAAAATCTTGGATTGCTGCTATTTCTTCTACTTTTTTGGCCTTTTGTTGCCATGATGTTTTTTTGTTGTTGTTGCAATGCACTGTAACATGGATGGTAGAAACAGCTCGGCATCAAACTTCTTTTATGGATTGAAATGTTCAATGTTCAAAAGATTTGATGCATTTACAGGTTTCACAAATCAAAGCGCAAAAACTAAATACAGCAGACAAAAGCACAGTATGTCTTCTTACATCTGTATATCCAGTATTTATCAACTCACACCTTATACTCACCCTGCAGATGGCATTTCTATCTTCTCTTCTCCCTCTTCTACAGTTAGAAATAAATTTATTTAGCAATAATAACACCAATTTCTCAATTAACTGAATCAAAGGAATTAGAATACAGATATGGGATTTTATCTATAATTGACTCCAAGCGGCTTCACTTCAGTTTTTTTCGATTATTATATTTCCAAACAATACATTTGTATCATTAACTTGAGCCATTAATGTTTAAATGGTTATATTTCTGTAATTACTGTTAGTGTGGTGTCCTAATATCCTATGTATTAGTACTCACAGTCTGCACTATTGTAGTATTAACCTGGAGTCTGTATATAGAGCAGTTATTGAATAAATAAATACAGACCTAGTTCTGGCCGATATCGTTACTGTTCCAATAAGACTGCACTTTTCTGGTCTGAGAAGTTGGATGTTTTCCATGGGATCTGCATTAACCACTTCTCCAGTTTGGGGGTCCCAGCCCTGAGTCCACAAATGACCATGTGAGGACATTACTCACAATCTATGGCTGGCAGTGAAAACATGGGCTACATGTAAAATGGTGGAATCTTGGTCATACATGCATTGAGAATACGAAAGGAACAAATAAAGGTTTCAAATGAATGCCACCACACGATGAAGACAAATACATGACCAAGAAATGTTGAATAATGCATGCCTTTACACACTGCTAATGGATTCAGTGATAGAGCACTTTTAACACCATACACATGTTACCAGGGAGGGTTTGTCCAGACTATACGTTCTCCCATAATGTAAGACTCCTATAATCATAAACAATTTTCATGCATTTATACACTGTGATATGCAGGTGACACTGACAGACCCTCAACATGTAAAGTGAGATATGTCAAGCCCGTATTGCTATATGTAATGTTGATAATTGGCTCACAGATCCTAAAAACCACAGATACAAATTTTCAGAAACATGCATATTTTTTGAATGATGCAATAAGGTTCATTTGGTATTTCTTAGGGACCAGTGCTTTAGGGTTAGACTTTTACCATATTTTAAAAAAAAGAAAGAAAAAAAAAACTAACCATAGAAAACATGTAGGGTCATCTACGAAACTCATTGCTCATAATCCGGGATGATTTTTACTCTGACACACCTGGGATTCTGTCTTCTGTTTTCGATCAGTATTTTGAAAATGGACGGTAAGCCATGATCATCCACATTATAACGAAAAAGGGCGAGATCACATTGCATGTAATGAGTCTATAATGTCTAGTCTGTGTCTTGTCGGCCTGTGGTATGGGTTGTCAGGCCTTGAAAAAATTTAACTAAAGGAAATGATACTAAAAAGTGTCTGTAATGATCCGTGAGTCTTGTATTAGTTTCATGTTTTAAGTGGAATTACCAAAATAAATAAACTTTCAAACGATATCCACATTTTCCACCTGTACATTGGAATTATATTGAACAACACCCAAGCTGTTTAAGCAAGCTACTTTGAAAGAGGTTGGAAAGTAGCTGGTCGCCTCTGAACATTAGGATGGAGACCCGTTGTTTAGTCTCTGGACATAAAAGGAAACAGCAGAATGGAACAATGTTATGGTCTACTGCGGGCTGTTTGTCGTCAGAAAAGCATCATTGCACAACACCCAAGATGTTGTGAGGTCAACTTTATTACTCAGATTATTGTCATGGCGACGTTCAGCAACATGACAGTAAGCCATTATTTAGTTGAACAAGAGCAGGGAGGTCGTGCGGTGGTAAATTGCATTCCAAGTTGACTGACTCGTCTTGCAATGTTTTGTTACAGGCTTCAAACTTTGATTTTTTTTGCATTTCACCTTAGTGTCTCTTCAGTTTGTGCTAAGTGCCATTTTTTTGCACCGTAAAAAGATACTCATGATGCTGTTGTTTGTGGATTCTCCAGAAGTTATCAAAAAACTAGCAATCTCATTATTAACACTATCAATGTGGTTAAATTGTTATTGCTTAAAATGATCTGTCTTTTGGTGAAGTCAAAATGAGATTGGTTAAAAACACTAACAAAGTAACTGCGACAAGTATTGTACATGACTACTGTGGCACTTGCTTGTTAAAAGCCTAATCATGTTGAACCTTACAAGTGAAGCAGGTCAGGGCCTGGTCAGTGCTGTGATGGAAGACCAGGTGCCACAGTGGGGCAGCTGTGTCTGTATAATGCCAAACTGTTTTGTCCTTAGGCAAGACACTTAACCCACATAGCGAGTGGATACGTGTGCCTGTATCTATTGCCGATGGTCAGAGGGGCCTTGCTTCCTTTAGTCTACCCCTGGGCAGCTGCGGCTTTTATAGTTTATCACCATGGTTTATGTAGTGAATTAATAAGGCCTGATGGAGTGAATGATTAAGTGCTATATACATAAACTAATACTTAAATTAATCTTTATTTCAGACTTCAAATTGAATTGTTCCATATTTTCAAACAAAAATAGAAAATGCAATGCCTCTTATATTACAGTTTATGTATTATAGTATTTATGTATAGAGTATTACTAGATATAATACTTTCAAGATTAAGTTTATTTGCCATTTGCAGTGTAGACCACATTACAAGACTAGCCTAGTGTGCATCGGACACAAAATACTAAACACCAGAGCTCTTTCCATTCATACAAATGTAGCAGAAATTATAATAATGATCACTATAATTAAACGGTCGGCTGGACACATAACTACCGACTAGATTGTTCAGAATCTTGGTCAGCTCTAACCACTGAACCACCACGCCCCCAAAATTATGCTGTTTTGACACTCGACATAACACAATATTGAAGTCCTGTTCTCGTATGTATTACGTTCCCAGTTCTCTGCAAACTTGCGCCACTTAAACCCTGGAGGCCGCTGACAGGGTCAGAGCATAACCTCTACTACTCAGTGACATGATATCTCTCGTAATGCCTGCCATTCGTCTCCATCGCTCTGATGTGTTTGTACAGCTATGCTTCACGCTAATTGCCCAGTTTAAAGCCGAGTGGACTGACGCGCGTCTGTGTCCGCCAGCGCCGTATGTAAATCACGCCTCATTTGCATCCGGCGATGAGTCTTCTGACGTCCATCATGCCGCGGTTAATTGTCTGGAAACCATAATTATAGCAGGATATTGTTAATTGCTCATTAATTAGAGCTTCACTCCCTTCAGCCGACCTTCATATCTTCGCTTTTTTTTTTTTTTTTTTTCTTCCTGAGGACAATCACTCTCCTCTACACCGACTTTTTAGATTTATTTTCCCATATAAAACTGAAATGTCCCAGCACTAAAAATACACCCCGTCTGTGTGTTCGGCTACGGGACTCACTCGACGTTCCCACAACAATTAATCAAGAGCGCGTAAGCCTGCTGTAAATGTAGTTAGGTTCCCCAGGTGCCGCTGCGGCCCTTCGGAAACGAGCTTGGGAGAAATTGGCAGCTTTTTTCCTGCGCTTGTATACTGTTACGGATGGAGCAGGGGGTGGCTTCCTGAGGAGATGGAATGCCACAAATGAAGTTGAAACGGAGCGTAATGGAGAGAAGACATGGGAGGAGACTGCGGCGTGGCAAACTTTAATGAAAATGGTTGCAATTGCCTTGGGATGCTGTAAAGATTTGCACGATTTGCGAGTAAATCAAACGAGAAGCGGGAAAACAATTTATTTTTTGTCTTAGCATTATTGGGGCAGGGTTACCGAGTGGTTGATGAATATGCCTTCAGTTGTGCTCGCCTTGGACAGTACAGTTATTTGCAGAAATGACATTTAGAGACACATGATTTGTATTCAGTCTCTCATGTAGGTCATTTAGATTGATTGGTTCACCTTTACCTGCAGTCTATACTTTTACACCTGACGTTCAGAACAATGATTGCAGTAGGTTACTTTCTCACACTAACACAGCTATAAAAATTAGTTAATAATGACATTTTAATCAATTTGATTCATAATCGTTGCTGAGGGCCCAACCTTTATTTCCCCTGTATCAATACCAATGTTGAAATGACTGTAATTTCAACTCTTGCTTAAGTCTTGAACTTGTTGGGAATACCGAACGATATTGGAATTTGTACAGTCTTCAGGTCAGGCTTGGTGTAAAAACTGTAACCCAGGCCCATAGACTTTATATAGATGGACGACACTAACACGCTATCTCGATGAAGCCCCATAGGGAAATGCTCAAGAAAAAAATGTTGGCTCCATTCACTTATATTGTAACATAAACTCCTGGTGAGTGTGACACAAGCTCTGTAACCGATTGTGTCAAGCTCACCATTTTGGTATTATGTGGTTTAACGCTGTGTATGATATGGGTATTTTAATTTTTGATTATATCATTGTAAATCCAGCTATCACCGCTAATAACTGATCCATTAAAACCTCCTGAGACCCTGCGACCTCATACGAGGACATTACATTTTTGCCTCTTGGCACAATGATACTCAATTTTTTACATCCTTGACCTGATGGCCACATTTAGGGACACTGCCCGCGCCATCTTGTGGTGATATGATAGAATTACACTTAAAGCGGTAGGAAAAAAATGGTGGGAATATCAACAAAAGACTTCTACAAGAGTTCACAGAAGAAAAATGCCCCAGGTAAAAATTCTATCAACATTTTATGAATGAAATCAATTTATTTATGCACAATAATGTCTCTAGCTTCATATGGAGTTTGAAATTTGACAAATTTTGATTGTAGTAGCAGGCTAGGATGTCAGTAAAAGTGAAGCACTTGTTTGAGGACGCTAGGACTATGTACCGCTATCTGTTTAGCTAACTGTGTGGAAGATTTAGATGAAGTTACAGTTGTAAATAGTTATTTTGAATCACACATTGGCTTAGTTCTGTGGTTTACAGTTGTAAATAGTATATTTAAGTACTAAGTGGTATATGCTTAGTATTGTGAAGTGTTGCTAAATGCTTAATCATAAACAATATAGCTAGGCTATAGCTAGCACATGATAGCCAAGCTATGATGTGTCACTGATATACTGTAGATTTTGATGTTGGTTTTTAAAATTATCATTACAGGCACACTTTCATTATCAAGAGCAGAACAATTGCTGTTGGCAATTGCAGATAACTCTGAGATAGAGGACTTCTCAGATGGGGATGATTGTATCATCAGCTCATACCTGTCAGTCAGCTTCTGGTGTTTCCCACGGGGAGAGGCGGCGAGCTGAGGTGGCCATACTCATTGCCCCCCATCTCAGCCGCCACGTGTTGGAGTTCTCCCCGGTGAATGAGAGGGTCGCGTCCCTCCGCCTCCGGGTGGGGGACAAGTCTCTCATTGTTGTGACGGCCTACGGGCCTAACGGCAGTGCCGAGTACCCGGCCTTCTTGGAGTCCTTGGGAGGGGTATACTGGACGGTGCACCGCCCGGGGACTCCGTTATTCTCCTGGGGGACTTCAACACCCATGTGGGAAATGCCAGTGACACTTGGAGAGGGGTGATCGGGAAGAACGGCCCCCCTGATCTGAACCCAAACAGAGTTCAGTTGTTGGACTTCTGTGCCAGTCACAGTTTGTCCATCACGAACACCATGTTCGAGCACAAGGGTGTCCACCAGTGCACGTGGCACCAGGACACCATAGGCCGGAGGTTGATGATCGACTTTGTTGTCGTATCATCTGACCTTCGACCGCGTGTCTCGGACACTCGGGTGAAGAGAGGGGCGGAGCTGTCAACCGATCATCACCTGGTTGTGAGTTGGATCCGCTGGCAGGGGAAGAAGCCGGTCAGACCTGGCAGGCCCAAGCGTGTAGTGAGGGTTTGCTGGGAACGTCTCGCTGAGCCCCTGTCAGACGCACTTTCAACTCACACCTCCGGGAGAGCTTCTCCCAGGACCCAGAGGAGGGGGACGTTGAGTCCGAGTGGACCATGTTCTCTTCCTCTATCGCCAATAAAGTGGCTCGTAGCTGTGGTCGCAAGGTCTCTGGTGCTGGTCCCCGAACCCGGTGGTGGACACCGGCAGTAAGGGATGCCGTCAGGCTAAAGGAGTCCTATCGAGCAATGATGGTTCGTGGGACTCCTGAGGCGGCTGTCCAGTACCGGCAGGCCAAGCGTGCTGTGGACCGGGCTGTTGCAGAGGCAAAAACCCGGGACTGGGAGGAGTTTGGAGAGTCCATGGAGCATGACTATCGGTCGGCCTCAAAAAGGTTCTGGCAAACCCTCCGGCGCCTCAGGAGAGGGAAGCAGTTCTTTGCCAACACCGTGTATGGTGCGGGTGGAGAGCTGCTGACCTCGACTGGGGATATTGTAACCCTAACCCTAACCCGGAGATGGTAGCCTTGAAAAACCCCATGCGTTGCAGAGCACAAGACTGCAAAATCCTGTGTCCGATGCATGACATGCAATGTGTACCTGTGCTTGCAAAGTGAACGCAACTGCTTTGCAGCATTTCACACTTGCCAATAGGACTCTTCCAAACAGGCAGACAGATTGCTTTCTAGAAAAACAGAGGGAGCTAGTTTGAAAAAAGCCCCGGTTCAAAAGCTGTTCAGCAGAATTTTACTGTTTTAGGACTGTTAATAATATTTGCCATTATTTGTTCTAGTATTGTATTTATCAAATCAATTCAGCCATATTGAATGCTTGAAATAGACAGTTTACACAGTATTTTGCAGTTTTATTTATGTATAGCCAATTTTTTGTCATGTGGATGAATGAAGAAAAAGGGAACCCAAAATGCAGGACTGAAAATCAAAGTAATTTAATAAAATAAATCCACGGTAATGTAAAAACAGAACTGAAGGCAGGACAAACGTTGTGGAGACAATGGACGGACAACAAGTGAGGAAGGGCACAGGGTATATATACACACAGGTGAATCACATTAGGGCGGGGAAACAATCAACAGGACAGGCAGGATTCAAACTCAACCAGGTCAAAATGTCCACACCATGACATTTTTAGGCTTTGAAGATAGAGCTGTTTGGATTTTATGTCTAACTTTGATGTTTACATTTTTCAAATAAACTGTTATATACTATTTTAGACCAATGGAGTCTATTTGTATTGTATAGTAAGGTCGACCCACTGTACTCATATGAGGACATTGATTTTTGAGAGAAGTACTAATTGGATCAAGCTGAAATTTTGAATTTCAATTAATTAGGACCTTCCGGCCTCAAAGAGCATACATTTTTTTTTTAGGTTATGAGAGACCCACTGTCCTCATACGAGGACATGTTTTTTCTCAAAAACTACTTCCTGTACAAAATCACAATTTAGGTATTATACTTATTGGGTCCTACTTATCCTAAATAGCAGAAAAATATATAAAATGCACACCAGACAAATGCTCGGGTCTCAGGAGGTTAGGTGCCTTCCGTCATGATTTTGGCTTTGGCGAATGAAAAACACAGACCAGACCAGTGTTGTTGCTGATTGGCTCTCTGGTTATTATAGGACATTGCTAACGCCATCCTCTTTGGATAAAATTTACGCCCATGAAGCTTGTTTGAGTAAGTATCAAGCTGCTTCTAGCACAAGGCACTCTGCATGACCGTATGACAGCATTCGGTTAGTTCACTCCTTTTACAGTCTGTGAGCAGGACTTGGTTCCTGACAATGATGGCAATCCACACTAATAGCAACATGACTGTAGTGCACACTGTCGTTGTTATTTTTTAGTAAAAGAAGCCGATGTCTTTTTATTAACAAGCTTGAGCCCATCAGTCAGCACAGGGCATCATAGGGGAAAAAAAAGTAAAGTAGATATCTTTTTTGTTCACTCAAAGTCATAAGAATCAACTGTTCCACTGCATTTCAGATTCAATTTATTGACTATTTGCAGTCAAACCACATTGGGATACATTTTCAAAAATGCCCAAAACCACTTTGGGATACATTTGCAAAAATCCCCAGTAAGCACCAGACAATTTGGTTGATTTTTCCCAATTCCCTTCCAAGTCCCTCTGAGATAGCATCTGTATTGAACTGAAGAGATCTGCATAGTGTGCCTCTTAACGCCACATTGAGGGGTATTTGAGGTTGCACGTTTTGTTTCTCAACCTCGTTTGATAAGAACCCAGACCGTCCATGTGTCTAATCCTGTCCTGCGTTCAGTCAAGTAGAAGCTTGAAGATTTACCCCAAACCCCCCAAATCCACTGAGAGTTGGCTTCGCTCTGCTGGGCCCCGGGTAGAAGGGGGGCAGGGCTGGTGGCTGTTTGTGACCAGTAAGAAGAAGAAGAAAGTCCTTTAGTCGTCCCACAATGGGGAAATGTCAGTTTGATAAATACACATACACATATAGAGGCATGCAGCGAACACGATGACAGCAGACATCTGTGAAGTCGGTGGAGAAGGTCTCGCGGTGGGCTCGAACCCACGACCTTCAGGCTCAAGGTCTTAGTAATAGTAATGTCCGTCAATCTGGCGAGTAAAAAACACAGACCAGACCAGTCCCTTTCCAGATTGGCTCTCTGGTTACAAGGACATTGCTATCCCCAAATTTGGCTAGAGGTTACGTCCGTGACGCTTGTTTGAGGAAGTAACAAGCTTCTTCTAGCATAAAGCTCAAGGTGTGACTGTGCGAAATCAGCATTCAGTTATTCCACACCTTCTACAGTCTTTGAAAAGGCCTTGGTTACATACAACAATGGCAGTCCTCTCGGTAATAGCAACGTTACTGTTACCGTCGTCTTTTTTTAGTAGAAGAAGCCAATATTTTTAATTCACAATTGTGAGTCCATTAAGCCTAGTGTATACTTGCGCGGCGTGGCTTACATTAGCGGTTGCGGTGGACCTACGTAAGCACAATTGATGTTATACTGGCGCGTTCCCCTTACGGAGTTTTGAGTAGAATGTTGTAATCCCACAACAAACCACATGAGGGCGATCACACAGGAGCGGTCCCATTTACGCTGCTACTTTGTCCACTTCAGAACAACAATAGCAAACAAAGCTGTTTGAGCTCATTACACGTGTTTCTACTGTAGGTTTATGTGATAGTTTTATGGATTCATTATTTTATAAGTCATTTCAACTGTGATGCTGTGAATAAAGACACAGTTCTTGTTGGAAACATGGTTATTATTAAATAGTTTTCAGCACAAACAGCAAAACAATAATAGTGGTAAATATCTGAGACAAACATGAATGATTTACGAGTGCAGGAGGAAAGCAACAAATGCAGCTACGATTCAAACAAAGACAGGAACAGTGCAAAATAAACGACTGCACAGTTTATAAGTTATATATATGTTAGATAGTCCACAGTCTCCTGTATATCAGGCTCTGAGCCCAAACTGCTTTTCCTTCGAAGCACAAAGCTCTCTGCTCCATAGTGCCTCGTCCATGTCCCTGCTGCAGCCGCTTCGTGCTTCCTTCCAATACACACACACGGACCAATCACAGCGGAGATTCCTTGCGGCGACACTTACGTAGTTAGAAAATGTCGATGCTGCGCGGCAGGCGACGTAAGGGCCTTGCGGTGACCAACGCGTTGCACAAGTGACGTCACGTCACCTCCGTAAGCTCCGCGCGAGTATAAACTAGGCTTTAGTCAGCACCAAGGCTTGTTTGGTTCCTCATCCTTCTTTGATAAGAACCCAGACCGTTCATGTGTCTAATCCTGCCCTGCGTTCAGTCACGGTCGAAGCTTGAAGATTTACCCCGAACCCAGTAATGTCCATCAACCTGGCGAGTAAAAACCACAGACCAGACAAGCCTTCCTGATTGTTTCTCTAGTTACGAGGACATCCCAAAACTTGGATAGAGGTTACGCCCGTGATGCTTGTAAGTAACAAGCTTCTTCTAGCATAAAGCACAAGGCGTGATTGTGCAACATCAGCATTCGGTTAGTCCACGTCTTCTACAGTCTATGAACAGGCCTTGGTTAGATACAACAATGGCAGTCCTCTCAGCAATAGCAACACTACTCTAGTGCACTATAATCTTTTTTTCGTAGAAGAAGCCCATATTTTGTATTAACAGTCTTGAGTCCTTTAGTCAGCACCGAGGCTTGTTTTGTTTCTCATCCTTCTTTGATAAGAACCCAGACCGATCATGTGTCTAATCCTGGCCTGCGTTCGGTCACGGTCGAAGCTTGAAGATTCCCCCCGAACCCCTCAAATCCATTGAGAGTTGTCTTCGCTCTGCTGGGGCCCGGGTAGAAGGGGGACAGAGCTAGTGGCTGTTTGCGACTCATTAATAGTAATGTCCACAGCGCCGGGGCCTGATTTATGAAAACAATAGAAAGTCTTCTCTTTAAACCAACACACAGTTCAGGTGGCAGCGCGTTGGACTTGCCCGCCGCCCGATCAAAGGAGCTTCCCAAGATTAATGAGCAAATTAAACTGCAGTAATGTGTGAAATCTCTCCTCCTCGCCATTAATAAAACATGTGAATTAGTCAGATCAAAAGAAAAAAGGGGGAATTGGAAATGATGCTGTGTGCGGCAGAAGACAAAAAGCCCGCACACACAGGGCTTTAATGGGGTTTAGTCCCTTATTATAAAAAGCCAGGGAGGGAAGTGCCAGGGAGGGAAGTGACGCCATCGCGCTGCAGGCCTTCACATGAACCAAAGAAGAGAAAGAGGACAAAGCATTTTTCATGAAAACACAATGAATACTGAGAGGATAAAAGTTTGGCTTTCCAGCATCATTAACTATGGATGGAACTTTGTACTCTAGTATGTCATTTAACAGCAAAAGTAGGGCATGTTCATAAAGAGCATAGCAAACGAGGATGGGTACAGTAACCAAACCCTGAATTGTAAGAAGATGTTTAAACAGTGGCAATATGTGGATATGAATGATGAGGTAGACTTTTCACCTTTTTAGAGAACATTTTCCTGTAAAAATGCAACCAAAGGCAAGGAATACAGAGTTGGATTTAATTGATGAGGTCAATTCAACTAATCAATTACATTTGTTCTTGAATAGCCCTAAATCCCAACAGTAGTTAACTCAGAGGAATTCACCAACACAGGTCAGAGAATCAAACAGTTCAAACACAAGAAATGTAGTGGTAAGAAAACACATGGAGCCATTGGTCCATAAGGGGCAGATGACCAATGTCCATAAATGGACTGTGTCCTGGATCATTACTGTCTCAAGACCCTCCTGCATCGACAAGGAACAACTCTACAAACCCAGTGGGAGAAAAGTGAGAAACCTCTGGGACGCCCACATCTTTTGAATGCGCTGAAAAACGGCTGCAAGTCTTAAGCAGCTCTGAAACAGTTGTTGTTTTGTGCTTTATAATTGTTATTTTTCTGGCTTTTTTTCTACCTGAGATGTTGCTGCAGCAGTGTTCATGGTTTTACACTGGTGCAAACAGGAGCAGATATCCACTGGAGGAATACTAACATTTTGAAAAATGCTAATGAAGCATTTAGCATTTTATTTTGGACCCCAGAGGTCACTCCACCTCTGCTGCTGTGACCTGTCCTGCTCCACCCAGTGGCTACTCCGTCTCTGCTGCTGTGACCTGAAGGGCTGTTGCTGATTATGTATTATTATTGTTCGCTTTTTAGAATGATGCTACTGGACACCTGAATTTCTCAGACGGGGATTAATAAAGTATTTATTTATCTATCTATCTTTTGAGGAAGGGATCCGGGCTATAGATCCAGGAGTCAGGCTGTAAAACAAAGTCGGTCCTAGTTCAAGTCCAACAATATTGTTACATCTAATTGACGAAAACTGTTTACTCATGACCACAACACAAGCGGTCTCGCATTTTATACTCGCGGGGTGACGCGGCTCCCAGTCAACACACATGGGTTTTGCTAGTGGTCCTTGGCTCTAGATCAGCTCCATACACATACAGTAGGTCCCATTTCGTTTTGTCGCGAAATGGGAATCACACGAGACTCACGTGTGATTCACGCGTCTTTTATTTATTTTTTCCCCAGTGATGCTGCAATGACCCAAACAACCACCAGGTGGCACTTGTGAGCAGGGTTAGGAAAATTGGCTTCTCATCGGTCTTTCTTCTCTGTTCACCAGATTTTTTTGTGCCTTTATAGCTCAATGACAAGGAGGTGGACTCTGGTGTGAGAGGACCCAGGTTCAAGTACAGGCTAAGACACTTTTGATTTTGTTGACGTTTACATTTTTTCTAAAACATACTTAGTAATTAGGCCAACACATTTAAAATAGTTGTAGACTGTAGTAAACTGTTGTAAACTTCACAATCTGCACCAACCAAACTGGAGGAAAAAAAATCAACTTTATTCAGTAACGGAGTAATCTGATTCATATACTCCCCCCGCTAATAAAAACTGTGGAATCGCCGGGGCTTGAACCCCGAAGGTCCACGGGAAAGTCTTGGACAATCCCACTACACCACACAGGCGCTGGAAAAAACCCAAGATCTAATAAAAAAGACTGCTGAGTAAATGAGCCGTGCGGATGTGCGGGACACTTAAAATGCCTTATATGCAAGTTAATGCAAATGTTTGCCATATGATCTGCTACTCCTGTGCATTTTAGAATTCCTAATTAATGGTAGCTATATGTAACATGTGTAGTTTAAATTTTTGTATTGCTAATCAAAGTAAAAGTATTCTGAATACAGTGTACACTTGTTTGTTTTGTTCCAATGTTTCATGTTCAATAACGCACTTACTGCTGGCTATCCCATACTGTAGAAGAAGTCAGAAAGGAACTTTTGAGAAGAAGTGTTTTTATTAAAAAATAAGAAGTAAAAATAAGTAATAAAGTAAAATACAATTGTATTGTTACAGTACTTACAATACAGTGCAGTAAGTTAGTACAGTGTTTTACAGAGTCAATCCTTTAAACTTTAGCATTCAGTAGCGACACTTTTAAACATAAAACACATTCTCACGATATTGCTAATACAAATTTATGATGGGGGGAAAACTTTCTTTCTCCAGTTCATCTTCACATATGCAAAACATCTTCACATAGCCTATCACTCAGGCGAGCAAAAACCGAGCACGTTTTCTCCAGTGTTAAAAAAAAAATACTTAGTAATTAGGCCAACACATTTAAAATAGTTGCTAGACTGTAGTAAACTGTTGTAAACTTCACAATCTGCACCAAACAAACAGCAGGAAAAAAATGCAACTTTATTCAGTAACGGAGTAATCTGATTCATATACTCCCCCCGCTAATAAAAATTAAGGATTGGCCAGGGCTCGAACCCCAGTCGTCCAGGCGAAAGACTTGGACAATCCTGCTACGCCACACACGCTGGAGATAATGCAGGATCTAATAGGGTAGATCGCTGAGTGAATGAGCCGTGCGTATGTGTGGGACGCTTAAAATGCCTTATATGCAAGTTAATGCAAATGTTTGCCATATGATCTGCTACTCCTGTGCATTTTAGAATTCCTAATTAATGGTAGCTATATCTAACATGTGCAGTTTACATTTTTGTAATTATACACAGCCTATATATTGCTAATCAAAGTAAAAGTATTCAGAATACAGTGTACACTCGTGTACATAACATCATAACTCAATACTTCAAAAACTCATAAACTTGGTACTTCACTCGGTACTTCAAAAACTCAGAAAACTCATAAACTTGGTACTTCACTCTGTACTTCAAAAACTCATAAAACTCATAAAACATGTTCAGATCTTTCATAAAACTTGTCAACAATCTTCAGTAAAATACCAAACTTCATCAGTCGATGGTGGTTCCAGATATTGCTTTGAAAACAGTCTCTCCCACTTCTTTGTTTTGATTCTTCAGGCTGCATTTGTGCCGAGCCATGATTCTTCTGTGACGTGTCGTTCAATCACACGTTTCAGCTTCAGTGTCCAGATTCAGAAATCCAAATCAGTCCAAATCATGTCCAAATTGTGTAATCCAATTTTTCCAAATGGTGTCCATGCAAAAGAGGACGATGGTATTGTCCATGTCTCAGCAGCTCACAGCCTGACTGGAATAAGGGGCTGTGCAGATTGTCCATGTGCTGATCCAGATGCATTCTCTTGAGGTTTCTCAGTTTTGGCTTAAAAATAACAACACATTTTTGTGTAAAAAAAATAAGTCTTCTGTTCACTAGATGTTACAGACAAGGCCCGCATCCTCCACCACCTGAAGAAGATGACATAGTCTGGGATCGCGTCTTTAATTCCGACAGAAGACATGTTTTATTGTTGATGGTAAAGACAGCACGAACAACACGAACAACAGAATGCAAGTGTATTATACAGAGCAGAGGCATGGAGACCTCCAATCAGCAGCTGCCACAGTGCCATGTAGCTTGGCCTTCAGATAGACAAAACAAGGGAAAAGTACTGGCTTCTGCACATTGATAGAATGATGAGTTTAACTTGAACAAAAGTTGCTTCAAAGTGTTATGAAATCTCACATATCCATGGAAATTGAATTTGGTATATCTACACATGTTTTGTGTAGGTAATGGATATGTATGTGATTGGCTGAAAAATCACACTTTTGGTCTGTACTGTACATACATATATCCTTTGATGAGCACTTACACTTTCAACATGTCTTTTGTCCTATTGGATTTATTTAATTGATTTTGACATGACAAGCTATAATCAATCATGATGAAATATGTCTCTGTGTGCGTGTGTGTGTGTGTGTGTGTGTGTGTGTGTGTGTGTAAACAGTTTGAGCATTTACAAAATCCGGGTCTACAGTGTGTGACCTGATCCAAGGTGCAGACTGACTGAAAGGAGTTGTGCAGGAGTTGTGCAGCATGGATCAAGTTGTGCACCCCCTCAACCCTGATTAGCATTTGTATAGCTCACAGCATTCCCATTTACATGTTAAAGCCTCCTGTGGAGGAGGGAGGAGGGGACAACAAACTACCGTCAACAGCCGAATCCCAGGAGGAATTGGAGGAATTCTTACATTGATGTTTGTGATACAGTGGTTCCTCACTGTATTGCCTTTCACCTTTTGTGGCCTCGCTGTTTCACAGATTTGTGTGTGCGTGTGTAAACTCCAACAACATCATATTCATATTCAACATCACATAATCTCTAGTATAACATGACTGTTACTTTTATTTAAAATCAACCAAACTTTTGTGTCGTGTGTGCATCACTGTGATTAGTTAAGAGGACCTCGGTTTTCCTGTTGCCCTCAGTCCTGCTCCCGGTCTTCTGCAGCTGTAATTTACAATGTATGCACGTCTTTTAACAGCTGCAGCAGCGCTCAGACCAACAACCAACAGGTTTTGATATCTCCATATCAGCAGTCGAGAGTTCAGGTGGTTAGAAAAGTGTATGAAATGTGTGGTGAGGGATTTTACAGCTGGATTTTGCTTATTGAGGTTTATTTACAAAACCCCCGCGATAAACGAGGGACCACTGTAGTAAAAATGCGTCCCTATAATGCGGCTCTGGCACACGCTGAATGGTCAGTGTTGAATGGGGAGCCAAACCATTTATCAATCCCTGCATCAATGGAGAAGCAATTATATATTTCAGAATGAAAACTGAAAGGAAAGTTAAACAAGTTGGACACCCATTAGAGCGTGGTTGGCGGTGCTCAAATGGTGAAAATGGGCGCCTTGCTTCGGTCTTTGGCATAATCTATTCAAAGAGAAAAAAATGACGCATGATTTTTTTGGTGTTTAATAAATGAAATAATGTGTATAGAATATGCACATTACTTCAGCAGTCCAAGCACTAGAACTGGTTTCAATACTGCAATCTACTGGTGGCTGTGAGGATTAGGAATATGCAAATTATAACAGAGGCCCCATGATTGCATGCACAAAATTGTAATGAACACAATTTGACTGCAGCATTTCTCTAGAAAAGTCTTGATATTGATGATTGAGACATAACATTTGTTCGGTGAGTTCTTGGTCGAATGATGTGTGGATGAATTACAACTTATATACATCATGTTTTTTTCATGGGGCATCATGGTTAAAAGCTGATTTTAGAATGTGTGCTTCATTAGATTGTTTATGTATTTCCTGCTTTTTCAGTATGATAAAGTTGGAGATTCAGACTTGCTTCCTTATTACGCCAAGGCTAGAGATTTTAGCCTTTCTTCTTTCTTGTGCCAAAGTCAGATTTTTTATTTTTATGTTAGAATAGAGATACTGTTCATGTATCTTGTGCTGAGTGCTTCTCATTCCTACTGTTCTGTAACCAGTGATGCAACATTGAAATTTCCACACTGAAATTTCCCCACTGTGGGACAAAAAAAGGATCTCCTAATTTCTTATTCATAATTAATTCCTGGAAAGAAGAATGATACTGCAGAGGTTTCCATAGGTTATATTTAAAGGTAGATAAATATCAATTTATTTTCGCAATTTCTCATTTGCTGAACATATGTCAGTTTTTTTCCAAATCAATGGAACCTAAAATTACACAAATGTATTTAGATCCATAAAATACTCAATTTTGTCCCATTGAGATTAAGAACCTCTTTTCCTGGAATCCTGGACAAGAGGCAGCAAAAAATGTCCATGCCTTCAAAATAGCTTGGTTCCTAAAGTTATTTTCATGCTTTTTTTGGGCCTCTTTCATACCTTTTTTCAGACAGAAAAGTTGAAAAGAGGTGACCTTCACAGCCCAAAGCGTAAAATAGTGAGTGAAGTATGCAAAAGAAAACATTTTGTATGAAGATGAATTTAATGTGATGGTCTAACCGGTTCACAGTATTGGAATCTTACGCAACTCTATCATGACAAAGATAATGTATCATTCATCAAAGCTTCCTTAAAATGAAACAGAGACAAGAATTTCCTATTGGTCTTCTAATAGATAAATAAAAACAAGAAAAAAACTATATCCATGTTACCAATTTCCCATGATGATGCCATTTCTGTTTTGACGTCCACTGGTTCCGCACCCCAGCGTCCTTTGTGCAAACTCCAGAACAGATATAGCAGCTAATTAATTGCATCCACTCGGGACGTATCGACTGGTCACGATGTGCAAACAGAGCCTCTTTGAAACCCGTGAGGATCGGCGCGGCGTGTTGGTTTCGCCGCCCGTCACGTCAACCGCTCCCGATTTTCCAAATGCTTAGTGCGAATCCGCAGCTGTCGGTCGGTCTCAAAGGAGCGCGGTTCTAACAAGCTTCATTTGGTCTGCGTCTGTTTGATTTCGCTTGCTTGTCCCGTGCGACTTAGCGGTTATGTTATGAAGTCGGGATTGAACTTAAAACACTGCGGTTTGTCTCCGTTTTGTGTCACAAGGTCATGTTTTGCCATTCTAAAGAAAAAAGATTGGGCTGTTGGAGAGATTTACTTCTTAGTTGTAATTGGGATTTTGTTAAGGAATTGTGTGTTTATATAATCATTTAAATCTGGAGAGACTACACGCACATAAAATTGCATTATATTCATTTATTCATTGTTTGTTTGGCATTCTAGGCCCCGGTGGGGAGGTGGTGGTTGCGAGGCATGAGTAGATGGACGTGATGCCAGAACGAACTCACTGCCTGGCTGGAAAAGGGTTAGTTGTTGGGAAGTTTCCGCTTTTAAACAGCTGCCTAAATGCCGTAGGTTGGCAGTGCTGTGTGATTGGTTAAAGGAGCCGGCTTGGATGGGCTGCAGCAGATAGTCTACCAGACTGAAGTTCCGCAGGCTGCATATTAATAAATGTGCTTCAGTCCAAAAACTAGCCCAGATTAATAATTTCATCTAGTTCTGTGCCTAAAAGCAGAGAATTTAAATGTACGTAGTTAATCAAATATATCCTTCATAAAATTCAAACACTTATACTGACTATATTCTCTAAAACAGAGAGCCTGGTGATAACCGTTGCGTCTCCATCCACAAACTCAGAGAAATTTGTTTATTTCTGTGACACATTGGAAAACAGATGAGTTCAATGATGATCCATCATTCAGAACAAAATCAAACGCCGCTCATCTCTCAGATTGAATTATAATAGTGCTTCACATTTCTTCATTTTTTTCCGCGACGTAAAAATCTCTAATATTTCTTTCTCAGTCCTCAATGCTGTGTGTGTGTATCTTTTCTTGTAAGAGGACTTGCTTTAACAGTGGGTGTCTGTGATGGCCTGATCCGTCTGTCAGTCTCATCATCTGAAGTCGTAGAGATAAGAGCAGAGCTGAGACAATGTGCCTCTGCAACATTTGTACAGCGTGTAAAACTTAAGTGCTAGTGCCCTTTGGTTTGGTAAATATGAACAAGTATTTAGGCAAATGTCTGTTAATTTTGAAATTGTGGAGGGAGAGGATTTTGTAGTTAGTTTTTCTTAAAGCCAAGGTTCCTAAAGACAAACTATCCAAGTGGATGGACGTAGGATGAAATATATTTACTACATATGAGTAGCTGCAGAAGAAGAATGTTATAAGGAGATGGATTCACCTGAAGCCTGGTGTAATGTTGCCCCTAGAATGTGCAGTATACAATAAAAAGCTCACATAGTCCATGAGACTTGAAATGGATACATTTGACAAACTTAGAAAATACTGGAAAAATGTTGTTGCTTTTTTTGTCAAATTCAACCACTGGCTTATTGTATTTTGTCATATCTCAATATTTTTTGTTGAAGGGTTATATACTGTAG
Organism: Knipowitschia caucasica; assembly: GCA_964034765.1. NCBI lineage: Eukaryota > Metazoa > Chordata > Actinopteri > Gobiiformes > Gobiidae > Knipowitschia > Knipowitschia caucasica. The sequence continues at coordinate 16,500,210 of OZ035837.1, read as the reverse complement.
AACTGTGTGTAATAATAATAATGTACTAACAATCATCGTCCTCATGGAAAATAGCTGGGGTACCTAACTTACAAAGCACACTTGAACCATGTAATACTACCCATCTCGCCTTCAAAACTGCAAAACTGTCTCGTACATGTTTCAGTCAAATCTTTTGTAGTGGACACTTAGTACTAATGTGATACTGTAAATAGCATGAGAAGCTCCACAGAGAGAGAAACTTGACATACAGAGAGTCTTTGAGTTCAAAGCCAGACAGGTGCCGTTTTAAGCTAAGAGGCCAGATATGTTTAGACCTCTATCAAAATCTCCGTCTCCTCTCCCTCCCCCGTAGTCATTGCTGATAACGTTTTCTTTGGCTACTTAACGACCAGTTCTGCAAATGAGCTGTTAGCTAAATGGCCTATGAACATGGCATTGGTCACCTGTAACAATGTTTTCTGTTCTGTCCCTATCAAATAAACATATGGTGATAGATCAAAGTAAAAAGACAGATGTATTGGTTACTAGTCATTTCACTACATGTTATTGACCGTATTGTTAACATTGTATGTGACAAATACATGTCTAACTTCTCGCCTCCCTGCTCTCACTTCTCCCTTCCCCTGCCTGTAAGAATTGGATTTTTGGCTTTGTGCTCGGTAGAACAACTTAGCAGACATCTTCGAAAGGTATGCTAATGTCTGCCCCACGGCTCAAAAGCACACTTCACAGAATGATTATGTCTTTCAGTACTTTAATACATCAGGCAAAGACACTTGTTTGCCTCAGATCATTATAGAAAAACAGGCCGCAACACTTTAGATCGGCATTTCAGACGCAAAAGTGAAAATGAAAGGACTACCTCTCAGCTCAAATAGTGACTCATCTTTCTTACCGTGCAAAATAAACCATGCATGTGAAAGCCAGATCCTGAAAGCTAAGCAGGACATGGCCTGGTTAGTACTGTGATGGGAGACCTCTAGGAACACCAGGTGCCACAGTGGAGCGGCTGTAAAGTGCCAAACTGTTGCTGTATGCTGAGGCAAAACACTTCACCCACATTGCCGAGAATGAGTCTGGTGTGTGTGAATGGTTCTGTCGCTTCTGTCAGTGTGCCTCAGGGCTTTATAAAATCAATGCATTTTTATTATTATTAAAATGTACCATTTACTAAATCAAAATTAAATACCCAAACTTTAATTTTACACGTTTTACAAAACCAACACACTTCTCCCTCACCTCTGCTCAAATGCCTAGACAATTGTGGAAACCCATTCAGATGATCATTTTCTGGCTCCTCCATTGAGCCTCTTGGGGAAACCGCAACAAGCTTCATTTCTGCCGCATCTGTTGGATTCCTTCACCTTCCCGTGCGACCCGTTCGGTATTCACCCGCCTCGGATCCGCCAAACACAAACAGCAGCTGCAAATCTGGCAGATATTCACTCCTTTGGGGGGGGGTTCTCGGGACGGCTGAGAGTTCGACCTTGCGAGGAGACTTCCGGGAGCGAGCGGTCCATGTGACTAAACTCGGAGGAGCAGACTGATTTAAATGGAAATGAGAGGCTGCTATAGCTCGTCAGTCAGCGGAGACGTGTGGATACCTGCGCCGGGACTGAAGGGCGGACTCAACGCTTCAGATAACAAGCGCAATTAAACATTTTGCACTGACCGAGAATACAGATGGAAAAACGAGATGACTTTGGCCAGGAACACGTTTTTGACTACACTCCAACTTTGAGGTTTTGGCTAACAGGCATGACGAACCTGAATGTCAAATGTGTAGTGATAGTACTTTTTAAAGTCAAAGCTTTCAAAGGGCCGTAAAATACATGCTCAAAGCTGGGTATATGATAACTTTTAAAAACTACAAAATATTTTTTTTTCCTTCATTACAATAACGCATCAGTTTTGTAAAGCGCTTTTTTTGGATATTCAAAGACACTTCACGTTATTATTGCTGTAGCCACAGTAGTTGCTGCCCTGGGACACAGTTACAGAAGTGAGGTAACGAGTATGTGTCATCGGCCCTTCCGACCACCACCAACCATTCACACACACACCCCCGACTCATTCTAGGTAATGTGGGTTAAGTGTCTTGCCTAAGAACAAACCAACAATTTGGCACTTTACAGCCGCCCCACTGCGGCACCTGGAGCACATGCAGCTCCAACTTTAGGATTCTTCCTTCTGCGGCCTTGAGTTGAAATAGAGTGTTGATCCAGGACGGCATTAAGGGAAAGGTTGATGTGTTGTTTGGATCCGTGTTGATTTTTCACCTTGAGGATTATGGGAACAGATGACGGGAATGTGGGAACGGGAGGGAGTGGACTAAGGATTCTATGTTTGAATGTATTTTGATAATGATAATAATATGTCCATCCATCCATTTTCAACCGTTGCCGGATCGTCGGGGAAGCAGTCTAAAGCAGAGATGCACAGACTTCCCTATCCACACACACCTCCTCCAGCTCATCCAGGGGCACCCCAAGGCGTTCCCAGGCCAGCTGAGAGACATGGTACCGCCAGCGTGTCCTGCAAAGTTTTTCATATGTAACTATTGTGAATTACAATCACTGATTCCTGTTATTAAGCTTGCAATAAATACATAAATGATATTGAAAATGAAAATACAGAGTCAATTCTTTTTTTTTACTTGGAGCAATAAAAACAATTTCAAAGATATTTCTTAGAGGGAAAACTATATATAGCAAAGAACAGCACGTGCAACAGCCCTGTCATGGTTTAGCTTTATTTCCTATTTTATTTTCACAAGGCAGGTCTTTTGACACACCAGCAGATTGTTCAGTGTATAAGGAAAAGGGTGAAAAGGTTTTTTTTCTGTGGTTTTGTGCCGTGAGAGTGAGGCTTAAGTAAATCAATCCATGTAACAAGCTTTTACCACAGTTTGGTTCTATCACTATTTTTCAGATGCATTTCTGGTCTTTTTCAGACAGAAAAGCTAAAAAGAGTGGACTACCCTCACTCAGCCAATCAGCTCTCAGCCCACTGCATCAAATGGTTACTCACAGGGCTCTTTCTTACAAGATTTCAAAACACAAAGGCAGCACGTCGTAGTCTAATTTGTTCGCAAAATGTTTCGTTTTACTCTTACTGTTGGGATAAAGAATATGTATGAAAACAGGTATATTGAAAATTGGGTTCACAGAATTGGTGAGATGACATGAGAGCTTATTGATGAAGCCATTTTGATGGGATGAGCTGAGTCCCGTTTTTATTAGAAACTAGTTTATTATTTTTCTCTTTTCGGGTCAATTTCTCTTTTCGGATCAATTATATTTTCTTTGTATACTCTGCTAAAATAAGATGAAAAATTAGTCAAAAATTGCGCAGATTTGGCTTCATGTATCTTAATTTGAGCACATTTTAACTGCCTTAAAACAAGACTTGCCAATGGGACAAGCAGAATCATCTTTTCCCCCTTGGAATGAGAAAAAAAACCAACAGTTCTTGAGATAAGACCAAACAAGACTTGCCAGTGGGACAAAGCCATTTAAAGACAGGTCAGAATGTACTCAAATTAAGATTAAAATCACTCGATTCAAGCAATTATGACCTAATATTTTATGATTTTTTGCAGTGTAGCGCTAAATCCCATCAGCTGTTGTCTCTGTAAATGTTAATAAATGTCCTTAAATGTCCTGGATCATCATTGCTTTGGGACGACTAAAATAAGAAAAAACAATGTGAAAAATGAGAGAAAGACTGGGGAGGTCCACATTGAGAGAGGGATCCGTGGATGGACAGGCTGTAGATCCAGGACAGAGTGTAGAATGAGGACTGAGAAATTTTCTTTTCGAAAAACCGTTTCTGAAGCTGTGATAATAACAAAAACATTCAAAAAGTTTTAAAAAGTAATAATCTCTTGCATTTTGCTCTGACACATCCAAATCAGACAGGAAATGTGCAGATAACAAAACCTTTTTAACCGTGGATCCCTCCCGTGGGGAATGGGATCATACCAACAAAAAGACAGTTTTTGACAAGGCAACATCATATCAACCGTCAAATATCTGTTCAACTCAAAACAAAACAATCACAGAAGAAGGATAGACATTTGTTGCCAAGCGCTGGTGTAAATGAGGTGGATATGTCAAGTTAAATCCAGCCCTTTGTAGTAATAAGAACAAATCATATTAGGGATACTGGGATTGGAAAAATGTATTTAATCAACTTGTTTTGCATTAGTATTGAGAGTTAAATATCTCAAAAAATATAACGTATATGTTATAGACATTATAGGTTTAGAAGCAAAAAACATACAAAATCACGTTGTTTGAGCTTTGTAATGTTACAACAATACATCAGGTGCATATCAATACATCAATACTAATATCAGAAACCTCAATATTTCATTCATTCATTCATTCATAACTTTGGTCCTTCTGTCTAAAAGCTTGTGATAGTATGATGTAATTGCACATGACATCACACTAAGAAGCTGTCTGCTTCTTAGTGTGATGCTTCGGGGGTTCCGCGTGCGCAGCTGCTGGCGTCGTACCTGCAACAGAGAGGCAGAGGGCCAGCTCTCCCGCTCACACCCACCAGGAAGCCCAGGCCTGAGGCCGCTTGATGCAGCGGGAGCTAGAGCGGTTGAGCGGTACTCACGGACAGGGAGAGCTCCCCGCTCTCCCGCTGCATCCTCTGACTTGTTCGCTGGTGGTGCTCGCTGCCTCCGGTCCCTCGCCTCTCTTCCCAGCCCGAACGCTGCGCCGCCTCACTCCCCTCCTACGGGGCGCCCGGGTCCAGCGGCGAGCTCCAGCCCTGTCGCACAGCACACACACGGGCCAGCCACGCACAGCACCCAGGATCCCCCCTTCAGCCCAAGGCTTCCATACACCACGTCTACACCAGAGCAAAACTCACCGGCAGGGCAGGGTCCAAATGCCCTGCCTCTGTGTAGTTCTCGTAGTGGTGCGGGGGTCCAGAGCGTGGGTGCCATGGTGCTGGCCCGGTGCGTGCTGGCCTCTCCTTCCGGGCTCGCCTCCCCTCGCTGCGCGTCCGCTCCCCGGTGTCGCGTCTCCTGTCTGCGCGGTCCCAATCTCTTTTTGCTGTGCTCCCCAGGTGATTATATTCACGGTGATTGCACCCGCAGGTGTCCTGGTCCATCCTCATCAGGGGTGGGGTGTGCGTTGTCGTGAGGGCAACCAATTAAACAGTCTAAAAGCATGCGCTTGAAATCACAGCAAAACAATAAAACTCACAACAGCAATTGAAAACCATAGCATTAAAAACACTCAGCATGCATAAATAAAACAAAACGCACTTGTGTCCCATCACAATGGTAATAACAACTTCTAAACGAACGCATCTAACAAAAACAGCTACCTGTTGCAAATGTACAAAACCCCAAACTCACCTTTCCAAACCTTCATGCAAAACCCAAGCAGGCTAACCACATGGTAGCTCCTGAAACCTGACTGAGGCCCTGTCCCAATACTTGCACTTCCACCCTCACGCCCCTCATTTGCGCGTTCCCGATGATGGGTGCGAGTGCGTAGGGTGTCTCAATTCTCCAGGGAGGTCTTTGGCCCCGCCCCCTTTGCGCCCCTGATCCACATTTTGCCGTAGCCTGCATCTAAGCGGACTCTGGCGAAGGATATTGCCCATAATTCTTTGCGGTACACACCAAAACGTTGGAAAAATGCATTTAAGTGTAAGTTTTGAAATATATATGCTGTATGTGTGTATGTTTTGCTGTTACTTGGAAAGAAGCATAAATGACTAATTGAAGAATTACGGACATTCTATGGTAACAATTTCATAACTTTTTTAATACAAGGATTCATATAACATTCAATTTAAACTTCACATTTATTACAATAAATTCATGATGTATAAAAACTGACCAGATAAAAGTTAGTTACCCACATTTAACTTAAAATTATACAGCTATCGCAAATTAGGAATAACCAATATACATGTATTTTAACGTGTTTGGAGAAACTCATTTTGCTTCCCACAGGGTCAGACAAAATTACCTTTAATTTTCAAAAAGTTTAGGTCTGAAAATGACCATCTCTTGACTAGTCGATGACATAACCTGCACTGTCCTAATTCCCAATTTTTTGCGCGCTTGTAACCTGCGCACTCAAACCCTTGCGTGCACTTCAAACAAATGCACACTTCGTAGAGGAGTGTAGGCTGCAGTGTGGGTATTGGGACAGGGCCAAAGAAAGAGAGAGAGAGAGGCCCAAGACTAGCCTGGTTTTACCATACCCTCGTACTTGTTTCGTACAGAGGGTCTGGACTTTCTCAATTGAGCTCCGTTTACAAGTGGGAGGGGTGAACTTTGTTTTAAGTTTGAAACGATTGGATCTGATTTTATCCAATCACTAGCGTTTGGTTGTGACGTATGTTATGCGCCCGAGTGAGTGACGCAAGCTATCATAACTCTTGGGGGCAGCCTTGTGCATTCCTGCATACAGCATGCCGGAAATTTCAAGAAGAAGAAGAAGAAGTGACGCTTACAGGAAGTTGTAGCCTGGCCTTTGCCATCCCTAAACTCCGGTCAAATCTTTTTTCCCGGGATGTACGAAACAAGTACGAGGGTATGGTAAAACCAGGCTAAGGAAGTTGTATCCGAGAGAGAAATGCGGGTTTGGAGACGAAGATGGCTGTGAATGATAGCTGCAGGCTTTGCGAGACAAATTTAAGAGTTGGTGGAGTTATTGGAAACAGCAAATTAGTATTCGAAAAGAAGGAAGACAATATAGCATCGCATTTGCTAAAGCTCGGTTTGATAATTGACAAGACGCCGCTTTGTTCTTACCTAGCCTGGTTTTACCATACCCTCGTACTTGTTTCGTACAGATCTCAGGCTTGCTTGAACTATGTCACATGTATATAGATGTTGTACATACACATTAATTAAATAAAAAATCTACAGTACACTACAGTATATTTTGTATGTCTTTCCTAGTTAACCTTTCTACAGAAGCCATAGACATGTATCTTGTTATATACTTGAATTAAGATCCTACAAACATGTTTTGAAGAAAATAATCAGGTTTATTAAGGACAGTTTTGGGTTGTAGAAATGTACAAATGAGAAACTTTTCCAAAAATATGCACAATGAGTAACCAATGATGTGAACACACAGAAGTAAATGAAATTCTCATTGAAATTACTGCTCTGACTCTGAGCTACTAACATGGCTCCTGAGTTCATCATCATCATCATCAGCAGTGTCAAAATAGCCACTGTAATAAAGATCTGGCGCAGTGTAACCCCCCCTGAATCGGACGGCTGTTCTGCATGCTGATTTGCATCCACATCTCCAAACACATCACTTATGATATTTAAAATCTCCTTGGCATGCTCCAATCTGAAGACAGAAATGTTGGCAATGATGTATGACAGGTCAAATATAAACTGAGAATGGTTCAATACACAGTCCACCAGTTGTTGACTGAATCCAGTGCACAATTCAGGTGAGGTGAAGAGCCGAGTAGATGGAGTGATTAGGCTGGCTCTGTATCCATTCAGCAAATATGCAATCAAAGACTTGTCCTCTGCAGTCACGTGCCTAGATCTCAAGTTAACCGGCTTGCCCTGAATCTGTTCATAATCTGGGGTGGGTTCTTTGCATGTGCCAGATGAACAAGAACAAACAGTATGACAGTAAGTGCAACATAGATGGCCTGGTTCTACAAGGCTGGGTTCAGCCTCAAAATGTGAGAAAATAATTTTCCTGAAACATGTATTGCGAAGAGCAAGCATTTCTTTTACCTCTTCTTCAGTCTTATAATTCTTTCCAGTGTTGTATATGATGCCATGAGCTGGCTGACCATTTCTTCCAGCCCTCCCCACCTGTTGTATTATGGACTCTAGGTCCCCTGGAACACCATACATCACCACATGTGAAACATTAGGGAAATTCAGGCCCATTCCCAAAGCTGTTGTTGCAACTACTACACGGCAATTCCCTTGCCCCCTCAGTGAAGCCAACACTCTGTCCTTGTTTTGGGGGAGGGACTTGCTGTGAAACATACCTATCAGGAGGTTCTCACGTTTATGCTCTTGATCACAGTCTACCCAGGCGTACTGTTGCAGTTCCCCCTTGAAGTAAGAAAAGACCCTCCCCACTGTTGTCATTTTTTGACAGTAAATAAGTACAGGCTGCATGGTTGAGCCCTTGTCCTTTACATGTTGCAAAATCCAGTCTAAGCAGTTCAGTTCATTGCTGGGCACGTTGCGCAATCCAAGACGGATGTTGGTCTTGTTAGGGCTAGCGATGATGTGAACGGCACTGTCCATATGAAGTAGTCTAGTGACTCGGTTTCTGGATTTGATGTCAGCAGAGGCAGTCAACGCCAAGAAAGGTGTACCTGTCAGACAAATTTACAAAATTAAAATATATCACCCACATTTACATTAACAGTATTACTAATATGACATGTATTGATGACAGTGTGTATTTGTGTGTGGTTCTTCTGCCTGTCTTGCTCTATAACACTAGCTGCAATGCATGTACTGTGGTGTTTGACTTAAGATAACACTTTATTGTTCTCACAATGGAGAAATGTACTCGCTACAATAACTCTTAAAAAAAGAAATCATAATTGTAAAATAAATGTCCCTTAGAATCTACCTATAAAAAACATGTATAAACTGAAAACTACACTTGCACAGTGGGGTTGCCGGGGGCTGAGAGTTGGCTACATAGTGGTTATTCTTACCAGTTTGATCTTTTTCTGGAACTATAAGATTGCAGCATTTTTCATGTCTCTTACTGCATGTTTTTAACTTCCTTTTACTGAATGCACATTACGTTTAGTACTGTACAGTCGAGTGTGTACTAACGTTACTCTTAACAACAATGCACTGAATCCAGGGCACGGATTTGTTAACATGTCAAGCAGGAACAACACAGAAAACATTCAACCCACCTTCCTTCATGATGGATCTCAGCTCACCAAGTTTAGAAAAACTCTCTCGGAATAGTGACTCGCCTTTGGACGCTTCACCCCTGAGACAAAAGAAACGGAATGCAAAATTGTCATCAAGCAACAATAGTCTACCCGATTGAGTATGCAAAAAAGCCTAATTTCTGCTGTTTTAAAGTTCACTTACCATTTATATGTAACATGGACTTCATCAACGACGATGCCAATGATGTTGTCTTGGTAAACAGACGAGGTTAGCATTCGTCGCCATTTGGAGTTGAGTAGCCAAGACTCAGGGCTCCCAAATACCAGGCTGAAATGTCCTTCCAAAATGTCACGATCGTCGTGCACATCGAGCTGTCCAGCACTAACTCCCAACTTCTCAGCCTCCTTGACTTGATCCTCCATTAAAGCCAAAAGAGGGGAAACGACTACAACGATAGGATTAGCTTCACTAGCATTCAGCTTAGCCATCTCCTTCACCACTAACGGAGCTAACTGGAAAATAAGGCTATTGCCGAATCCCGTGGGGAGTAAAGCCATGACATCTTTACCAGCAATGAAATTTGCTAAACATTTCTCTTGCTCCGACTTCAATTTCTGGATATTTGGGAGCAAAGCCAGAATGGATTGAAGAGCTTCGTTTATTTTCGCATATGCCGCCATTGCCAAACTACAGTGACTACAACCGGCGCAAATGCTTGACGTCACCTACAACACCCGCCTCCCCCGCTCGCTGAATGGTAGGATGAAATTCTACCGATTGAATCGCAGCCAGTGGGAGCAAACCCAGACGTACATCCCGGGAAAAAAGATTTGACCGGAGTTTACGGATGGCAAAGGCCAGGCTAGCCCAAGACCCTCCCTGTTTAAAAACTCCCTCCTTCTTCCAGTTGGCTGCCATTCCACCAATCACTGCAGGCCATGTCTGCAGCACAGACATGGCCTGTCAATACTTGTCAACCAAAAATCTGTGTTCACATTATCAATATGAAATAAAAAAGTAAATAGTCCCTTTATACTAATAATTATATCATTATTTATATAGTCCAAACTGAATGCATGCATCTTTTAAGGATCCCACACAGACTAAACAGACTTTTAGAGTGGGTTTTGTTCAGCTCCATCTATTATGTTGAATGCAGTATTTTTTTACCCTAAAGCGAAGCCCAGAAGATATGAGAGATAATTTCGTCGTGGGCTTGAGTCGGAACTTGATGAATTCACTGCAACCATTCGCTAACTACCACTGTATCAAACCGGGGTAAAAGTGGACAGTCAGGGTCTTTGCAAGTTGAAATAACAAATCTCGTGAGAATACCATGAGTGTGTAGTGTCTGCTGGATACAGAGAAAGGACTTTACTGTACTGTGTATTACATTTTATCTTCTTACTCATGAGGGCCACTGGGGAAGTCAGGATTTTTTTCAGGATTAATGAGACAAAAAAGTGGAAATAATATTAAAAGTGGTCATTCAAGAGCTTTTAACAAGATAGACTCATGAGTGAATTTACCGTATAATTGACTGCCCTTCTCCATTAGCCCCAGTTAAGTATAAAAAGTGATTCACGCGTGTTTCAGTACGACAATCCCTTGTTGACATTACATAATCCTTGGCTTCACTCATAACTCAGATTTTGTTGATGCTGCAATGGACCTGCAGGCTGTTGGTTCAGGAATTGTGTTTTATTTTATTTTTTTGTATTTGATTTTATAATTGTGTCTTTTTAACTGTCTTTGTAAAAAAAAGGTTTCAATAATATCCGGACTATAATCCACTCTTTCCTATATATTTTTTCAAAACTCTGCGGTTATATATAACGGTGAGGTGTATTTTCTTATTGTGATAGAGTTGGGCTGTTGTCAGAGTAGAGTTTATGGACGTATTATTTGACTCATTTATTAATGTTGTGACCAGTTGAATATAAGCTGCATGTTTTCATGTTGTAATTTGGAAGATATATTACAAGTGTGGCCTATATTTGGACAAAATTAATGTAAAAATTTTGCTTGTGCGGCTTTCGTACAGGTGTGCTGTCATGGTGTGGATTATTTGTTAATTGATATTACTTTGACATTCACTTCCTGTCCTGTTCCCCTGTTGGTTGTCTGCGCCGCCCTAGTGTGTTTTATCTGTGTGTCTCTGTGTCTATATGTACCTGTGCTACTTTCCCCTTGTTGCTGGTCCATTGTCATTGTCTTAGTCTGTGTTCCTAGTTCTTGTGTTCAGTTTGGATTTTGGTGTTTGTATTTTTGCCCCCAGACTTTTAGTTATTATCATTCAATCATTATTCTTTTGCATTCTTGCATTTTGGGTTCTTCCTTCTCCTCACCGCATGACAGTGCACCTTCTAGTCCATAAAGTACGGTATCAATCAATCTTTATTTATAGAGCGTTTTTCCTACACAGTGTAACACAAAGCGCCTCACAGTCCACACCACACAAGGCATAAATCATCACATAAACAAAGGCAAAATCACCATTAAACATGCAATTAAAATCATACAGGTAATTAAAAACATTAAAACATACGGTTTTAACGTTACTTAGAAGGTTTTACTTGCCAGACTCAATGTAACATGGATTTTTATTCACAGTGCTTTTCTGGGGCCTTGATGTTTATTTTATCATGTTCAACAAATTATTGAACCCCCACAATCCTTAATTTATATCCGCGGCTACACAGAACTGCTTTCACCTGGATTTGAACATTGTAGAACACAGTTGGAGCCTATCTCACGTATTCAGGAAGACTGTACCAGATTTTAGCTGTATAAATTGTTAGTATTAGATAGCAATATGGCCTACGTGCAGGACTCTACAAGGACTCTGATTATTTTGACTATGATATGCTCTGTCTCTGTGTGACGTGACAATGACTATATAAACTGTGTACTGACTCCATTCTGTCTGAGAGAAGGAAACAATGGAAACCACTGGAACTTGAGAGAAACTTAAATAAACTTCCAGAGTTTGGCGCACCACGATCCGTCTCTGTCTGCTTCATCCCTGACAAAATCAGCCACTGTGTCACCGGGATAGCTCTCTCTCTTCTCAGCAAGAAGGTCCTGGGTTCGAGCCATGGTCAGAACAGGGCCTATCTGAGCGTAGGTTTCCTCCGGGTGCTCCGGTTTCCCCTACCACTAAAAACATGCACAAAAGGCATAAATGTAATGAGTGAATGAATGGATGGAGTTGATTGGGGGATTTGATGCGCCAGTGTGTTCGGCGTCTTGGGTGATTGGAACAATATCTGAACTCTGAACATTGTAAATCACTTTGGGTGACATTGGTCTGTAAAATGCGCTATATGAATAAACATTACTTACTTACTTACTTACTATATCTGACTCTAGGCACCAGCCAACTACATACAGAAACCGAGACAAAGTTATGAAGACCAAAAAGGTACATACACTGAGTAATTAAACCAAACTAAAACCTGTCAAATTCACTGCTTCAGGAGTTCTAATACATAATAAAATGGACCCATAAGCGTCACAGATTGCACTCTGTACAGCCTACACAAGCACTGTATGTCTTCACGCTCGCATCTGCCCACACAAGGTTGTGACCCACCAAACGGCTGAGAGCTGCAAACCCTGATAAACCCGTCTCAGCGTTTCCCACCAAAAAGACAAAACCTTCGCCGGCCACGACACACGCCGCTGCCCTCCACCGCAACCTTTTGTTTTTTGTGTTTACTCTGCGCTTTGCTCCCTCCGTTCGTCATGACTCTCCCTCCGCCTGTCAAACCCGAACTTACGGCGAGTGCCAGCAACTGTTTGCACATTTCGCCCTCGATGCCAGCGCTGTAGCCATGCAAACTCATTACCTTGTTTATTCCCCGCAGTGGAAGCTTCTATTATCGGACGCCGCGCACTGGAAGCGGAGTGGACCTGGGCCGTTCCCGTGAGGATGGGCCAATTTTTCCAGGCGCCATCGCTCATTTAACCCGACCACCTCAGCTCAAGACAGGTGCTGGACGGAACCCAGAGCGAGATGGCAGCACGGTTGGCCTGACATTCGGTGGAGAAAAATAGCATGGAAGCTGCCTGCATTGTGGGTCTTATGAGATGATGGGCAGGGGCTGGGTGGATAGATACTGTGACTGTGAGTAGAGTAGAGTGCAGTTTAAACAGACAAGGGATACTTACATTCAATTAGAAATAGTAAAACCTAATCCAAACGTCGGCATGGCAAGTACAGCACTTTTTGTTTGTTGTTCCTTCGGCTGTCAGACTGTATAACAGACCTGGATGACTCTTCTGCTGCTGGACACCTACATTTATCCGACGGGAATCAATAAAGTATCTATCTTTCACATTAAAATCATGGGTGTTAGTATTAGATAGCAATATGGCCTACGTGCAGGACTCCACAAGGACTCCATGTTATGACTATGATTTGACTGTCTCTTTGTGACACGTATGTCTTTCGATGTGTGACGTGACAATGACTATATAAACTGTGTACTGCCTTCATTCTGTCTGAGAGAAAGAAACAATTGAAACCAGTGGAACTTGAGAGAAACTTAAATAAACTTCCAGAGTTTGGCGCACCACGATCCGTCTCTGTCTGCTGAATCCCTGACATGACTTTTTACAGAACATTGACAAGAGAGGAGATATAGATTAAGATTAACACTAGAAGTACCGGCTATGTTGATGCCCAGTTTAGGAGAAGAGGAGCTAACTTGCTACTTTCGTTGCTAACATTTGCATGTCAATTGAGGTGATGACCGAAACAGCGAGGGGCTGGGGTGGGCTTTGTTTATTCGTGTGGGGGAGGAAGAGCTGCAAATGAGCTGAGTAGAGTAGAGAGTGGTCTGTAAGACAATGCAGTAAAGAGATGCCATGGCAGTCCAGGTTACGTGTATGTATGTACTGTATGTGTGCAGCTACAGAACGCGGACCAGTGGCCGCTGAACGTGGACAGGTCCGGTGCAGGACTGAAGCACTCCCAGGCGGGTCGGGCAGGGCAGTCCGCAGGTGTAGATGGAGGAGGCCAGGCTCAGAGGTCCCGTCATCGTACCATGAAACAGACAATGGGACAACGGGCAGGGCTGGACTGGCCATCGGGCGTACCGGGCAATGCCCGAAGAGCCGATGCCCACATTTGGGCCGGCCTGTCTGCCTCATCCAAAAACATGTTTGTGAAAAGTGTAAATCCGTTGAGAATTGTTCGAGGGGGGCGCGCGTGTCCGCGGGCTCCTGCTGTATGTACTTGAACGGGATTCCGCCACCTGAGCGGCCGCAGTGTTCCCGGGCTGCTGCGGACGCTTTGTAACGCTTTGGTTCCCGCATCCAGCGGCTCTGAGCACCATGGTAAAGTGGGCCGCATCTTTCACCTCCGAAGTAAAACGGCCCGCATCGAGAGAAAAACAGTGCGCGTTTTGTTGACTACTTACGGTAATAGCGGAACAGCCTTTCGGAGTCACCTTTTCTCCTCGAACAGAAAGCGCGCTGAGGAGACTCCTTTTTGTGAATAAACCCATATTTGGAAAGCATTTGATTTGGCAAAAAGTGAAATTTTAGCAGCTGTCCATTTTTACAGTAAAGAACCCCACTGGGTTCATGACCTCGATATAGCTTCCTCCAACGCTGTGCCTACAACCACACACCTTTACTGTGGAAATGTTGGGTAAAATTGAGACAAAGTACACTTTAGTGCAAAATACGCAAAACTGTAAAAACATTCCCGCTTTTGATCTACTGTAACTATTTACTGTAAAAAGGTGTGTGACTCATTTCAATGGATTCATGTCCTCATTATTATGTTCTACCACTGTGCCAAAGATCAGAAACTTTTACTATAGAAATATTGAGAAATATTGATTTAAAGTAGCCATTTTGGTCCAAAAAAAACCTAAAAATGGTCAAAACATGTCACTTTTGATCTACTGTAACTTTTTACTGTAAAAAGGTGTGCGACTAATTTCACTGAATTCATTACCTCATGATTGCCCTCTACCACTGTACCAAAGACCAGAAACTTTTACTGTAGAAATATTGAGAAATAGTGATTTAAAGTAGCCATTTTGGTCCAAAATAGCCTAAAAATGGTCAAAACATGTCACTTTTGATCTACCGTAACTTTTTACTGTAAAAAGGTGTGCGACTAATTTTACTGGATTCATGACCTCATGATTGCCCTCTACCACTGTACCAAAGACCAGAAACTTTTACTGTAGAAATATTGAGAAATATTGATTTAAAGTAGCCATTTTGGTCCAAAATAATCAAAACATGTCACATTTGATCTACTGTAACTTTTTACTGTAAAAAGGTGTGCGACTAATTTTACTGGATTCATGACCTCATGATTGCCCTCTACCACTGTACAAAAGACCAGAAACTTTTACTGTAGAAATATTGATTTAAAGTAGCCATTTTGGTCAAATACCTCCAAAATAGTCAAAACATGTCACTTTTGATCTACTGTAACTTCTTACTGTAAAAAGACTTTTCAGACTTCAAATACCTTCGCAAAGACGGTGAAAGAAAAGGCCATTAAGGACATTCAGCTCCAGCAAACTTCAGCCTGTGATGTGATCGATATGAACAGACAGTGATGCAGGTGAACTCGGAGCCAAAATGCAGATTTATTTACTCTATTTGTACAATTGCATGAAGGCAAAAAAATGGAAGTTAAACTTAAAGCAGAGTCGTCACGTGGTGCGTCATTCACTCCGGGACACGCTGCAGTGAAAATACACATTTGATAATCATGAATGCTTATATTGTGTATTTGTAGCTAATATAGCTAATACAGCTGCAGCCTGTGTTACCTTCATAGAAGCCTTTTACAAGGCTCCAGACACATGTTGTTTTTAGTTTTTTTTGTCAAATATGGCTCTTTGAACCTTTTGAGTTGCCAACCCCTGGTATAAACAAACTTGTATAAAACGTGAAAAAATATGCCTGGGCCTAACCTGGCAAGAGCCAGATTGATGATTGTGTAGAACTCTAACGCGTTCTCCGCGATATCAATCTGGGATTTCTCCCGGAGAATCCTTTCGGGGAAAGGAGGGATAAGCAGCAGAATACTTCAAGCTGATTGGGCGAAGTGACGCTGTGTGCCCGCCTACACTCTTGCCAAAACCCGTAGGTAAAAATGCACAAACATCTTTGCCGTCCAGAAATGCACAAAGCGCCTCTCGCTGTTCATCTTTCAAAAAAGAAATTGGAGATTCTGCTAAAACTGACTTGATAGCCTCAGCTACGCGTCCGTCCTCCTGCGTAGCCATGTTTGTTTTGCTTCGGCCCGGCACTTCTTGCTTTCGTCAAACCCGGATATCCCGCCCTAAACCCCCAGACTGGCGCGTGATTGGCTCGCACACCCAGTGGTTCGACTCGAAAAGTGTAAGCGGGAGCGGTACAAGATGTATTCTCGAGTGTTTGTGAACTCACAAATACCGCGAGAATTCAGCTTGCAGGCAAGGTTAGCCTGGGCCGCCAAGAAGGCAAAAATGCCCAGGCCGTTTTTTTGTCCCAGTCCAGCCCTGACAACGGGTGAATAGCAAGGAACAAACTACAGTCAAAATCCTAATAATTCTAAACAGGTAAAGTAAGGAGGAGAGGATAGTGCTCAAGTTACCATATTTCTCCCAGCAAACTGACTCCCTATGCAGCTTGACTGACAGTCTGAGGATAGTTACTCCTTTCACAGAGAGTAACTCTGTAGGTGGACAAATCCAGTTTAACTTATTTTAAATTATTATTATTATTATACATGTTTGTTATTGTTGACACCTCACTTATATGTTTGTTTTTGATATTTTAAATCCTTATTCAAACAAGAATATTTTTCAGGGAACCTTTTGTAAAAAAATTTCGTGTTGTCAAAAACCAGAGTACCCGGAGAAAATCTACCGACACAAGGAGAACAAGCAAGCTCCACTCCGAAAGGCCCCTTCTGGCTGAAAGTTTTTTTTTGTACAGTCACTCACTTCTCAAGTATCTATTTGAATTACGTAGCTTGAGTCAATATTTTGGCTATTCTACCCACCTCTGGGAATGTATGTAAGTTTGTGACAAAATTGGTAATATATGAGGACAAGTGTGTGTGTGTTAAAAGTGTGTTAAGGTAGTTCCGTGCATGACAATAGGGGGCGTAACAAGCTTCTTGGGACTAAGTGTTTTGGCCCCGGCACACATTTTCCCTATTTGTAGACATTTTGGGACATGCTTGATTTTTGGTGTGTAGCTTGTTTTGGGCCTCAACAACACTCTAGTATGCATGGAAAAATGGGGACCTGAAAAAAGTCCCCATATTTCCTCAGGTCCTGATATTGAAGGTGTGGTCCACGAAACAAACGCACAAAAAACACACACACAGGATATACATATTTTATTTGTATTATTTTTTTATTATGTTCTTAATATTAAGCCCCCCCCCCCCCCCCATTCCAATTTTTTTATTTTTTTTAGCCCAACAAAGCTTTACGCATATCTTAAAAATCCACATTCTTAAGCTATACCAAAAGGTTTTGTTTTTCCCAATTTGGTTGTGATTGTTTTTGTTTAGTCAATCAAATAACCCCCTATTTAAATCTTTTTTTTTTTGTTCTTCAAAGCTCAAGGCATATCATAAATATCTGCATTTTTACAATATTCCATTGTACATTTAAATATTACATTATGTGATATTTAAATGAGCCTTTTTTCCCAATTTGATTTTCAAATGTCAATGTTGTTTTCTTTTTTCCCTTTTTTGTAGAATTTTTTTAAATCAACCTTATTTTTATTTTTTTTGTTTTTTGTTTTTCATGCATGTTTTTTGTCTTAATTATGTATTTTTTTTATTTTCCCAGCCCTTCTGCGGTGACTTCCTACAGTGAGTGAAGGTGACCTCAGGCAGGAGTGATGTGCTCTTAACACACTGATCTGAGGTATGCTCTCAGAGGACCAGGCGACACTCTGCTCCTCCTGGTCCTGAACATTTTAAGAACTCGGAGGAAGAAGTTGTTGGCCTCGTCGAAGTCTTGGAGCTGGATGTTCAGATTTCTCACCGCTGCCTCCACAAACCAGTTGCTTTGGAGCAGGGCTGTGGAGATGGGTCCCAGCTCTTCCCAGAGATTTCTAGCCGCCCCTTTAGCTTTAGTTTTGAGGTCTTTGGTCTTCAGGTCTGTTCCTTGGGGCATGGAGACTCTTCGCTCCACCTCACGCAGTCGCAAAATGACTTTTCCTTGTTCCCTAATGTCCAGGGACACGGGGGATTTATCCAAGAGCTTTCGGATCATCGTTGAAACCATGAAGTGAGCGGTATAGGAGCTGACGTCCTCTGTCTCTGGTGGGACGGTTTTCTCTGATGAACTGACAGTTTCTGGAGGACTATTGAAGTCCTGGAGGTTTGGGGTTTCTGGAGCAGGAGGTTCTTGGATAACCTCAGGTGTGTTATGGTCCTGCACCAGACTCACAAGGTCAAGAGAAGAGATAAGGTCCAGGGACGAAGGAAGATCTACTCGACTGTCCTGCTCCGGAGAAGTCTGAGCCACAGCGCAGAGGGTCTGGACTAGATCCTCAGAGAAAGGCACCTCTGTGATTGGATTCTCTATGACTGGTTCCTCTGTGATTGGATTCTCTATGACTGGTTCCTCTGTGATTGGATTCTCTATGATTGGTTCCTCTGTGATAGGCTCCACAGGGACAGGCACCTCTGTTATTGGCTCGTTTTGGATATGCACCTCTGTGATTGGCTCCTCGGGGACAGGCACCTCTGTGATTGGCTCGTTTTGGACAGGCACCTCTGTGATTGGCTCCTCCGGAACGAAATCCTCAGAGACAGGCTCCTCCAGGATTAGTTCCTTAGAGACAGGCACTTCTCTGATTGGCTCCTCGGGGACAGTCACCCCTGTGATTGGCTCCTTGGGGACAGGCACCTCTGTGATTGGCTCCTCTGGGACAGGCACCTCTGTGATTGGCTTCTCGTGGACAGGCACCTCTGGGATTGGCTCCTCAGGGAAAGACACCTCTGTGATTGGCTCCTCAGGGAAAGACACCTCTGTGATTGGCTCCTCAGGGAAAGACACCTCTGTGATTGGCTCTTCCGGGACACAACCCTCAGAAAGAGGTTCCTCTACGATTGGGTTCTCCGGGATTGATTGCTCTAGTCTGGGCTCCTCTATGATTGGTTCCTCAGAGACAGAAACCTCTGGGATTGCCTCCTTTTTTATTGCCTCCTCTTTGATTGGCTCCTCTATGATTGGTTGCTCAGAAATAGGAACCTCTATGATGGGTTCCTCAGAGATAGGGACCTTATTGATTGGCCCCTCTTTGATTGGCTCCTCTTTGATTTACTCCTCTTTGATTGGCCCCTCTTTGATAAACTCCACTAGGATTGGCTTCTCAGAGACAGGCTTCTCTGGGATGGTCTCCTCTCGGGCCGGTGGGGACCCCTCTCTCTGGGATGCACGTGTGTCCTTCTGGGCTGGTGTGACAGTATCTTTAAACTTCTTCCGGGCCTCGAGCTTCTCTGTCTCTCGCAGTTTGAAGACCCTCTGCTGGAGGAGGAGCTCCTCGGAGGGGGACAGCTTAGGGTTGTCCAGCTCCATATGCTCTTTGAACCCCATAATGTGCAGCATCGCCTCTGCTGCCTCCAGCTTGGCCATCTTCTTGTTTGGACCCACGCCCTGACAAGTCCGTTGGTCCACCCTGACCTCCATACAGAACTCTGATGCATGATAGCCACGGTGTTGGAAGCCGACCACCCTGTACTCGGCCGGCCTCTGCTTCCGCACCATCAGGATCTCTGCCAGGGCACTGATGGGGTCTTTCTTGTAGAAGAAGTAGACCCGCTGTGAGGGGTCCACCAGCTCCATGTGCGGTTTGGACCAGTATGGAGTCACGTCCTCTGGCAAAGGACGCTTCCTCAGCTGATGCAAAACCACCTTAGCTGCACCTAGCTTGGCGTTTTGTTTGGTGGGGCCTGAACCAAATCCCACCAGGTCCCCTACTCTCAGCTGTATGTAGAAGGTCGGTGCATGGCAAGGGCCCTCTTTTCCCATCTCATTAAACTGCAGCTGCAGGTGGTGCAGTAATGCCAGTCCGTACAGGTCAGTCTTGTGGACTTCACTGGGGAGTCCACGCTGCATGTTGTCTGTGTTTGTGTTTGCTTCTGTTTCTATAATGTGCTAAAATAATGCACTGTTGTCGGACAGATATTCACTAGGCCTGTTTACATCTTCCTGAGGCAATCTTTTGAAGCCAACATTCTAGAATGACTTCATAAAGACAAGCTGGGTTGACATGACAACATAGCAACCGTTGTCAGGCATATGCACATCTCTTTGAAAATGTCCTGTTGTTTTCATCCTGTATAATGTTTTATCACATTGTTGTTTCTGTAATAAACTAACAGGTCTCAGCGCACTCAGAGGTCTGGACGAACATCACGTTTCATTGATTTCATCCGAGTCTCGACAAATGAGCAAAGTATCATCAACAAAAGAGTGTAATGTTGGACGTGGAATATTTTAAACTACGCGGTTAACCGGTTTGAACTGGCTAATGAGGCTCGGTGGTCGGTCATGAGAATTCATAGTTTTTTACATCCCTACTCCAGAGTTTATCCTCTTTTTGATTACCTATGAATGAATGAATCCTTTATATCAAGCATCAAACAATAACAATTTAAATGTATCACAAACTTGTGCTATCCTAAACATTATAGTAAACAATAAATAAGAATCAATAAATTACAAATGTCCTATAATAAAGTTACGCTCTTCTACAAATAACGTTATATCTTTACTGATCTTTGGCTCAGTAGGTTTCTCACAGTTCACAAAGTCCTCACAAATCAGTTTATCAGTATTTTGACCTGGGTTTAAGTTCAATAGTTTTGACTCTGATAGAGACCAGAGAGAGAGAGACCATAAAGAGACCACCAGAGACAGACCAGTGACAGACCAGAGAGAGACCAGAGAGAGAGACCAGAAAGAGAGACCAGAGAGTTTTTACTCTCTTTTTATAAGTTATTACATGAAGGTAAAACTAAACCTAATTCCAAAAGGTTTTCTCCTCTTTGCTTTGTTCAAACACTCAAACTCACTGGACACATCACCCCAAACCTGGACACGAAGCTGAACGTTGTGGACGGTCTTTTTGCACGACCTGAAGGTTATCGCGCTAACCACAATATGCCACGTTTACACCGGACGCGAAACACACACATTAAGTGTTAAGGCGCGTTCAGACCAAAAGCTTCAAAAAGCTTTTGACGCGCGTCAACTGACGGCGGGTTATTTTTGTGTCATTTTGGTGCTTGAAGCTTTTGACACGAGTAGAGGTGCAACGGTTCATCACTGATCCGTGATCTGTTCAGTTCAACGTCTTCTGTTCGGTACAGACGTGATCCGCAGTTTGCTTTATAAAAAAAAGTTGTGCGCTCCCACTATGTTGTCCAGTCCACACGCTCACACGGTCATTGCGAGCGGAGGAACAAAGAAGCCTGCGTCCTTTAAATCCCCTGTATGAGAGCATTTTGGCTTCACTGTAACTATACTGATGATTAAAGAGTTGACAAAACTGTCACGATGTGTAAACACTGTGGCGCAAGAAAGACATGAGTGAAAAAAAAGCTTTGCAACAACCGCTTATTGCCGCGGCATTTAAGCAGCTCCTTTATGCACAGTCAGACCGGGCTAAAGTCAACTCTCCCGCTTATCCTCAGTTGCGCTCACGACTGGCGCTCGGACGTACAGCAGAACCTATAATAGATCCATGAGCGGAACGGACAGCTATGTTACGATAGCCTCTTACTTCATCACGGCAGACTGGGAGATGAAGAGTCCGGCGCTGCAGACACGCCCCCTCTACGACAGTCACACAGGCACATAGTGCAGGTACTGACACAAGCAGCGGAGGAATGGAAGACAAAGGTCCAGTACTAATATCCCAGTCACAACTGATAATGCTAAAAATTAAATAAATGCAGTGAATGAGGCTAGACTGGGCCCAGAATGGACCGCCTCCTCGGGAGAATCAGGAAGGTGGTTTAATATATGAGGGTAAATACCCTCATAAAGTGCCTTCTTATGGTGCACTTTGTGTTGTTTTTCATTAATTATGTTAAAAAGACATAATTAGATGGATGGATGGAATATGCCTTCCAGCCATCCATCCATTGCCTTCCCCTTAATCCATTTCTAGGTCAGGGGGGTGGCAGTCAGAGCTGCACCCTGTACACAGACCAGCCCCTCACTAATCCTCCTGCAGGTGGCGAGTCCACATGAGCTGTGTTTATTAAAAAGACAACACTTTTTTTTTTGAAAAGTGAACCGAAAAATGAACCGAACCGTGGCCTCTGAACCGAGGTACGATCCGAACCGTGATTTTTTTCTAACCGTTGCACCCCTAGACGCGAGTGATGCGCCTGACGCCGGTGGGAGGAGCTTCACCGTTGCCGGCAGTCAGACAACAGTGGATTTCCAGAGAGCAGCGAGCCTTTATTTAAGCCAAATAACGTTGTCGTAGGGCTTCTACAAAATGTTCTGGGTTCACCGTAGACTTGAGAGGCTGCAGTGTTTATCTGCGTCATTTACTCCAGAAGCTGCGTACGGAGGAGTTTCGCTTTCAGCGGTACTTCCCCAAGTCACTTGCCCAGTTTGAGTACCCGCAACCCGGAGCTCGTCTCTCCCTGCCTCTATCTCCCCTCTGCCCGACTGAAGCTGCCTCGCTCCCACTCTGCGCCAGACTCATCGTCAGCTTCTTCTTATATTATATAAATGACGTTTACTTGACAGCATGTGTACAATGATTTTGTTACGTACTTATTAAGAACGTTACTACTCATACAATAATATTACTAGTAAGAATACTGACAATAAAGCAGCAGCAGCTACATGACTTCTCTCCATGACAGAGACAGACCCTCTGCTGCTGCTGCTCCTCGTCTCCTGATTGGTTGAAGCCCGCGTCAAAGCTTCAAAAGCTCAGCTTTGCTCAGCTTCGGCGTCAAGGGATTTTTTGACGCAGAAAGAGACGCAAGCGTTACGCGCGTCAAAAGCTTCAAGTGGCGTGCGTATTACTTGTGACTTTTGAAGCTTTTGACGCACGCCAAGTGACGCCGGGCCCCTTGGCCAGGCGGGGAGGAAGGCCCCACTGAGAGAGCTGCTGAGAGAGCCGATGGGGTCGCTGACACGCTGGTGATTGGCTCCTCTATTGTTAAAGGTGTTAAGATCCCAGGAGCCACTGTTTGGTGCTTCCATGGGGCCAGGCTTGGTGATATTGAAGGGAATCTGAGGCTCATGATGACCCACAAGCAGCGTTTCCGTCGAATTGCTATTCACGCGGGTAGTAATGACGTTCAGCAGAAACAGTCCGAGGTGTTGAAGCTGCAAGTCGCCGCCGTGTGCAAGCTGGCTAGCACAATGGCCGACACTGTCATCTTCTCTGGGCCCCTTCCTAGCACTAGCAGTGCAGAAGCATTCAGCAGACACTCGGCTTTCAACCGCTGGCTGTCTGGCTGGTGCCCTCGAGGTGGTGTTGTTCATGTTGACAATTGGAGTGCCTTTTGGGGAAAGCCCGGTCTCATCCGCTCCGATGATATCCACCCAACGTTGGCGGGTACATCCCGTTTGGCTAAGAATTTGGCCCTGGCCAAATAAATGACGGTGCAGAACTGAGGTCCGGGTGCAGAGTTGCTCTGCTACAACCTCTGAGCCCCCATCTGTTCAGTAACTAGCCTCAGAAGCTAGTCAGATTGAAACTGTGTGTGTGTGTGTGTGCCTGTGTGTGCTCAGTTACTAGCCTCAGAACCTAGTCTGTGTGTGTTCCTCGCTTGAAGTCTAAAGCACTATATGCGAGGAAATCTGACCTGGGTGTCAGACACAGTAGCTTAATAAAAGTTCAGAGAGACATAAATAGTTCTAAAAGTAGGGTTGTTAAATGCGGATTAATGAACGTCAGATCAATCTTGTCTAAATCGCTTCTTATAAACAAACTCATTATAGACAAAAACTTTGGCTGGTTTGCGCTCTCGTAGATTTGTCTCCAACAAGATGACTACGTCAGATGGAATGAGTGCACTCCTCCGACGCATGTTAACTACTGTCAGGATTTAGCAGACAGAGACGGATCGTGGTGTGCCAAACTCTGGAAGTTTATTTAAGTTTCTCTCAAGTTCCACTGGTTTACCTTGTTTCTTTCTCTCAGACAGAATAAAGGCAGTACACAGTTTATATAGTCATTGTCACGTCACACATCGAAAGACATACGTGTCACACAGAGACAGTCACATCATAGTCATAACATGGAGTCCTTGTAGAGTCCTTGTACAGTCCTGCACGTAGGCCATATTGCTATCTAATACTAACACCCTCCCCTTTGATCACATAATCACATGTGATCATTCAATTTGATCAATCAATAAAGTGGGAAAGAAAAAAAAAAATTCAAAAAAAACTTTCAAAAATTATTAAAAACTAAGAAAATGTATGCATTAAACTCATAATCATCAAATCAATATCAGTGGATTTTATCCTCTATCCTGGGGAAAAAACTAACAAAAATAAAGTAAATAAACAAACAAAAAACAACAACAACAAATCAAAAATAAAAACAAACAAACACTAGAACTCAGCAGATTCAGTCAAAACACAGACAAAAACGAGCTGAGTCTCAATTTAGAAGCTAATTTCACTTTTATTACTCTATACTTTTATTCTAATGCTGATTGTTTACACTTCACTTCACTGTATTGTTTTCACTTTTCAGTCTTACACTGTGTACTTTACTCTCATTATCACTATAGTTTAAAACTATTCTACTCTATTCACACATATATTTGCTTCTATCGAGCCATATTCTTAAACATATATTTTAATCTAATAAATCTCTCTGTGGTATTATACTCTCAATATCAGTGGCATATTGTCAGTGGGATTTTGCTCTATGTCTATTCTCATTCTCAGGAATAAAACTGAACACAGAAAGACAAATGGTTAATATGAACATTATTATGGCGGTCAGTTTTCCAAATACATTTGTTGAACCAGGAAGTGCTGTCACTTCCTCCTCTCAGGCAGTTTGGGATGAATGTACATCTTTAATCAAATTAGTATTATCCTTACAAGAGCTAATCTATTTGAGCAGGTTTGGGGTTGGGGTCAGTTATTATTCTACAATGGTGTTTGTGCTGGAAACTTCTCAAAGATATCCAAATATCTACTATTTTGTTTTTGGGCTACACCCAAATACTTCAAAATGCTTTTGAATCTCTGTTGGTTGTAATCTATCTCATTGATCTAGGCTTTAATCTAGGCTACACTCATTAACTTTTTGCATTGTCAACATTCACTCATGTGTGAACACAAGTGAATTTGGCAAGTATCTAATAAAACTGTACATAAACTGTAATTAACTTTATTTACTTCTGAAGTAAAGGTTTGTGAAATGGTCCCTTTACCATTTGATATTAGCACTGGCTACAAATAATCTCTATTTTTGAAAGCATCTATGGTTGATGCATTTATCTATTTCTATTTTTACACTATTGTGACTCCAAAGCTCGGTTGCAGCTTGAGTCAAGGCATATTTCTAGTTTGTGACTTCTGTCACTTTTAACATCTACTAAAACGCTACAATACTCATACTTTATCATTTTCAAAGTTTTTGTCTGTCAGATGTCTGAATACTTAACATGTATATTGCATTGGTCACAGTTGTGGTTCTGGTTGTAGCAATAGCATCGGCAATAGACGATTTTTCATTGGCTGGTTCTTGTTCTGCAAATGGCTGTGTCCAATAGATCATCAGATGTCCAGAAGCTAGGGACAAACAAAAACAAAAGAAAGAATCATGAGTATCTGTCTCATTTAGCACTCATCTATGTATGACTCTGTGAGTCTGGGTGAGGGGGGTTGGATTAATATAAGCATTTTGCTTCCTCCAACCCCTTTTCAATCCCTGTACGTGTTTTTGCTTTTGTTTTGTTTTCTGTAAATTTATGTGTGCAGGTTTTGAAATAAATATTTCATTCATTCATGATTTTAGAAATATAAACAATCCCTCCCCAGGTTTTTCTCTCAGGTCCTCAGATCCTCAGGGTCCTCAGGTCCTCAGGTCCTCAGGGTCCTCTGAGGGTGAGTCTCAGTCGTCATCAGGTCAGGTCATATTTCGAGAGATGTCATCTGGACATCAGTAGGGTCCAAGCCATGGTTCTGGTCTCTCCAGATGCACATCAGGATCTCCAGATACAGTCTTTTCACTTGAAGCACATCAGGTCATTTGCGATGCACTTCTGGTCAATGGTGCAGTGTCACAGTTCCTGTACACAGCTTGTTATGCAGTAGTTACTCTCTATGGTTAAGTCACTTTGATTCTACACAATTTCTATTCATGCTGTTGCTAATGTCCCTCAGACAAAAGCAAGCGCAATGATTCAGTTTACTTCTCTAATTTGTGTTCAACAAATCAACAAATCAAAAGTGTCAGGACAGAGGTCAATTAAGTCCATGACAATATAGAATTCAAATGAACATTTCTGGTCTCAAAAAATACTGATTCAAGTGATAGACAATTAAAAATATTTGTTTACATTGGAGTAAACTTTTAAAATGCTTTTTTCTCATGTTCTGCTTTTTCATGTATCTATATGTAAATGTGAATGTGTGAGCGTATGAATGTATGTGTGTGTGTGTAGGGTGTGAATTTTGGGGTTGTGTCTCCAGACTCCTCGAACCACCTGTAGGTCTCAAAGGTCACACTGTGGTGATGTAAACCAACTGGACACACTCCCAACTCTCATTCAGGTCTCTGCCTGATGCTCCACCCATCACGTCTCCAGAGACCTCTCTCTACCCCGGTCTCTCTCACACCCACTCAGTTCTGGAGTGGCGTGGGGAGGGGCAAGGAGGTGGCATTTTCCTTTGCTCTTTGATCTGTGACCTGTGGCTGGGTGGGCTTTGCTCTGTCCAGTGTCCACTCCCTGCTGTCCTGTGACCCTGTACAGTGTGTGCCCTTGGTCCTGGAACACAACCTTATAGTCAAATTAAAAACAACAGATATGTGAATGAGATTGTTTTTCTCTCTAAAGTCAAAACAATTTTGGAGCGCTCTGGGTTTTCTCACATGCGCTATGTAAATAAAAGATTACTTATTATCTTACTAATGTGAAACTTTTTTAAAACCTGAAACTCTTAATATAAAAAACAAGACTCAAATCTAAAAAAACCTTTTTAAACTTTAAAATATGTGTACTTTTGTACTGTGTGTTTAATTATCTTGAACATTTATCTCAGCATATATTCTACTAATTTAAAATAATTGCAGCATTTTTCAAATGAAGTCAATATGAATTGGAGCACATTTTAGAGCCAGTCTCCTCTGCTGTGTGCATCAGCAGCAGGAGGAAGGTCAGGCGTGTAGTCAAAACAAAAACAAAAGTCACCACTTGAATGTGAATTGGGTAGTTTAACTTAATAATATAATACTTTTACAGCTAATCCTAATTCTCAATAATCACTTTTAACACAGATTCTAATTTAAATGTTTGAAAAAACGGCTTTTGTAACTAAAATAAAAACATAAAAACAAACACAACTCACAAAAAGTTAAGAAATAAGCAGCAGATTTAAAAGAATGGAATCTAGAAATATGTTAGGTCTAAAAAGAATTGCACAGCTTTTAGCACTAATATTTGGGTTTCAAAAAACATATAATATTCAAAACTTGTTCACTAATGGTGTTTAAAAATGTTTAACTGTGTCATAACACAATGTTCAAATTTCGCAAATTTAACGGAATAACAACTATGAAAAGCCAAAATCCTAAAAGCAGTAGCTCTGATTCAGAGCCAGAGCAGCGAAGGAGGGGGCCGTTTCCCCTGACAACGGCAGCAAGATAGAGCGGCGCACACGCACAGGCAGAAAGTAGTGTTTTAGCAAAAATGCAAAAACAGAAAGAAGAATAACTTTCAAGATTACTTTGTTAAGCGAATATAACTGATGTTTATACTTTTGTCATCCAAGTCTAGAAGTGATCACTTTCCACAATTGTAACAAAAGGCACTTTTGTCTTTAACGTTTACGCTTCTATTTTATCGAGGTAGCAAACTAATTTAAACTCAAAATCTCTTTCTAAAAAACAAAAACAACTATTGGATACAACCCTCTCATAGCTTAACTGTAGATAAAACTCGGCAAAAAAATGTAAATAACTCACGAAAGCTCTCATAGCTCAACTTTAGATAAAACTCTGCATTCTCCGGTGAACTCTTTTCACGCCAAAAAACAAAAACTCCCTTTTTTTTGTATGTAATTTAAACCGTGATCACTGAAATATTGTTGCTTCTTTACTTTTGTCATTTATCAGCCTGAAATTCGTCAATTACAAAACTTTTTGTGACAAAAGGCCTCCTTAACACGTTTCCCTTTTTATTGCTTTTAATTTTACACCATGGTTTCACTTATGGATCCTCACTTATGGCCAACACTTTATGGATCCTTCACTCACTTTTATGGCCAATACTTATGGATCCTATACACTTTATGGCCTTTTCACTTATGGATCCTATACACTTTATGGCCTTTTCACTTTATGGATCCTATACACTTATGGCCAACACTTATGGATCCTATACACTTTATGGATCCTCACTTATTTGAACACAATTTAGAGAGTTCGACAGACCTCAAAAACAGACCAAAATTTAGCTAGTATCCAATTATACAGACTTTACATATAAAAAGGTGTCTGCTTACCTTATTCTTGTCAAACCGGTGCATGCACGGACTGCCTGAGAGGTCTGCCAACTCTTTTCCGCGTCGGAATATTCAATTTAAAAAACAAAAGTGACAGAAGCGACAAGAAGCATCCAGGAACAGCTCTTCCAGCCTGCTGGAATCTCCGCTCCCAGACACAGCATGCCGATCTCTCACGCCGAGGAAAAGAAACAAAGCAAACTCCCTCAAAACAATCCAGAGAATGACGCACACTGAGCCGCGCATTCTCCACCAAATCTGTCAGGGATTCAGCAGAGAGAGACGGATCGTGGTGCGCCAATCTCTGGAAGTTTATTTAAGTTTCTCTCAAGTTCCACTGGTTTACTTTGTTTCTTTCTCTCAGACAGAATAAAGGCAGTACACAGTTTATATAGTCATTGTCACGTCACACATCGAAAGACGTACGTGTCACAAAGAGACAGTCACATCATAGTCATAACATGGAGTCCTTGTAGAGTCCTTGTACAGTCCTGCACGTAGGCCATATTGCTATCTAATACTAACACTACCAGAAAGCAAGAACTACAGGTCGCGGCGCGGCGTTGCGATTATATCGTACACTAACTTACTTCTTAGTCCCAAAACCAACAATGCTTTTCACTCGTTTGAAAACTTAACCCTTTAAGCGCCAAAGTCGCAATATTGCGACAAGCAACATTGCTCACTTAAACAGGCTGTATGTAAAAATGTGGTGCAGAATCTTGTTAATACTTTTCACCAGGGGTTAGTGGACATGTGTGCCTGTAATATGAGCAGCATTTGTGGGTGTGGTTATATTGAAAGTTTTTGAGTAAATTGAGTTGGTAAAACACCTGCGGCGCTGCAGCGCGGAGGCGAAGCAGCAGCGGTAGAGCTGAGAGGAGCGAGAGCAGAGCAGAGGGAAAGAGTGTTTTTTATTTTACTCACGAGGTCTTCAGTACCAGAGAAGTACTTGGTTTGGTACTGGCTCACTCAGATTCAGAGGAGGAAGACACACAGGTGTCCAGTGAAGCAGACACGGACATTATTGGTGACGGGGAGACCGCGCTCCATAGTCCACTATCAGCCCCAGTACAGCGGCTGCTTGTCCTCCGTGTGGCCGCGGTAGAAGCATTCTGTAAACGCCAAGCAGGATCCGTGGTGGAGGGGACAGGGGGATCATAACACCGGGCATGTGGGAGAAAGTAGCGGGGATAGACATCCACGGGGAACACGGGAGACGCGGGAGAAGTCGCGGGAGAGCCGCGGGAAAAAAACACATCGCTAATCGCGTTCACTGCCTTTACCAGCAGCGATGATGAGGATGAAGGCAGTTCTTGAGAGAAAATAATCCACAAAAGTGGATCAGAAGTGTTGAAGAGCCTGTTGTATGTTGTTGAGACGATCTGCCAAGTTCTGAGCCCATTCATTTCATCTCTGTTTCTAAACGGTAAATCCTGGAGGCTCATTTCCACTGAGAAAAATAGTAAGCCCACTACTTCTCTGAAAGGGAAATATTGAAACCAATCTCAAGCTTTCATGACTGTAAACTATAAAGAGTGCTGTCTTGATCACTGACGGTCTTTGAAAATAATACAATTCCATATGGCCGCGAACCAGTGCTAAAACATTATCTATAATCTGGATCAGGGAATTTTTTTCTATCCCAAATTCATTTCATACTAAAGATATTTCACATTGACTGTTTATAGTATTCCCTGATCTCAAATAACTCCCAAGCTACAGCTTTTTGAAGTCTTTATACAATAATTAACATTTTCCAAAATGGCCGCCACCTTGATGACGTCACAATATGCAAATTAGATGACGAATCAACTTCCATCCCAAAGTTTGGTTCAAACTGAAGATATTTCTAATTTACAGTATGCCTTTATCTCAAACCATTTTAAAGTTATAGCCTTTTGAAATCTTGAAATCAAAATTGTATATTTTCTTGAAAAAACTCTGGCGCCTAAAGGGTTAACACTTTCAATCACCTGTCCTGGGTGGAGAAAACAAAAAGTGGTGTTATTTATAGTTTTATACCGACCTCCTGGTCCTTACAGCGAGTTCCTAACAGAATTCTCTGACTTCATTTCAAACCTAATTTTGGAATGGGAAAACTTAGTTATAACTGGAGACTTCAATATACATGTGGACGACAGCACTGACAGCTTAAACAAAGCTTTAAGCGTCGTACTAGATGGTGTTGGTTTTACTCAGAATGTTGAGGAACCTACTCACATTCATAACCACACTTTGGACCTTGTCCTAACCTACGGTTGTGATGTCTCCAATGTTGACGTCCAGCGTCAAAGCTTGTTGCTGTCTGATCATTTCTTGATCAAATTTGATCTCGCTTTGGAGGACTTTCCTGCGCCGCAAGATAAAACCATAATGAAAAGAACCTTAAATGATAAATCTATCACAAGGTTCAAAGAACTAATACAGCCTATGTTGAATACTGCTGCAGGTGAACCTGTTCACAGCTGCTGCAGTCCCTCAGTCATTGACCAAACGGTGGACAACACTATGGAGTCTTTAAAATCTGCATTAAATGCAGCAGCTCCTCTAAAACAGAAAACTATTAGGATTAGATCATCGTCGCCCTGGTACAGTGTTCAACTCCATACTTTAAAACAGGACGTCAGAAAACTGGAGAGGCTATATCGCCACTCCCACTCGGAGCCTGTCCACAGGGAGTGGAAAGCAGGTCTCCGAAACTACAAGAATGCCCTTCGCAGGGCTCAAAATCAAAACTATTCAACTTTAATAGAAGCAAATAAAAATAACAGTAGATTTTTGTTTAGCACCGTTGCTAAACTCACAAACTGCCATAGCGCAATCGAGCCTAAAATTCCAAGCTCACTGAGCAGTGTCGACTTTCTCCACTTCTTTAATAATAAAATTACATCCATCCGTGACAAACTGGAGGAGGTTACTCCTGCTGTTGGTAGTGACTTAGACTCTTCAGTGGGGCTCGATAAATTCATGGTTGTAAGCCAAGCAGAGGTGATCTCTGTGGTCACATCCTCAAAAGCCTCAACTTGCATGTTAGATGCAATCCCGGCTTGGCTCTTCAAAGACATACTTCCTTTGATAATTGAGCCTATTGTAAATATAATAAACGCATCCATACAATGTGGCTATGTCCCACAAGCTTTTAAAACCGCGGTAATCAAACCCCTTCTGAAGAAAACAAACCAGGACCCGGAAATACCTACAAACTACAGACCGATCTCGAACCTCACTTTCATATCTAAAATCCTGGAAAAGCTTATAGCTGAGCAGCTTTGCTGCCACCTGCAGGAAAATAATATGTTTGAAGTCTTCCAATCAGGATTCAGCGCTCATCATAGCACTGAAACGGCACTAGTCAAAGTCACAAATGACTTACTACTAGCTGCTGATAATGGACAAGTGTCAGTGCTGGTCAGAAAGACCAATCAGAACTCGTCACCTTATTCTGGAGTAGAATTCGGTGTGCCGCAGGGATTGGTGCTCGGACCGATTCTTTTCACTCTCTACATGCTGCCGTTAGGAAACATAATTAAAAAGCATGGAATTAATTTCCACTGCTATGTAGACGACACACAGCTTCTGTCTGTCGATGAAGCCAAATCATACAGATCAGCTAGAAAAGCTTAGTGCCTGCACAAAGGACCTTAAAACGTGGATGACTCTTAAAGCTGCACTAACTGACTTTGGGATTTTGAAGCCGCAGACTCGCTGGCCTCGCTCTTTCTGCTTCCCTCCCCGCACCCACGAAGCTATCGCCCCCCACACACACCCACTGTTGGGACGGAGCTAGTGTCTCCCAATATGGATAAATACATGGATATGGATTTGCACGTGGATGGCGTGACCATAGAACGATAGAACCGGGAAGCGCGGAGGAACGGGACTTTCTTTTGGATGGCTGTCTCGCTGTGTAAGCAGTAAGCGGTGAAGAAGACACACGAAGCTTCAGGTTAGCTCCGCCACTTGTTGTGCTAACTCAGCTGTCTGTGCTAACGGACCTGTAGATTTCTCACGAAAGTGGGGGTCAGTGGTCCGCTGTGATTGGTCACAATCTGCGACCCGAAACACATTCTCTTCCTTGTTTCATCAAAACTCGATCTAAAATATAATGTCATGCCAGCCCAAATCTGCGCTACTTTTTCTTCAAAAGGACAAATATCCCAATACACTGCATGGACATGGATAGCTTTTTTGTAATAAATACAAAAATAAAGTCAGTTAGTGCAGCTTTAAGAGATCTTTTTTTCGTCCCACAGAGGGGACAATTCAGTGTTGCATCACAAGAGTTGTACACGTACAGAGAAATTTTAACATTTCTGGATTTGAACAAGCCAGTCTCTATTTTTCCAGAAGCCTGTTCCAGATTGTACTTGCATTCATCTGAAATGCAGCCTCCCCATGTTTAGTTCTGACTGTGGGCACCAGCGGAAGGCCAGTCCCTGTGTTCCTCAGAGTCAGAGTAGGATCAAATGTCACAAACATGTCACATATGTACTTTGGTGCGAGGCCATGGAGAGACTTGTTCACAGGCAGCGCTGCTTTAGTCTATTCTCTGAGCCACATAAAACCCTGTTCATGAGCGGACAGCAGCTGATGTTCACTTGTGATGAGGTCTTCTCTCTCATGGGTGTGTCGGGTCAGCTGGATTTCCTGGAGAAGGTTGGTCTCCCTCTTGGAATTATGGGTCAACATAATGACCAGGTACAGATGGAGCTCTGGAAGGATGGGTCATAAGTCCGGTTATTGTCCCGGTGCCAATGGCAATCACTATAGATGTATTATATTTATTGAAGATTAATTGTAGAAACATCTCAGCCTAATGCGTATGTGTAATGTGTGGAACTCTGACAATTACAAAATATCACTGGATAAAAGATATTATAAAAAAAAAAAAAAATCTCTAAAATGTAAACACAAATGTACATACAAGCTGAATATAATAAAATAAGGTAAAGTCAGGACTAAACCCGGGGAAGTAGCGTTTCAGATTTATGCATCTTAAAACTTAAAAAGTCATCTCTTTTTAATGCACTATGATTTCAAAAAAATAAAAATTAAAGCCTTGTGTAATTTTCATGTATATTTTTTTCTTTTATTAAGCACTTTGACTTTCCTTTGAGTATGAACTGTGCTATACAAATATACCTTATGTGCCTTGTCTTATTTTGTTCATAACACATTTTTGACACAATAGTTCATCAGCTTCTATTCCCACCTCTTTTATCAGAGCCAGGATGTGGAAGCAGCAGTCTGAGCAGATGCCCAGGCACTTGTTTCTTTCCCAATAGTGGATCATATATTTATCCATGCTTGTTCACGGAAATGTTTCTCCGTGTCGTCCTTTTAAAACTGCAACGTGGAGCATGTTCTAATTACCCTCCGAGGCTATAGCCATGACCAATCAATTCTCGAGTAATGGAGCGTACGGTCATTAGCAGATCACACAACATTAAACTAATATTGGTGTTTTCCCAAGGACACTGTTGCTGATGGGAGAGGATACTGGCTTCTGTCTTGTCCAGTCTCCACTGCAATATCCAGATGTTTTATATTTATCAGACGGACATGAACCTCAGAGTAAAGATTTTGTGGTATTTTTCGAGTGAGGCTCGAATCAAAATGTTTAATTAATTGGAGAATATAGAACACATTTTTCGCTGTGAGGATCTGTTCTCTCTCTGAAACGGCGCGCTGATAGAGAAATAGCAGTTTCACACACAGTTGCCTACGACATGCATTGGTAATCAAAATGGATTGTCTCGGGTCCTTAATCCATAAAACATGGAATAAAATGCAAAGGCGTGACAGTTCAGATGTGTCTGTTTTACATATTAATTAGAAGAAACAGAATGACGAATTACTTTCTCTCTAGTTAAGTAGTGGATTAGACCCTAAATACCAATCACTGATTGCTGTACATACCAAAAGCAACATGTGACGGTGGTTTTCAAAATTAAAACTTTGGACAAACAAGATACAATATGCCCAAAAATCACATCTTCAAGGTTGCGGCATATTTCTGAAATTGATAATCAATTGGTTCGTACCAGTTTTCATATTAGTGTTGATGCATCTCATTGTCTTGTTAAAAGGCCCTGTTAAAGTTACATCTTTCTGGAAAAAAAAACCCATGTATAAAATTCCAGCACAATTCTCCCCTGCCAAATTGTTTCATTTAAATCAAAAATGCAAATATACGAATATAAAATAACAACACAGAATAAACATAATAAAAACAAAGAAAATACCTGTACATGGTTTTAAAAAGAATGGATGGAGCAAAAAGCGTACATGAATCTAATCCCCTCTCAGCTATGCAGACGCACTTTTCAATAGAAAAACAAAACAAGAAGAAATACCCTACACCAAAAGACATGACATAAATATGGCACTAGGGGTGGGAACGTAAGGGTACCTTACGATACGATACACGATACAAAGCTCACGATAACAATAATATCACGATAACAATAATATCACGATTTTTTTTTATCACAATATGACGATTATTGATATATTGGTCAGAAATATACAATATGCCAATTTATGGCATAAATAAAAGAAAAAATACACTTTATTTCATGATAAATGGAACGGAGATGCGTAATGTAGCCATATATTAAGTATTGATACCAATTTAGAAAAAGAAAATTGTAAAAAAAAATATATATATATTTTTAAAAATCGATATTGATACTTGGCAAATGCATATCGATAATCGAAACGCAGGAGAAAGTATCGCGATATATCGAAAAATTGGTATATCGTCACACCCCTATATGGCACACACATTGCCACAGATAACATGAAACAAGGCAAGACCAAGACACACATGCACACACCCACAAGGCACGAACACACATATACAGTATATTCACACAGACAAGACACAAGCCACTTTAAAGGCCTCATGTTTTTGTAATTTAATTGGAATTCTGAACCCATTTACATTGTTGTGCATATAAAATAGAATTCATTCTAGTTTGTCGTTCAGTGTAATGTTGCCTTTTGTAATGCTGAAATTGGCCAATAATTGCAGCATCCTTCCCCTGTATTTCAAACTCAATATAGAGTTGAGGCGAAAATTTGAGGTAGGTGAGACCGGACAGCACAGGAGGCTTGCATACCAACAAGGGAAAAAATACTCAACATCACTATAAATGTAACAAAAACCTGAAGTACACTAACTTCAGTAACAGACACCGCTCTTCACAATCAGACTACGCAAAGATCTCTTCATTAGACTCTGAAAACATGGTCTTTAGAGATTTTTCCTTGTTTGTGTGTGTGTGTGTGAAGCTTTTGTGTGTGTGCGTGAAGCGTTTGTGTGTGTGTCTGCATGCGTGTGTGAGAGTGTGAAGCTTGTATTAAAAACTCCGAAACGTACAAATTTCGTTGCCATAGAAACGAGTGATTTGCTTAAGCAGAGTGTAGAGGCCTCCCCGCAGACCTGGGCCTATTTCTAGCCTGTTTACTGCAGGTGAGAGCTGCTCCTCTGCGTCTCCGGAGGCAGCGCAGTAGTTAAAATGAATAAACATTTAAATCAAAGCGAATTAGTCTTTAAGCGCCTTTTATTTACTGGAGGAGAGCACTGAGGTGTTTACGGGCGATTACGAAACAGATACTGCACTTTGTTTACTTTGTTTGAGCTCCGAGACACATGTATGAATATGCAAGCAGGTTAGAGCGATAAAATATGTTGAATTATTATCGTGTTCTTCTTGCTGCTAACAATGTGTTTTCCAACATTATCACAGCCAACATTTCTGGGTGATAATTGGCCCGGATGGAATATAAAAAGTGGAGTTGCCATTGAAACTAACAGAACATGTTGATCACACATAACCAGGATTTTTTTTTCCTAATTAAAAAGCTAACTTTGATACAAGTTTTCAAAAACATTGTATAAAAGGCCACAGAATGAGCCCAGCCACATATAGGAGTCTACAGAAGTCAAATAAGAGAAGATATTCCTTTAAGAAAATAAGAGCACTTAAATTTCACACATCAAACAGGGTCTATTATTTAAGATAGAAATACTAACATTAAAATAATAAGATGATAGAACAGAATTAAGTAAAATAAAACTCTGGAGCTATAATTGCACTTGGTTCGGAGGTCATTACAGATGTGTTTATTGTACTTTAGCAGCAGAGAATATGACCAGAATAAACAATAGTAATAAAAGCAGCAGGTAAAGTGACTAGTGAATGAGATGAAATTGTAACCAACAGATGTAATGAGAGACGGATTTGAACAAAAATGTGCAACAAAACCAGTAAAATGAAATGAAACTGAATAAATTCTTGCATAGTGCTATTGCTAGATGACAACAGTTAACTATGAGGACTTTACAAAACCGTTGATTATTCGCCAACACCGATCACAGAATCAAACATAAGTAATACAGTGAGGAAACACACATGGGGAGATGTCCAAATAAATGTTGATAAATGTCCGACATGTTGTTGAATGTTGAGTGGATCATTACCACCGTCCTTATGATAGACCCTTCTGCATCAGCAAGGAGAAACTCTAAAACCCAACATCTCACGCTCAAATGCTTTTGACTCTTCACTATCTATTATTGGTAGAGGTTTCTGTATTATTTACCTTAAAGTGTAGATTTAAATTCTCCCCAAGACTATTTTTCACTTGTTGACTGAGCGAGTCCACTGCACAGTCTGCATCTAATCTATCAAAAGCCTGGGATTCAGCGTTGATAAACTACCCTAATTTCACAAAATTTCACTTTGCATCCAGTGCGGTTATGTGTAGAGAGAAGACAGATGGCCTGAAACTAGTGGTTCTCAACCTGGAGGTCACAGATTGAGATCATGCCGGATCCAGTTTTTAGGAAAAAACTGGGTCCTTCCACACAGTCCCTGAAGTTTCCCATTTGTTGGTCTATAACAGTTCTTAAATTTGTTCATCCTTCCATCCATTTTCTTCCTCTTCATCCGTTGCCAGGTCTTTGGCAAGCAGGGATGCCCAGATTTCCCAATCCACACTAATCCGTTCCCAGACCAGCTGAGAGTCATAGTCCCTCCAACTTGTCCTGAGTTTTCCCCTGGTCTCTTCTGGGTGGGTCAAAACCGGAAAGCCCAAGCCACCTAACTCAGCTCCTTTCGACGTGAAGAAGCAGCATGTGACTGAGCTCCTCCCCTATCTCTGAGGGAGCGCCCAGTCACTCTGCGGAGGAAACTCAAGTGGGTCGCTTGTAACCGCGACCTCCTCCTTTCGGTTATTTTCAAAAGCTCAAAACCATAGCTGGGGGAAGGAACGACGATTGGCTGGTAAATTGGACACAACATTGTCTGCAAACAACAGAGATTAAGGGTGTATTCAGACCTGCACATTTGCTCCACTTTAAACGGACCAGGATTCGTTTGGAACTCTGATCCGAATCTTTTATGCAGGTCTGAATACACACAAACGAATCCTGGTCCGGACCAAAGAACCGAACCGAGACCCACTTTTTGAGGTGGTCTCGGTCCGCTTCCAAACGAATTCTGGTCCAAGTCGAATCAGGTCTGAATACATCCGGTGTCGATCCGACACAACTCCAAGATACGTGCGCATTTTTTGGGCTTAACAAGCCGCAGACAGAAACTGAGGAATTAGCCACGCAGCGGCTCACTATGCTGCTAACTATGCTGCTAACTATGATGCTAACTATGCTGCTAACGCTGCTAACAACACTGATCCGTGTGCAGACTGGAGCAGTGAGGAGACGCTGTGCAACAGGCTTATGGAGTTACAACTGTTCACAGTATACATTGATGTTAATGGCAGCATCTTCAAACCATTTACATTATTAAAAGCCTGACACTGTTTGACTCACGTCTCAAAGAGCAATATTCCGCATCATGTAGTGAATTGTGTTCTTTGGTTCCTACCTGATCCTCAGCGTCTGTTTATCCCGTGGTTATTATAGATCCATGGTTTATCCACATGCTGCTGTCAGTAAGTTGTGGAACAGAGTTATTATCATAGATCCATGTGTGGGACAGGACAGGACACGGAGCGCACAGACAGTCTCCTTCGGCTTTCTCCTCACACATTCTCCGACGCTGTTCCAATATTTAAAACAACGTGTTTCGCCTGCGTCATATGAGCTGCTGTTGATGTTGAAGGTGGTTTTGCCCTAAAAAGAGCAAACAGGCAGAGCAGACATGCTGCACATACGAGCCCGCAATGTTTTCCTCCGGTTCCGCGTCTATCCTCCTTGAGCTCTCTCTGTCCAATAGGAGCGCCGATCGTCACATGTGTCAATGTGTTTATATAAAAAAGTTCACTTGCAAAAAGGATAGTCTGAATACGAACCGGAGCAAAAGAAAAAAGTTTGGTCCGCTTTTGATTCGGATCAAGCAAGCGGAGCAAAGGACTTTTCAGGTCTGAATACACCCTAAATCCTGTGGTATGCAATGAAGCGTGCGATCCCTTGAAAATTGGAACACACCCTTCTTCTAGAGCGGGAACACCACCCCGGTCTGTCACCCCATTGGCACGCGGTTCTGCAGAGATGTGTTTATTGTATCACAATTAACACAAACTCACTTCAATTCAATACATTTTTTGCGTAGCCCTAAATCTGTAAAAATCTGAAACAGTTGTTGATTCTTCCAATGGTGACTCAGTACATTTCAGACACCATCATGTCTTTATTCAGACTCCAGGACAAGAAACACACACAGACACCAAAATCCAAGACTTTGTTATAAGCTTGTCAGGTTGTTTTGTTTATTTTATAAGCCACCACTCAAGAGTTCTCAGAGTTACAGACGACAAATTAATAAAAAATGCAGCGTTAGCGACTGTGGCTCAGTTGATGGAGCATTGGCCTTTGGGCCTGATGGTCGCGGGTTATATCCCCACACAAGACAAGACCTATTCCAACTGCTCCCACTGATGTCTGCTGTCGTTGTGTCCTTGGGCAAGACACTTAAAACTGCGTTGCCTGAAGCCCCCGCAGAAAGATCAAGGCTGTGTCACCGCTAACAGAGCAGTAGCCATCTTCTTGTGGACCCACCATCTGCAGGAGGATCCGCGAGGGACTGGTGCTAAGAGCATTGGGTGCAGCACTGATTATCACCCCCCCCCGACCCTGAAATGAAATAAAGAGGTAGAAAATAAATTAATGCATGCATGAAGGTTCTCATTAAAGACTGAAAACTTTTGACCCGAGTCTGGCCAAACAGCAGACTGCATTACTATAGGAAACTTCCAGCTCCTGCAGATTGCTTCTTTCTTTCATATTCACACCACGAAGGAGCTGTGTACAGAGGTGTCTGTCTGATCACATGGGAACATTCCTCACCAGAATCAGCAAATCAGCATCAACAAAATGATCACATAAACAACTTTATCTGAACAAAAAAAAACAATTCATTCCACTAACATCTGGACGTGGAGGAGCGGCATTAGCGCTCGGGGATGTGCAGAGCCAATATGATTAATAGATGCATTTTAATAATTGAGTGAGAAAAGACGGAGTGTGACAGGGAAAGAAAAGCTGTGCATACTTGAAGAGAACAGCTGAGTGAACGAACGCCTGGCCCCAGGGACGTGTTATTATTTCAACGTGTTGGAACAAACCGTAATTGGTCCGTATGTTCTGATCCAGGGGGGAGCACGGGGAATTTAAAATTTACAACACGATATATGTCAACAAATGGTGCTTTTCCAAAATTCAATTAATATGTGACTGATGCTATTTATGTCTTTGGCAAAAACTTCTGTGCAGACACAAACTGGGTGATGTCTTTTTAACTAGTTTAGCGTCAATATGTGATGGATGGGTACACAGTATGACCAATACTAAATAAACTACACATAGACATTTGTATTTAAAACATATATACAGTACATTAAAAAAAAAATAATATATATATATATATATATATATATATAATTATCTATCAGGGCTCTATAAGTCATGTGGTTTAAAATAATTACTGGATTATTTTTGTTTAATTTTGTTTTACAAGACAACACAAACTATTTTTATTTCACCAGCTCAAGCAATGGGAACAGAGCATAATACTATATTCTAATAATGTATTCCCCCATACTCCAACGACTAAGATTTAGCCAATGTTTGTAATAGTCTCGCCTCCAGGCTCCTCCCCTCTGACTTCTCAGATCTGTTATGCCATAACGTTATTGTCTACAATTACTTGAGAAGTCATTTCTGAAAAGGCCAGTCACTGCTTTTGAGACCCTTTGCTTTTCGAACCCGTCAAATATTGCACGTCTACTACATAGGACACCCAACATTCAACAACATTTATGGACATTTATGGACATTGGTCATCTGCCTCCATGGACCTGTGGGGAAGCTGGCCCGAGTGTCAAAATGAGACGGCAGAACTCATACTAAAAAGTGTAAATCAAATATTTATTTTGGACAAAGCAACAAACAGTCCTGTCCCTTGGGTGTGTCCCTCCTGATGAGGTTTACCTGTGAGCTTTTAGCATAGGGAGGCTCCACCCACAGGGTACA
Source organism: Knipowitschia caucasica (assembly GCA_964034765.1). Classification (NCBI taxonomy): domain Eukaryota; kingdom Metazoa; phylum Chordata; class Actinopteri; order Gobiiformes; family Gobiidae; genus Knipowitschia; species Knipowitschia caucasica. The sequence continues at coordinate 16,459,106 of OZ035837.1, read as the reverse complement.
AAATGGCTGACAAGGACACACCCTCTAATACAGGTATGGAATGCATTTATAAAATGTGCCATTAAAAGAGGACAAAGTCCTCAGATTTGTCCTCCAAAAAGGACAAATCTGCTTTGTCACAGGACAAATGGTTCTATGTTTTCTGTCATTGCATTTCTTGTGTTTGAACTGTTTGATTCTCTAAACTACCGAATAAACTACTGTTGTGGTTTAAGGCTATACAAGAATAAATTTAACTAAATTGAATTCGGGCATCATTACATGAGTAGGTAAGTGGGTTAAATAAGACGCAACAACAAAAAATACAAATATTATTATAAATAACTACACAAACAAAACTACATTCTGAGTGTCATGGGAGCAGCTTATAGCATTATGTTGTGGAGAGCAAGTAAATGCAAACTACTCCGTCATAACTTATCATAGTCTAGCAGACTGTTGCCATGGATATATTACCAACATGTGCTACCCTCGTGACCCGACAACAGATAAAGCTGATGATAATGAACAGATGGAACATGTGAGGCTAAAAATACATTCAGTGAGTACAATAAGTTATAACATTGTTTATGATAAAGTTAAAGTCTACAGATGAAAAAATACTTTTAGTGATTACTGTCTCGTCTGATGTAAAGTTGAGACTGTTAATCAAGTGACTGATACTTCTTGTATCTTATAGTTAAATTGTTGTTGAAGGAAGAATAAATAACAAAAAAAGAGAAAGTGAAAATATAAACATAAATATAAATAATAGCTAAGATCACAATTTTACCGGAAAATTGCAATGGACTTGGCATTCCGTCTTCATCTTATTGTAAAACGTATTATCTTTTGCAGCCTTTAAAGAAAGAACCATGTGAGTCACTATTGGACACTTTGGGCTGGGAGCTGATTGGCTAGGAGAATACTGCCCTCTTTTTTGTCATGTTTTTGTCTGTTTTTGTCTGGGGGGGGGGGGGGGGAGCTGATCTAAAGGTGAGGCCATAAATCATACATGTGAAAAACAATGATAGAACCAAAGAGACAGATGGAATGGATACATTTTTTGAAGGTTTGACATTTATCCCCAAATTTAAATTGTGAATACATTGTGATGCATTGTGATACAAAGAGTGGGTAAGGTGAGTGTGTTGTTCTTCAAGTTAAACCTAACACTTCCTGAATGGAGTTTACATGTTCTCCCCGTGCCTGCGTAGGTTTCCTCCTGGTGCTCCGGTTTCCGCCATACCACTAAATAACCTGTACAATAGGTATGAATGGATTGTGTTGGTTGGGGGCTTTGATGCGCCATGATGTTTGGCGTCTCGCTTCTATCATCACCGTGTGTGAATGGAAAAATATATTATTTCTGAACATTGAAGAGCTTGTGACCTTGGTCTGTAAAATGCGTTACATAAATTAACACTTACTTACTTACTAACTAACCCTAACCAATAACAAAATTGTGGCACATTTGCTCCCATTATGTCACTGAATTTGTGTTGAACAAGTTCTAAAACAATTATAAAAATCGTATGACACCATCACCATTCATTACCATCCATTGTGAGTTTTGCCGTTCCTGCGAAGTAGAAGTCTAGTTTTTGTTCCAACATGTGTGATATACATAGAAAAAACGAATCATCATCTTAAACTATTGTGTAAGCTCAAACTCCCAACACATTACAAAACCACACAGCACTTTGTAAAATGGTACTGTCTGACTTTAGCGCATGCAGTCAGAGGCGTGAAATTCAACACAGGCATAAAGACAGTAATGATAATGCACCGGTCCTCTTCTGCGGAAATGTGGAGACGCGCTGAGCCTAAGGTAATAACAGCCCACACCCGCGTAGTGTTTATCCATCACTTTAATATGAGAAAGCCATAACACAATAACAGCAGCCTGCAGCCTTACATCACGGCTGTCTAATGCACCCAGACACTTCGGATCGGTCAGCAAGTTCATCTCAGGCCAAAGCGTAACCGCAGAGAATGCAGCCGCACAAGCAGGAAAAAAGCACTTGTGAAATGATGGCTTAAAAAAGACGTATGATGCATTGTTTCTGTTGGATTTGGGGTCAGGACCGGCAGAGTTAAAACTGTTTTTATTTATTTTTTTATCACAGAGCGGTCACACGCCTGAACTCCTGCCTGTTAAAGCACATTAGAGGCACTTCAATGTAATGAAATGTAATCATTGTACGTATATGCTAGCAATAGCAGCTTTTCGCAGTCTCACATACGCATATACTTTTATCTGTGTTGTAAATATGATCCTATACTTGTGCTTTTGTACTGGTTAGACGCTAAACTGCATTTTGTTGCATTGTTCTTGTATCATAATGACAATAAAGTTGAATCTAATCTAAATGAATCTAATCTAAGTTTGTTTGGTTTGTTTTATAATGTTTTCTGTAATCAATATTTTGTGAGCAAATCAGTTCACAACATGCTGTCTTCACATCATTCAACATTTTATCTTTTATATATTGAGAGCTGATTGGCTGAGTTAATCTCTTTATTTCGGGCCTGAAAAAGCTGATCTAAAGTTGTGACAGAGGCCTAAAGCAGTGTTTTTCAACCAGTGTGCCGTGGCACGTTGGTGTGCCTTGAGATGTTTATTATTGTGCCTTTGATCCATCCATCCATCCATTTTCTTCCGCTTTATCCGTTGCCTTTGATATAGTAGTTAAATATCACCTGTTTGGTCAAAATTATGTGAAAAGAGAATAATGTGCGATGATTAGAAAGATGTTGTGCTTGTTTGATTTGTTACTAAAGGCTGTAGGGTTTCACCAAATTCAGTTGGTGGTGTGCCAATTTTTTTTTGCAATGACAAAGGTGTGCCACAGCTCAAAAAGGTTGGGGAACACTGGCCTAAAGTACATGCGTGAGAAAATTAGTAATAGAACCACACTTTTTTAGAGTGAGGGACTATTTTTTATAATATTGTTTTTTTAGGTTTCAAAGGAAGTCTATTTACTCTGGAATTTAACTTTTTAGTAGGTAAAATATGTTTTCATGTTAAAAAAATATATGGATAAACATACTATGATTGCTACTAACTACAGTGTATGCTCCACAAGTGAACTTATCCTTGAACCGAGTGCCATTATACCTCCAGAGTATTGACATTTCCCCACTGAGAATGAATAAAGGTTTGTCTTAGCTTATCAATGGAATTTGACACGGTCCAAAAACACTTGGCACTGGCAGAAATGTCATTCTTTTAAAATAAATATCAAACATGCCAAAATCTCTTGAGTCTCATTCCCTTCAAACAAATCCACACCAGGGTTGTTTTTGACCCAAAAACCCCAGCTCTTCCTACACACTGAGCGGCACAGGCTCAACCCACATTGCAACCTAAATTTTTTGAAGAGTCAGATGCTTGTTTTCACTCTTTTAATTTGACACGCTCCTTAGTTGTAGTTGGAGGCAATACTCATGTTTTAATGGCAGATTTGAAAATAGAACATTTAGGCAGATAGGGTGGGGGTTGGGGGATGCTAGTGCTGGTTTGTGCTATAAGTGATTGATCATAGCGTGGATCATTGCGTGGATGTACCTAAAAACAATTCCAGGTTTGGAGTAAACAATAGTGACGTAGTAAAATGCACACAAATGTTGATTAGAAATAATACTCTGTAGTATGATGTATTATTTGCATAACCTCAATAACTTATTCTTGCATATTTTCTCAAAAATGCGATAGGGAGAACATGCAAACTCAACACAGGAAGGTGTGGAATTGAACCCAGGACCATCTTAAAGAAGCTATACCCAATTTTTTTTCTAAGTAGTTCATAAAAATGCTTTTTACTACATACAAGTTGTATCGTAATACATCATTTAATTGAAAACTTGAGGTAATTGATTCAGCTGTGTATGAAATTCAGGCAGTGAAAAGTGCTGAGTAGAGTCTTAGCGGGCCGTTTGTTCTCCTCCACTCACAGAACAAGAAGCGAGCAGCCTGCGTCCTCTAGCCTCTACAGCGCTGCTCAACACCAGGGCTTCGACTTCAAAATTCGAATATAATTCTAAAATAAAAAATATATGTATATTCGAACACACAAAATGCATTTAATGACTGCAAATAAAATGGTTGGCTCCCGAAGGTTTCACCGGGACGTGCTAGGCAGGTAACAGCTAAGCTAGCTTGCTGTTTCATGGTAACTTCCGGATTTTTTGTGATCGCTTTTTGTCACTTTAAAACAGTATTTTTGTCATGAAAAAGTTGACAGCAGATTCTGAAATCGGCCGTGCATGTGTGTTAAGGATGTATATGTATACTGTATTGTCCGATTGATGTTTAATGGTGTTGATTCATTGATATGTATTTGTTTATTGAGCGTGGCTAGCTCCGGTAGCTTCTCTACACAGACAAGTGTGCAGGGAAACTGTACAGCGTAGTGACAGGCGCTTATAGCTTGTACTTGCGGAGTAATGGCAGTATTTTACACACCTGAATTACAAACGGAGATTGCATTGGGGCTGCGGTCATTATTGGTTTGAGAGTTCTGTTATCGAGAAAAAATGATCGGTAGAATTACATTCAAGTCAATGGAGTGTCCTACTGCTGCTGTGAGGAGCTGTATAATACAGTAAATTATGATTAAATATTAGAATATATTCTAATGTTTAAATTAATACTGTAATAGTTCTGTGTTATCGGTTTACTACCACAGGGGGGCGCTCGGGTTATGAGAGAGTTTTCCAGAGGTGGGGGGTTTCCCCACGAGTTGACACGACGGCAGTGTGTGTTGTAAATGGGTGAGTTAAGCGTGAGCTGTGGCTAACAGCAGCTTGTTCGGTCACCTTGTCAATAAAAGCATCTTGAAGAGCACTGTTGGAGCATTCCTTACCTGGGAGTATTACATTGGTGTCAGAAGTTCGAGATTCGTCCTCATCGCTTTGAAACTGAGAGTGAAGATGTTTCCCATGGACGGTGCACGGCTACAGGTGAAGAAAGAGGCTGACGAGTGTTCTATTGAGATGCCAGCTTGCTCAGAGGTGCGGCCAGAGAACCTTATGTCCAATTACCCGGACTTTTCCGATTCCCGGCGCTGGGATACAGCAGCGGGAGCACGCGAGCCGAGTCTAGATGTGAACAAAGATGGCGGCGCGCGTCCGCTCATTGCAACAGGCTCAATGACTCTGAAATTCTCGGGCAGTGGGAATCTGGAGGCGTATCTGGCCCAGTTTGAACTATTGGCTGCGGCAGCGGGCTGGTCGGGCCAGATGAAGGCAGTGCAATTGACTTTATCCCTGACTGAAGAGGCGGCTGCCTGTTTGTTGCTTCTGTCTCCAGATGAGAGACAGGACTATGCTATGCTGGTGGGAGCTCTGCAGAGGCGTTTCGGAGTGCTCAATTTAAAAGACTCCCTGCGCTGTGAGTTCAAGAACCGAGTGAGGCGGCCGGGTGAGTCCCTTCGCTCTCTGGCGCATGAGATTGAGAGCCTGGGCAGACGTGCATATTCAACTTTGCCAAGTGTGATCCAGAGTGAGCTTGTGCATGACCAGTTTGTGCATGCCCTGACCCCAGTTGAACTGCGGTTACACGTTCAGCTTATCCATCCGGTGTCGCTGAGCCAGGCGCTGGAGTTAGCTCTGGAGAGAGAGACTGCATTTGGTGCCTCAAAGTGTACTGAACTCATGGTCACTGCTGCAACTAAGGTGGAGCCAGAGTATAAACCCGCTTGGGCGGAGGAGCTGATCCATGCTGTGAAGAACCTCGCTGTGAGGCCGAGAGGTGCAGACACGCAGTCCCCATCGAACCTTCCACCCTCCTGCTGGGGGTGTGGCAAGCCCTGCCACACTCTCCGTCGCTGCCCGGAGGCAAAAGGTCAACGGGGAAACGAGAGAGGGTCTGTGTAGCCCGGGAGACACAGGCCCTGTCCACCGTCGACCGGGAGCAGCTGTTCTTCCCTGAAGGGGGAGACGACGTTACATTCCCTCATGCAGATGCTGTGGAGACAGTGGGCTGGACAGAGGTGGGTTTCCGTTGCTATATACCTGTGCTGATTGGGAATGTTTCCTGCCCAGCGCTTTGTGATACAGGATCTACAGCTACATTGGTGAGACCCGACGTTGTTCCAGCAGGGACAGTTTTGGAGTCAACTTCGGTAAAATTGCGAACGGTTACTGGACAGACGGCCGCCATGAAAGGGCGTGGGACTTTTGTTTTTGCTATTGGGGGCAATTGTGTGACATTCCAGGCCTGGGTCGCTGACGTTAAAGACCCATGTGTCCTGGGCGTGGACTTCCTCAGGTTTATTGGGTGTGTATTGGACTTGGGGGCAGGCATAATGGTTCTCCCTCAGGGGCGGGTTGTACAGCTTATTTCACCCCGCGGCAATGTTAGTCCAGTCTTGCCCACTTGCTGCACGTCTGTGCTCACTGATGCAGGTCCACCACCTGCGCCTGTAACTCCCCTGCATGACTCGTGCCCTACTCGTCCCCTGTCGTGTGAACCTCAAGACAGAGCTGAAGCTGTCAGTTTAATCTGGGAGAAGAGCTGTGGGGGCTTGGATGAGCAGCAGAAAGCAGAACTGTGGCAGGTCCTGTGGGAATTTAATGACTTGTTCGCACTAAATGATAATGAGGTGGGGCTCACACATCTAGTTGAGCACCACATTGAAACAGGGGATGCACAGCCTATCAAGGTACGTCCTCGCCGCCTACCCCTGATACGACAAGATGCTGCGGACAGTGAAGTCCTTGCCATGCTGGAGGCTGGTATAATTGAACCCTCTGACAGTCCCTGGTCGTCAGCTGTGGTCATGGTCCCTCGGAAGAAGAGCTCAAGATGGAGGTTCTGTGTGGACTACAGGCCATTGAATAAAGTGACAAGGAAGGACTGCTATCCACTTCCACGCGTGGACGAGACCTTGGATTTAGTTTCAGGCTCGTCATGTTTCACATCATTGGACTTGAGGAGCGGATATTGGCAGGTCCCTCTTTCCCCTGCCTCAAGGCCAAAGACCGCATTCAGCACAGGCAGGGGCCACTGGCAGTTCAAAGTTCTAAGTTTTGAGCTTTGTAATGCTCCGGGGACATTTGAGAGACTTATGGACTGTGTTCTAGCTAATGTTCCCCGACAGGAGTGCCTGGTGTATCTGGATGATGTCCTGGTCCATGGAAAGTCTTTCCGAGCGGCCCTAGACTCTCTGCGGTTGGTGCTTGGTAGGATTGCGACAGCCGGATTAAAGCTTCACCCGGATAAGTGCCACTTCATGCGGAGGGAGGTGGAGTTTCTGGGCCACAAAGTCGATGGTGAGGGCATTGGCATGCTCCAGGAAAAGATCCAGGCTATCAGAGACTGGCCCTCCCCAGGAAATCAGAAGCAGCTCAAAAGTTTCTTGGGGCTGGCCTCTTATTATAGAAGGTTTGTTAGGGGGTTTTCCTGTATTGGGGCTCCTCTATTTCGCCTCCTCCAGAAAAATCATTCTTTCACCTGGACAGCTGACTGCCAGGAATCATTCATCACTCTCAAACAGGCCCTGATTAATGCACCTGTTCTCACCCCACCAGACCCCACGTTGCCTTTCACACTTGACACTGATGCTAGTGATGCTGGAGTGGGGGCTGTGCTGTCACAGACCGGCCCTGAAGGTGAACGCGTTGTAGCCTATTTTAGCCGGTTGTTTAACAAAAGTGAGAGGCGCTACTGTGTAACAAGACGTGAACTGTTAGCTGTAGTGTTAGCTGTCCGGCATTTTAAATATTACTTGTGTGGTGTGCCATTCACTGTCAGAACAGACCATGCAGCTTTGCGGTGGTTGATGTCTTTCAGGGAACCAGAGGGCCAGGTGGCGCGCTGGCTGGAGGAGCTGCAGTCGTTTCACTTCGAGATTGTGCATCGCCCTGGAACACAACATGCTAATGCTGACGCCCTGTCTCGGCGTCCGTGTGCATCAACCGGGTGTGGCTACTGTGACCGGAGAGATGCCAGAGAGGAGGAACTGCGAGGGGAGGCTGCCGTGGCTGAGCCCGCTTGCTGCTCTGTAGAGGTAGAGGGTAGTCCTGATTGGGCCTCTGAACAAGAAAAGGACAGTGACTTGCGCCTAGTGCGCCAGTGGGTAATTAGGGGTGAGAGACCCTCCTGGGAGGGTGTTATGGGGCTTTCAGTGGCTACTAAGGGCCTATGGAGTAAGTTCAAAACACTTCGCGTTTTGGAGGGAGTACTACAGCGGGGATGGAAGGAACCAGCGACTGGGGAGGAGAGGTGGCAAATTGTGGTGCCCAAGGCCCTGAGAGATGGTGTGCTGGGGGCATGTCATGGGGGGGCTGGCTCGGGTCATTTTGGGACAACTAAGACACTGTATCGCTTGCGTCAGGAATATTATTGGGGCCAGCACCGTCGTGATGTCGAGGACTTTTGTCGTCGGTGTGATGAGTGTGCTGCCTACAAGGGGCCTCAGGACCAGTCCCATGCCCCCCTGCAGCAACAAGCAGTTGGTGCGCCCATGGAGAGGGTAGCTGTAGACATTATGGGCCCTTTCCCAGTCTCAGATCAGGGAAATAAATATGTGATGTGTGCAATGGACTATTTCACAAAGTGGCCCGAGGCCTATGCCCTGCCAGACCAGGAAGCAGAGACAGTGGCAGATACACTGCTGGAGGGCATGTTCAGCCGTTTTGGTACCCCAGACATCATTCATAGTGACCAGGGCAGAAATTTTGAGTCACGTGTCTTTGCAGCCCTCTGTGACAGGCTGAACTTGCAGAAAACCCGTACCACACCATTGCATCCACAGAGCGACGGCTTAGTGGAGCGTTTCAACCGCACTATGCAGCAGCAATTGGCAATCCTCACTGCAGCTCACCAGCGTGACTGGGATAAACACATTCCCCTTGTTCTGATGGCCTATCGATCTGCTGTCCAGAACTCCACTAACTGTACCCCGGCTCTGTTGATGCTGGGCAGAGAGATACGGACTCCGGCAGCTTTGGCTTATGGACGTCCCCCAGGGGATCTGGAGGACGTGCCGGGACCAGAGTATGCCAGAAAACTACAAGATAGAATGGAGTCGGCTCATGCTTTTGCTCGAGACCAGTTGGAAAAAGCTGGTATGAGACAGAAAAGGAACTATGATGTGAGAAGTAAAGGTAAAGACTTCAGTACTGGGGACTTAGTTTGGGTTTACACTCCGAAAAGAAAGAAAGGACGCTGCCCTAAACTAGATAGCCACTGGGATGGTCCTTGTCGTGTGTTAGAGCAGGTGGGGGAGGTGGTCTACAGAGTACAGGTTCCCCCTCGAGGCAGGAAGGTAGTTCTTCACCGGGACAGGCTCGCACCATACAGGTGTCAGACAGTACCTTGATTTGAACAGTGGCTATGCCCACAAAGCAGCCCAAGGCATTTAGCTAGCCAGAATCCCTCTTTCTCTTCCTCTAATGCTCCATCCCAGCCACCAGCTGTGGCAGGAACTATCTGTGGGTCCGTCAGAACACGGAGAATCCGGCATAGACCCCCACGTTTTGCTGATTTTGTTATGTCCCCTTGAGGGCAAGGGACTTTTAAAGGGGGGAGCTGTGTAATAGTTCTGTGTTATCGGTTTACTACCACAGGGGGGCGCTCGGGTTATGAGAGAGTTTTCCAGAGGTGGGGGGTTTCCCCACGAGTTGACACGACGGCAGTGTGTGTTGTAAATGGGTGAGTTAAGCGTGAGCTGTGGCTAACAGCAGCTTGTTCGGTCACCTTGTCAATAAAAGCATCTTGAAGAGCACTGTTGGAGCATTCCTTACCTGGGAGTATTACAATACATTCGGACGCGATACTAGCGGTATTCTTTTACCTATATATTGTGTTAGCAGTGCGTTGCTTTAGTATCATTTCATCAGTGATTGTTGTACAGCTTACAAGAAGTTGTGCTAATGCTAATGTTAGCATACGTATCAGATCGAAAATAAAACTAGGTGGCTCCGTGTTATGAGAGCGTAGGGAGCTTGGGTCGTTTGAAAAAAACGACCCAAGCTCCCTCCCCCTTCCTTTCAGATTGGTCTACGCCTACGTTTTCGTAACAATCAATCAACACATTTAAACACTTTATACACATACATTGTTAGTACACATGGACAGAGGTTTTCAGAATCATTTGTTGACGTTTTCATGACATAAATAATGTTTTAATGCACAAAAAAAGCGATCACGGCAAACCCGGAAGTAGCTATAAACATTAACTGCACTTTATAGGACACATCTGCAGAGGATCTGATTTTGGATATAGGTTCAGTATATAAATGCGGCGCAGATGTTCAGAATTCTTTGTTCAGTTTTCATGTAGTTTCAGAGCCTAATGAGCCGTGAAAACAAACAACTGAGCATGCTCAGTTGTTTGTTTTAGATGATTTAGAGCCCTTGGCATGACTCGATTGGTTAACGTGGACGGCATCATGGATTCTGAGCTAGAGCTAAGAGAAGGGAAGGCGGGACTTACCCGTAATATTAGAATTCATTAAATGACTTATTTTGTATCAACATTTAAGGCCAGGAGGTCAATTTACTAAAATTCATTTAGAGTTCCAGACTATCACTTTAATGTGAAGCAAAAGTGTTTGTTAGTTTTAGCCGCATGTGATTTCCACAGATGTTTTAGTTTGTGTTGTTCTTTAACTCTTCAAGGTTTTATTTTGTCCTATTTCAGAGTCAAACAAAAACATGTTTCCTATTGTTTCACTGACAACTTTTGTGCTTGAACATTGAGAATTCACAAAAAAACTGACAGTAGAGCCTTGAAAGTTTGTCATCACATAAGAGAAGTCTGAAAGGAGAAAGATCAAACTCAAAAGTTCTTTATAAATATACAGCAGGCAAGGAGTGCCTATAAATCACACATTTAGAGAATCAGGAGTGTTTGTTGCGCAGTCTGACATATAGTACTACATAATAATGACCAATGGACTAGGTGAGCGCATTGTTTATTGAATATTGCTAGTTGGAATGATGCGTCAAAATGTCCTTGCCGTCCTGTATAATCTGGACCCCCCCAATTGCCCTAAACCAGTTCCCTGAAGCCATTACTGACAGGATGGTCATTACTGGTGTCTGGGACAGACTGTAACATCTGCAGATTGATTCCCCGGCGCTGTACTACGGCGACCACTGCTCCTGACGTAAGCCTTAGTGGCATCAGGATGAGTCAAATGCAGAGTATGAATTGCCCTACGGGATCAATAAAGTGCACCTTTACCTTTAATAATAATGAGAATGACCACATGTTTAGATCATTCTGGACTATTAGGTGCACTTGTAAACCGCACCAGCAAAAAAAATGTTTTCAAGAAAGTGCATTTTTTACATATAAGCTGCAGGTGTTCATGTTGTAGCAGATAGACGACTTTATAACTGGACACAGCATGATTTAATGATGATGTTTTCGGTTCCATGACTCATTCACAGTCTATTTTGACAATGAACAAGTCTCCTAAAGCTACTAAAACTTGGAGTCAAAATAATAAGTTAAAAAACTTTGCTCTGACAACTCAACCACAATAGAAATACACATTATCCACATTCGCATAATTAGTAATGTAATGGGAGAATACTAGATGCCACTGTGGGGCGGCTGAGGCTGTACAGTCACTGTCACGTGTGTGAAATTAAATGAGACCCAAAATGCAAAACTGCAACAAATAATGGATTTAATAAAAAGCAAACACCAAAACTTCCTAAAACACAGGGAACGAGGACCGAACTAAAACAGACGAGGAATGACAATGATGGAACCGGGAGTGAAGGAACACACAGGGCTAAATACAAGACTAACGAGACACAGGTGAGACAGATGAGGGCAGGGCAGGTAATAAGACAACAGGAAGTACAACCAAAGAAGACACAGGGATAACACATTTCAAAATAAAACAGGAAATAAACTTAAACCATGACAGTCACAGCCTCCACATGCCTGAATATGAGTCTGGTATGTGCGTGAATGATTGGTGGTGGTTGGAGGAGACAATGACAAATCAATGGTTGCATGGCTTTTGTCCCGGGGCAGCTATGGCTCTCACCACCAGTGACGGATAAAGGCCATGTGAAGCATCTTTGAGGAACTACATCCAATGCATTAGTGTTATTATTATTATCATCATCATCAATTTTTTTTTTTTTTTTTAAACAATAATTTATTGCTTTTTTCACAAAAACACACAGTACATTACAGCCAGCACAGCACGTTTACATATGTTCATAAGTAAGGGTGAAAATAATATTAATAATAAAACAAATAATAATATCAAATAAGAGCACTTTTTTCGATCATTGATTAAATTTGAAAACAAAGTGTGAGCCTCCTTTACAAAGTAAAGTCGATAGGTCCCGAGGTAGATGGTCCAAGAAGGGTTGCCATATCTTGTAAAAAATGCTGAAATTTCCCTTTGAGAGGGCACTGAGACGTTCCATTGGAAAAACTTTAAATGTTTCCCTGTACCATTGTGTGACAGACGGAGGTTTTGTCTGTATCCATTGTAAAAGGATGCATCTCCTCGCCAGATGTAAAAGTTTTCGTAATAGTGCCCCCTGCCCGGGCAGCACAGGAAGCCTCTCAGATACACCTAATAGAAATAAGGCAGGGTCCACTGAGATGGTCTGGTGAAATATGGATCGGAGCACAGTAACAATGTTCTTCCAAAACTTGAGTATCATAGGACACTGCCAGATACAGTGATAATAGGTCCCCACTGTTTGTTTACATTTTATACAGAAAGGAGAGCGCTGAGGTTGAATCTTGTGCAAAAATTGTGGAGTCCGTTGCAGTCTGTGCAAGATTCTATATTGATTCTCCTGAAGTCTGTTACAAGCGAATGTCTTTCTAGCCAACATAAATGCACGTGACCAGGCCTCGTCACCAAGCTCAACCCCCAAATCTGCTTCCCAATGGGCCCTGGAATAACCAGCCAGAGGTTTTGATACGATGATTTCATTATAGAAAAGAGAGATACACTTCTTTTTTGGAGTAAGGCTCTCATTAAGTTTGAGGAGACATTTTTCAATTGAGTTTAAGATTGGTTGATCTTTAGGGAAGGAGAGGGATGATTGAACAACGTGTCTGACCTGGAGAAAACCATAAAAGTCTTTTTGCGGGATGTCATATATATCCCTAATTTGCTCAAACGACATGAAAGCATTATTTTGGTAGAAGTCACACACTAGTTTCAAACCTTTACTTTCCCAATTATCAAATATGCCAAAATCCATACCAGGGGTGAATGCTATGTTTTTAATAAGAGGTTGCATTGCACTGGAAAAGTGTTTACGCCCCAGATGTTCTCTTATATTACGCCATGCTCTAAAAGTTGCAAACAAAATATTGTTATTCTTTACCTCGATTGGAAGGTTACCCAAATCTAAGGGCAATAAGCTCAACAGTGACTGTTCACAACACCAACCATCCACGTGTGACTCAGCGTGGTGTAAAAGTGAGTGTATCCATCCTGATACTATCCTTATATGACAGGCCCAATAGTAGTACTGAAAGTTAGGCAACGCCTGACCACCCCCTTCAACAGGAAGTTGTAAGGTTTTCATTTTAAGTCTAGATTTTTTCCCATGCCAAATAAATTTTGATATGAATTTGTCAATTTCTGAAAAAGTCGTTTTATTTATTTGAAGAGGTAACATTTGCATTGGATAAAGTATCCGGGGAAGTATATTCATTTTTATCAAACTTATCCTGCCTAGTAATGATAGGGGGAGGTCAAACCACCTATTAAGATCATTTTTAACTGAATTGAGAACTGTTCTGAAATTTAACTTGTATAATTCAGAGGTGTTTGCTGATATTTTAATTCCTAAATACGTGAAGCCTTCCATAGACCATCTGAAGGGAAAATTAGGTGGAGGATTACACTCGCCCCTTTGAGCCCCAAGGGGTAGGGCTTCTGACTTCTCAAAATTGATTTTATACCCAGAGATCTGGCCAAATTTATTAATAATAGAAAGTAGAGTTGGAATGGATGTCTCTGGCTTAGTAATAAACAGCAAGACATCATCTGCATAAAGTGAAATCTTGTACTCAGTATTAGCCAATTGGATGCCAGTAATGTCAGGATTACTCCTTATAGCCTCCGCCAGCGGTTCCAAAGCCAGCGCAAATAATAGGGGGGAAAGGGGACAGCCCTGACGCGTTCCCCGGCCCAAATGGAAAACCTCTGAGACTGAACCATTGACCAGAACCCGTGCAGCAGACGCACTATACAACAATTTCACCCACTGAATGTATTCGGGTCCCAGGGCAAATTTATGTAGTACTCTGAATAGGTACCCCCACTCCACGCGATCAAATGCTTTTTCAGCGTCCAATGAAATAGCAAGAGCTTTAAATTGCTTATTTTGTGAAAATTGTAGGATGTTTAGGAGTCGACGCATGTTGAAGTGGGAGTATCTATTTCTTACAAATCCTGTCTGGTCAGGCTTCACCAGAGTTGGTAGAACCCCCTCCAACCTCCTCGCCAAGACTTTAGATAGAATTTTGCAGTCCACACCGAGCAGACTGATTGGTCTGTAAGAGGTGCACATATCATGAGGCTTATCTTTTTTCAGAATTAGGGATATATGTGCTAAATTTAGAGTTGGTGGGAGAGTTCCACGCCCAAGTGACTCTCTATACATATTTAACAGTGGACTGACAATTTTCTTTGCCATTGGGTTAGAAATCAGAAATTTTATAGAAATCAGGCCCAAACCCGTCCGGACCAGGGGCCTTTCCACCTTGCAAAGTCTGTATGGCCTTCAGAACCTCCTCAGTTGTTATGGACTGTCCAAATCTAGTTTTTCCTGTTGAGATAACACAGGGAGATTGATCCCATTAAAGAAATCCTCATTAAGATTCACTCTGTCGTCACATTCAGAAGTGTATAATTTTTGATAAAACTCCTTCATTATTTCAGAAATCTGTTTTGTTTCAAATTTTAAATTGCCTTTTCGATCTTTAAGAGAGGATATAGCAAAAGATCCACTCTTTCCCTGCACAAGCCGGGCAAGAAGGCGTCCCGGTTTATTTCCAGATTCAAAAAGTCTATGTCTAGCATAAAATATAGCATTTTCTGCTTTTTGAGTAAGTAATTGGTCTAAAGCTGATCTTGCAGCATCTAATTTTTTTAAAGCAGACTGTGAGGAGGAGTGTTTAAAATCCTGCTCCAAAATAACAACTTCCCGTTCAAGTTCTAACTGTTTCGTGATGGTATCCTTTTTTTTTGCGGCAACAAATGATATTATAAGAAATGCCTTGCCTGCCTCCCACAAGGTAGAGGCACAAATCTCTGGTGTATCATTCACAGACATGAATAATTCCCATTGGTCCTCCAAGTATTTCAAAAATATAGAGTCACTCAGAAGAAAGGGATTCAAACGCCAACGCCTTGATGAGGGATCATGATAGGGTGGTAATAATTCCATAGATACAGATGAGTGGTCTGATAGGACACATGGATTAATGGAACAGAGCTCGGCCCTATCAAGAATGGATCTAGAGACAAATAGAAAGTCAATTCTAGAGAAAGACTGATGGGGACGTGAAAAAAAGGTGTAATCCCTAACACTCGGGTTACAAATCCTCCAAGCATCAAGAAGACCAAGATCAGAGCATAACTCGGATGTTGCTCTCCCCATTCTGGTTGGAGGCTGTGTCTTAGGTGGATTGTAATCGCTCACCTGATCAAGGCCACAATTGAAATCACCACCTATTATTGCATGGGCGGGGCATATGGAGGACACGTCTGCTAGAAATGTTGAATAAAATTGACTGTCATATGAATTCGGTGCATACACATTTCCTATTAATATTTTTTCTCCGTATAAAACACCAGTTATTACAATAAATCGTCCCTCTTCATCTTTTACAATTTTATCAACAGTAAGTGGTAGGTTTTTGTGGATGAGTATTGCCACTCCTCTACTCTTTGAGTTAAACGAGGAGTAGTAAGTCTGCCCCACCCAGTCCCGCTTTAGTTTAGAGTGCTCAAGGTCAATCAGATGGGTCTCCTGTAATAATGCAATCTGCACCTTTTCTTTTTTAAGCATTGAGAGTACTTTACGCCGCTTAATAACGTGATTTAGCCCCTTGACATTTAGAGTTAGTATCTTTGTGTTACTCATTAAGGATATTGTAATTGGACGAGGACCGGTGCTCTACAGTAAAATAAATAAAAAATAATAAAGCAAATGACCTTAGACTAGCTGTGCTGGTATGAACAACACCATCATTCATTGATGGCCAAAGAACAAAAACAAACACATGAACCCATATAAAAAAGAAAACCACCAACATCAAATTCCACCTAAGAAGTGGTGTTAAAAAAGAAAAACCTCCCAGGCGTAGCCAAAAGATGCTTTCGCTCCACAGGAAATTTAATTAATCCCACCCCCGCTCCCACCAAATAAACAATTAACTTGACTACCAAGTATAATGCAGCCTAAATAATATTGCAAAAATATAACTTCAAGAAGTCGAAATATAGAACACTTTTGTGGAGTTCAAAGTAATATACTACCGGTATGTCCAAGATTTCCTCCATACAACACTGAAAACAATGGACTCACGAGTTCGAGCCTCTTCCGTGCGGCTCCACAGCTTCAGTTCAGTGTTTCAATGAAAGCTTGCGCATCCCTTGGAGTAAAGAACTTGCGTACAGTGCTGCCATGTGTCAAGGTAAGTGTAGCGGGATACCTCATATTGAAGCGAATGCCTTTCCCAATGAGAGCACGGCACACATCGTTGAAACCGCTCCTCTTCTCACGCACCGAAGCGGACAAATCTTGATGAATGTAGATCCGCTGCCCATCGTGTTTCGGCTCCGGTACTGCTTTTACCGCGGCCATGATCCGTTGTTTGTCCCGGGAGTTGTGAAGCTTGATTATCACGGGACGTGGACGTGCACTTTGCGGACCGAGACCCCTGTGTGCGCGGTCCATTTTGATGCGACTTGTCACGGGGCCAAGACCCTTGTCAAGTCCGAGAAATGCGGGCAGCCACGTCTCAAAGAACTGCAGTGGATTAGATCCCTCCGCTCCTTCTTTGAAATTAATAATCCGAATATTGTCCCGTCGGCTTCTGTTTTCCATGTCATCCAAACTATTTGCCATCAGAGTGATCTTTTTCTCCGCGGCAGCGAGTCTCCCAGCCAAATCATCCACAGTATCTTCAGTATTCGAGACTCTCTGCTCCACGTCGTTAATACGTGTGGTGTGTCCCTCCAGCTTGGTGGCAATCTTGTCCAGTGCCTCTGAAAATACAGATAATTTTTCTTCCATGGCCGCGCTGAAGCTCTCAGAGACTTTCAGTATCAGAGCCTCCGTGTCGTCCGGGTCCCGAGCTTGGTCTGCAGGCGGGCTGACCTCTGGGGAGCTAATGTTAGCATTAGCAGCCGCGGCCGTGAGCTTTTTTGCATGGATTTTTTTCTGCTTCGACATGGTTCTCCGCATCAGTGTCAAGAAGTAAAAAAAAAAAGTTGTTGGGTAGCACAATAAAGTGTAAAATTGGTAGTTGTGTGTATTACAGCGTAATAAGGGTGGTTAGGATCGGGAGCTCAGCGAAGCACGTCTTCTAGCCAGTCATGTCCACCGGAAGTCCATCATCATCAATTTAATTCCATTCAATGTATTCTTGTATATAGGTCCATAAATGTCGATACAAGTTCATAAAGGTTGTTGAAGGTTGAGTGTCCTGGATCATCACCATCAGCCTAAAAATTACAAAATAAACAGTACCAGGTGAAACTCCAGACTACTTCTTCCCAAACACCAGCAAAATTACCATTGGCTTTATTCCACCCAAAACAAATGGCTGTCCATTTGTCTCACAGTTGTAATAGACTGAAAGTTCACCGGGGGCCATGGCGGCGATGGAAACGGCTTCAAAATACAGTAACACAACATAAATAGTCTGCAAAGTGTGAGCCACAGCTGCTCAAAGGTCAGGCTTTACGGCTCGGTGGGACACGGAATTGCAAAATGTCACCGCGTAATGAATGGACACTATTTCATATTAATTATACAAGAAATACGCAGCTGGGCCCAGAACGCTTCCTCGAGACGGTCTGTGGAGCTGGCGCCGCTGCAGAAGAGGTGAATACATGAAAAAATAATCAAAGTTTGTTGGGAGCTGTGTTTGCTTCTCATTAGCAGAGGTCGTGCATGTTTGTAGAGTTTGGTGTGCGGTGACATACAGTGAAGGCAGTAATTGGGGAAAAAAAGGTTAAAATGGGTTAGAGTAACATATTCTTTGGAGCATGTGAGAAATATTTTTTATTTAATTTATTTTTTCTTAAAATTTGCTTTTTTGGTCAATTGGAAGCATTACAGTTGTGGCAGTATTTTTATCAACACACACATTGTGGCTAAATCATGAAATCGACAGTTTGCTTGTAGATAGAAAGCTCAATAGATTTCCAGTGACCATCAGCAGCAAATACAGACAACACAGACAAGAGGAGGATCTTTGTGCGCATGTGCCACTCGACGAGTACTTTTCAAAGAATTAGTGGGCGAAATGCACTGTATATAAGTACTTTAACAGAAGAAGATTATTATAAGCTAAAAATAAGTATGGGAGACCGAACTGAACAAATCCAAAGCCATATGAGACCTGGGATGACGGCAGACGTAGGTCAGACACGCCTCTGTCTTGGCCCCGATCTGCTGGGAGACATTTATTCTTACTTTGTAGAAAACCCAGGACCCTTCACACAAGAAAAGTTAAGGCCTTTTAAAGTCTGGAGGCCAATGATTACTTGTTCCGTGAAACAGAAGTCTGTGATTGTGTCAGACCAGGTCGCGTCACTGCGGGGTTCACATCTTCCGTGGGTGATTACGAAGGAGAATAGAGAAATCATCACTCACTGTGTCAGTAAAACCGGGTACGTTTTTCTTTCTGTTGATCCAGACTTTCTTCTGAGCGTTCATTCTCCTGATCGCCCACAACCATTTCTCGCTTTTTTGCCGGAATTCGAACCTTTATCTGGCCCCAGCGAGCCGTACAACCGACCCCACAACAAGAGTGGACAATTTTAGAGATTAGTCTCCAAACTAATCTCTAAAACTAGCAAACTCTCTAGCATCCAAGTCGCTTTCTCTGCTGTTTCGCCACCCAGTCACATGACCGGTGCGGAAACACAATAAACAACAACATCACTCAAAGATCCTCCTATACATACGAACAATCATAGCCAAAGTTAAAACATGTAGCACAGGATTAGCCTTCCCCTCATTAACAGAAATAAAAAAGAAGAGGTTAAAGTTGTTCTGACAATAACTGCTTCAGCATATACCGCTGGTCGTTCTGAGTAAAAGTCCAACAACACCCTCTCTCTAATGACCGAGCAGGCTACCAGCACCACTACATCTTCAAACAAAGGTCATCTGCGTATAATTACTGGAAGTGTGCAAGCGACTGTGGCGTTTAGAGCCAGTCATGGTACAGGCCCCCAGGAGCACTCTCAGACGGTACATGGCCCTAAACAACAAGGTCGAGTCAACAATTTCCACGCTGGGCCAAATATACATGATTGAACCATTCGCACTTTCATAAACGGTGCATTAGGCCTGGGGGAAATATAGTAAGATAAGATAAGACCAAACTTTATTGATCTCACAATGGAGAAGTGTATAAGGCACATTTGGTGTCATATGAACCAACTCGGAATCTGAGGAGCACAGGGACTGGCTCCTGTTAGTGCCCAGAGTCAGAACTAGGCATGGGGAGGCAGCGTTTCAGGTGCATGCCCCAAAATGATGTAAGGTGCATTCCCCCTTCCTAATGATGTACGGGAGGCCTCATCTCTCGCATTTTTTAAAGTGTAAGCTGAAAACTGTGCTTAGAACTGAGTTTTATATATTGAGTTAATTATGACATCGGGTTTGCTTGTTTTTTTTGCAATATTGTTCAATAGACTGTAACTTTGTATTTCACCTCATACCAGTAATTTGCACTCTCTCCATTTGCAGCTAAATGTTGATTATATTGTATACCTGCAGACCTATCTGTACACCTGCAGACTGCCCTGCCCGACCCGCCTGGGAGTACTTCAGTCCTGCACAGGACCTGTCCACGTTCAGCGGCCACTGGTCCACGTCCTGTAGCTAGCTTAGGTCCTGGATCATTAGCCTGTCCGTCCGGAGGAGCGGATCCCTTTCTCAAATGGGTCTCCCTCCCTGTGGGTTTCCCTAGTTCTCCCCAAGGTTTCTCACTTTTCCCCACTGAGTTTTTCCTTGCCGATGCAGGAGGATGTGGTGATGATCAGGACACTTTAACATTCTACAACATGTATGACATTTTTTTTTTGTGTGTGCTTTATATTTTTCATGTGTTTTAACTGTTGATTCTCTGACCTGTGTTGGTGATTTCAATGGTTTTGTTAAGTCCTCTGAGATGACTTCTGTTGTGACCTAGGGCTATACAAGAATAAATTGTATTGTATTGTATTGTATTGTATGCTGGTCACTTGCGCTTCTTACTGAACTGTGTTTTAATATGTACTGGTATACGATTGTATTGTCAAGGACTACAGATGGAGAGTACCATTGTACTAAATAGGGTACAGCCATCTTTTTAATGTACAACTGCACATTGTCCTCAATGAATGAAACTCTAATCTCTTTTCCCTTATATATAATATAATGCTTGTAAATGTCTTTATAATTTGATGTCTTTGTAGAGCACTTTGGGTTGCACTGCATGGATTGGGCTTCATAAATAAACTTGATGGATTGATATTAAATAAATATGCATGCTTCTACATTACGACAATACACTCCGCAATCTCGCCACGGCAACTACGTGACGAATATCTGTTTATCTTCCCTCTTTACTCTTTGCATACTCATCCTATGCGTTCTCAACTCTGCAATTTAGCAGAGTGGCGGAGAATTACCCCAGCCATTTCCTATCACAACAAATCAGTTCTATGTAAATGTCCCGAGTGTCTGTGCGCTGTCGGCTCATTCAGCCAGCTGCAAAAGAAAAGAAAAAAAAAAACACTTCCACTTTGGTTTAATCTAGTGTTGAGCTGCCCTGGGCCTGCCGTTACTTCAGACAAAGCCATTACGAGTGTTCGATTGTAATTCTCCTGCTTTACCTCCGACGAGATCGTTTGATTCGCGTTAATCTAGTTATCCATGCCTCATTAGCGACAGAGATTACAACTCGGACTAGTTAATACACACCAGTTTGGACACGGCTCGGTTTTAATTTGTCGGAAAAGAGGGTATTGATTTTGTTGTTGGATGTGGGATTGAGATGGTTTGAGGGGTGTGCAAATGGAAATGATTGGATGATCTTTGAACCGAACAATTATGGAATTAACGCTCTATAAAATGTAATGCATTGGTTTTCAGGACACTCAAACGCTTCACTTGTAAATATTCTTTCACTCCATACACAGTGGTGATAAACTATTGTAGCCACTGAGTCACCTGCCCTACCTAGACGTCTCCCACCACCATACTAACCTGGCCCTGCCCTGCACAGTTTCATAGGTCTAGAGGGATCTGGCTTTCACACGCAAGTATGGCCGTACATGAATACCTTTTTTTGTTCACCTTTTCGATCGATTTAGATTTTTTGATTACACTTTTTTTTCAAATATGAATTTTCATTATTAATAAGGCAAGGGAAGTTTGTTTGTAAAGCACAGTTCATACACATGGCAACTCAAAGTACTGTACAGAACAAGAAAAGAACCATTAACATCGTACAAGGCATTCAAATCAGAAATTAAACATTGTCAGAGTAGTGGCTTAAAAAAAAAAAACGAATATACCGACAGTAGCTCAGTTACTGTGGACCTAATGATCTTGGGTTCAAATCCACCTCAACCCGTGTCATCTGCTCGCACTGATGTCTGCTGTTGTTTTGTCCCTGGGCAAGACACTTAACCCCAAATTGCCTGAAGCCCCGACTGAAAGACCAAGGCCATGTCTTCGATCACGGAGAAGCCATCATCCTGTGGACTCAGTGAGGGACTGGTGCATTGTGACTTGGGTGGCAATCTTGGGTGGCAGATTGTCACCCCCTTGACCCAGAAATGTAATAATAAACGGGTAGAAAATGACATTACATACTAATAAATAATATGATTATTATTATTGCAATAACTGGTATGACAAAAACCTCCTTTTCATTTTAATCCAGGAGTTGATTATCCCAATCTACAACATTTGTGATTGTCTTTTGCTTAGTTTTATTCTGGCTCTCTGTCTTTTGCTCCTTCTCAGCTTCACATCACTTTTGCTGCTCTTTCATTATCGCTGAAAAGAGGACGCTGGATTGTAGCGGAGCACAATGATGGACAGTGAGGTAGAGTAATTATTGGCATCCTCGTTACAACTTTAATTGGGGCAAACATCTCCCTAAATACCTCTGAACACACCTCCTGACAGACTGGGCAACTGCTGTTCCTTGCATCTTATGGTATGGACCAGTGATTGAGTCCAAACGGTTGGAGCTACTATACTCTGTCTAAGTATTATGACAGTTTGAGAGAGCGGCAGAATCAGAATACAATATGAACATCAACAAATCATGCTTTCAGGTGATGTCACAACCCCAGATTTTTCACATTCCGCAGGGTTGTTTGGGCTGCGCTTTGTCTGATCCGTCAGCTTTCATCAGTATAAAGGCTGAAACTTGACATGCCCATTAGCTTGAACACTTATGAATGTGATTTTCAGTCATGCTGGAATAGATTGGATTTGTTCCAGGCAGCACAAATAGTTTGGAGGAGCAATAGTTCGGTTTATTAAAACGCTGATCTAAATCTTTGAAGTCATGGGTTCTCGGCTATTGTGTCAGATCTCATCAGGGTCTTTGATTGGAGCTTACCAGGGTCTGTGATGGGATCCCTAAGTGTGATAACAAGTGATAAAGATCCCTTTGTCCCATGAGTAATAATAACACATTGGTTTTATAAAGTGCTTTTTTGGACACACACAGGCGCTTCACTTGTCATTATTCTTTCACTCCAAACACGGTTGTGATAAAATACTACTGTAGACACACCTGCCCTGGGGCACACTGATATATGCAAGACAACCGGTTTGTGGCATCACCCCTTCGACCACCACCAACCTTTCACACACACACACACGATTCATTCTAGGCAATGTGGGTGAAGTATCTTCCCTAAGGATACCAAAGCACTTTACAGCCGCAGCCGCCCCACTGTGTTGCCTGATGTCCCTAGAGGTCTCCCATCACAGTACTAACCAGCACTGTTGTAGGTTGCTCAATACTTGTTTCACTCTAAACTGTTTTTGTTGATCCATTTCACAGTGACAATTGTTTCCTGCACCATTCTACCTCGTTTTATTTATATATTTGCACATTGGGGACTCTTGCAAATGTTTTCCAATGTGGTTTTACTGCAAATGACAAATAAACTGAACGTGAATTTCAAAGCATGCGGATCTGAGGCCAGAGCTCTGTTGTGTCTCAATGAACGTCATTCTACAAGAAACCTGCGGTACGTGATAACCCAGTGTGCAGCGCATTGGGAGAGTTTGAGTTTGGAGTGTTGGAGCGCGGCCAATAGGAGTGCGGCACAGAAGGACGCGACCTTCACGCTGCTACTGATCCGGACGCTCTGTTATGTGTGGGGAGGCGTGCTGTCAGCTGTCTGCCTCTCACAGCTGGAGGAGGAGCGCTCAGACGAGGAATAACACTGACCTCCACACGGGACGGCCCACTTCACTGACCTGTCTGAAGGCAGTCTGAACGCAGGCTGAGAAGGTCTTGGTGATGATGACGACAATGTGCTGAAGACAGGGAGGAAGGAGAGATATATGTTCAAGAGTATAGCAGCAGATGGAAAAATAAAAACTTGTGCTGGGTCTGAAAAAGTGTACAAGAAAAAATCGGGTGCTCTGCGAGGATGAAATACATGAAACATAATAATAAATAAAAGGCATATTGAGGATAAATAAAGATGGACCTTTCTCCACATTGTCTGGGACTGCCCATGGGTTTTACTTTTTATTTTACTTTATTTAACCTTTATTTAAACAGGAAAAATCCCAGAGAGATTGAGAACCTCTTTTTCAAGTCCTGGCCAAGACGCAGCAAAGTTACACAAAAAACCATAACAGACAGATGAGACTACATTCAATTTTTTCTGGTTGCTCGGTTTTGGGAGATGGTGCCTGGTCCCCTGCTCTCCGCTAGTTCCCTGCTCTTTAATGGTTCCCTGCTCTCCAATGGTCCCCCACCCTCCAATGGTCCCCTGCTCTTTAATGGTCCCCTGCTCTCCAATGGTCCCCTGCTCTCCAATGGTCCCCCACCCTCCAATGGTCCCCTGGCCTCCAATGGTCTCTGCTCTCCAATGGTCCCCTGCCCTCCAATGGTCCCCTGCTCTCCAATGGTCCCCTGCCCTCCAATGGTCCCCTGTCCTCCAATGGTCCCCTGCTCTTTAGTGATCCACTGCTCTCCAATGGTCCCCTGCTCCGCACTGGTCCCTCTTCTGAATGACTACTCTAATTGGACTCAATAGGGAGAGTCAGAGTGTTCTCTTGGCTGGACTTATGGCGGCCACAAGGCTAGCACAAGGTGGAAGCCCCCTCACTCACTGCTACGTCTACTAAAGATAAAGAGATAAAAGATGCTGATGATGCCCATTTTTTATCATTAGTGTGCCTTAGATCTGTCTGCAAAAATACCTTGACGGTTTTTTGGTCATCTTAACTTTAAACATAGGTGAATTCATGCATTTCAGGCCTGTTTTCAAGGAGCATGAATGATTTAAAGATGTGTTTCTGTTCATGGTTAATGTTTAGGTGAAGGCTATTATTATGAAACGTGGCTACCATTTGTTGTCGTTAAAACCTTGCCTGACCAGAAGGCTCATCTACAGTATGTGTTGACATGTGTAGATGCTATGATTCGCTATGACTGAATATAGTTGGTCAACCAAAAGTATGATCCGAGACGATTCAGACACATCTTGTGGTTCTGGCTGGTCAGACAAAACCATAGACTGTAAATATTAACGGCTGTAGTGACGGCTATTTCCTCCTTTGAAATGTATGTGTCATATGTGACATGGGCGGATTCAAAATGGTTGTGGGCATCCCCTCTTGCAGGAAAATGGGAAAAAAATGCATTTGCGAATGTGTTAGCCGGCACTAAAATTCCCCCTCACACATCTGGAACGCAGTGCTGAGCCAAGAGCCAACTTTTAAGAGAGGAAAGAAAGTGTCATTAGATAATTTTCAAGTGATACTGTATGAGCCAGACTGATATTTCAAGCATTGATGGAGTACCTAACTTTTGAACCACAAAAGTGTATTATAATCCATGTTTCTTCTAGCCCTCAAAACTAGTTCTCAGCCACGTGTTTTTTTGGCTTCTGTCACATCTGTAGAATCAGCTTTTTCAGTGAAAAAGAAGAGCAGCCATCATCAACTCTCAGTGTGTAAAAGATCAAATGTTTTATGTTCTTAAGTTATTTGGTTCTTCTATACCAGACAGTTGTAAGGGAGTGACATTATTACCTTTGCTTCTGAGACATGTCAAGGTAATAACATTGTCTTATTTGTAGAGGAACCAAATAACTGTATTGCACTGAGAAGACAAGATTAACCTTCCTAAACTGTAGACTGCTCTTAACATAAGCTCAGCCTGTGCAGATGATTTCTTCACATAATTTTACTTTAAAAAAGACTTTGTGTTGGGACAAACAAAATGCATTTGAAACAAAAACATGTAATCGTGTGAAAAGCAAGTTTTTAAAAATATGTTTACTGTAACTGTAACAACCTGTGCTGGAGATAATTGCACTATTTCTCATGTCACGACTACGATGTATGATTTGCTAATTAAAAACAAAAGCCTACACAGTGAACACACCGTCACAACTTTCAGTACGTTCTATGTTCACACACTTATAATTACCTCAAAGTCTGCTATAGAATAGTTTCAGAGCTCAGGCTTACTGATTGTGTGTCTGATTTGAAATGTTCAGTCGTTAGTGTATAAATAAAGATGCATTCTATTATGACAAGGGAAAGTGTGGATTATTTTATTCTGCTAATCCAATTATGTGAAGTTGTTAATAGTGTTCTCAGTATAAAAAAAAAGTGTTGGCTATATTTAATATCAATGCTGAGCTATAACTATCAAAATAATTTAAATTTTCTGTACTTTTTCATTCACAACGGCAAGTATACAGTATTTGTATAGCATAATTAATTCAATTAAGGCAACCCAAAGTGCTGAACAAAACATTCTGAGCCGTGTTGGGTTTAAATATAAATTGGTTTCACAAAGGATTCATTCCCTCTATACACAGTGGTGAGAAATGACTGTTGTAGCCACAGCTGCCCTGGGGAAAACAAACAGAAACGAGGCAACCAGATTTTGACCTCAGCCCTTTGGACATGCCTCAATAATTCACACAAATAAACTCATAGTAGAAAAATTGAGTGAGGAGCTTTACGTGAAGACAAAACAACCCGAACAGCGGACTCACTATGGCATAAGGTCTCCCATCATAGTACTACCCACATCCTGCAAAACCATCTGAGGTCTGGCTGGCTGCCACATGACCTGCAGGAAGATTTTGGCCCAAGCTCGATAAGATCCAGCAAGTTTGAACCAGACCAGGCCTAATTTGCAATAAATGCGATGTGTTCGTCTGGTCTATTGAAACAGCAGCACAGTGGATTCTGAAAATACTGAACGACACCAGGACAAAGAGCTAACGGCCTCCGTCCTCTGCACCGGTCTGCAGCCTGTCTCCCGATGCACACAGCAGCAAAGGCCAGACCTGGTTACATGCATCACTTTAACCTCTTTGACAGACCATGAAGAGATCAGAGGTCACATCTGCACTGACAGGTTCTGTTTGTTGCTACAGACAGGCACAGTATTACCCGTCTGTCCCAGGCCACAGAGTCAACCATCTAACCTGTGAAAATGCTCTACAACTGAGCCATAATAATGTTGAACATAAAACAAAAAACACACCCTCGCCAGGTGTTGCAGGGACCACATTTTCTTGGTCATAATTTTTTATCATTTTATTAAACTTTGTAATAGTAAATTATTGTATACATGGTTGCACAGTTGAGCCCCCGCTGTCCTGAGTGCGCTCATAGTTCCATAGATCTGTGGGGTCCATCACACGAGGCTTCTCCAACGAAAATGTGAAAGTGCCCCTATGGAGAACCACATTTGGACAGTTCAATCATGTTTCCTCCTAATATCAAATTTAATTTAGGTGTTTCTTTCAACATGTGACCCAATTAACATGCATTTTGTTTTTTCAGAATTTAATACCAACCTTTACTCTTGAACCCACTTTGCTACCCGAGATAGATCTATTAAGCTGCCCTACTGTAGATGCAGATATAAAGTAGTATCATCTGCATATACAGCCATGGTTGCATGTTTCAATACCAAGTGAAAATCATTGGTGGAAATTGAAAATAATAATTGTCCCAGGCAACTGCCCTGGGGCACTCCACAACCTATTCTTTCTACCTCAGAATAGCTACCAATAAAATAAACTTTATACTCCCGATTACTTAAGTAACTTTGATTCAATTTTAAGGCTGTTGATTGAAATCCATAACAGCATAACTTATTCAACAAAATACTATGGTCTAAAACATTAAAAGCAGCACTCAAGTCTAATAATATTGTCCCAAATAAGTTTTTATGATCAATTTCCTGTAGCCAGTCATCAGTAATCTGAGTGAGAGCAGTGGTTGGGGAGTGACCCGCTTTATATGCATGTTGACAGCTGTTTTTGGTTATAAAGTACTTTTTCCATGATTTTGCTTAATGCTGGTAACGGACTCACTGGTCTACAGTTTTTGCTCGAAAATGGATCTTTATTATTTTTTATTAGAGGTATTATTTTTGCTTCTTTCCATTTGGTAGCAAAAATGCATTATTTTGAACTCAGATTGATGATATGAGTAACAGGTGTCACAATTCTATCTGAGACCAATTATAACAATTTTATCTCTAAATGATTGATACCCGCTTGTTTCTCTTTACTTCCTTCCAATATTTTTTCACCTGATTTTCTGTTTTAACTGCAAAAGTGCATTCTTTGGTATTCATTATACACTTTCTAATGAACTCGTTTGAAAGAGTGTTCCTCTGTCCTATCCCCATGGTGCTATCTCAATTTCTTATTTTTACATTTAAAGAACTGGCTCAAACTATTAGAAATATCCTTGGGGTTAGTCAAATAGGTCCCGTTTGATTCTAGAAAAGTATTCGTTGATTTAGCATTTCTTCCTAATATTTCATTTAATGTTCCCCACATTCTTCTGTTGTCTAGATTAGCATCCTTAATCTTTCTTTGATAATATGATCTTTTTTTTGTACTTCTATTCAGTTAGATACATAGTTTCGCAGTTTGCAATAACTTCTCCAGTGTACTGTGTCTTTGGTTGTACGCATTTGCTTCAACTTTGGCTTCATCTCTCTTTCTCATACATTCTTTTAGTTCTTGATCGATCCAAGGAGCGGAGACATGTCTAACTGCTTTTCTTCTTAGAGGAGCATGTTTATCTGTGACTTTTGTGATTAAAGCATTAAATACTTCCATAGCCCGACATGGATCCTGTCCTTGTGCTACAACCGACCAATCAATACTACTGACTTCTGTAACAAAATTATCTTCCCTAAAATGCTTAAAAAATCTTGTAATATAAATTTTGGACCGTGTTTTTGTACTTTTGTATTTCTAATCACTGCAATTAAATTATGGTCACTGCAACCGACTGGAATGGACACAGCTTCAGAGCATAGCTCTGGCACATCAGCTTGGAACTATACAGTATGTGGAAGAGGCTGCGTTTGTGCTCCGTTTGCATGACAGAGCGCACGGACAAAGACCAGACAGGTACATATTAACTAGTCTAAGGTAAGAACATATGTCAGTATGTAAAAACGGTGGCATATTCCTTTAAATGTTTCCTGGTGTCATCACTGACCAGCTGTGATAGACTACAGGTATTCACTAGAGAAACTAGTTTGCTTTTCAAACTGCAACCTTGAGATTTCCCGTCTATATTTAAATCTCCAAGAAAGAATATTTCATTTTTACTATTACATGCCCTATCCAACAGTATACATATTTGATCGAGATACATTATGGCAGCACTTGGAGGTCGGTAGGAGCATCCAATAAGAACAGGCTTCATATGAGGTAGTTGTAGTTGTACCCACAATACTTCCACTCCTACAACATTGAGATCATTTCTAACTCTGACTGCAGGATATGATTTTGAACATAACAGGCTACTCCTCCACCATGTGCATTCCTATCTAATCTGTAAATATCGTATCCATCAATACATAAAAAAGGGATATTTGTAGTAGAGTCTAAATGTGTTTCAGATAAACTAAATTATAGTTCCGCAATAATTCTTGCATTTCATTCACTTTATTTCTTATCTGCACACATTTAAATGAGCTATCTTGAATCCACATTTTCCAAAATCAATATTATTTTTAACCATGAGTTTTACGAAAATAGGTTTTACGCAGGGCTCTTTCTTACAAGAATGCAAAAAGATTAAAATGTTAGGATATGGTAAAGACATATTACAAGCATATTATGTTCTCATTTCTTCACAACATTTAGCTCAAAAGACGCTTTCTGTTGGAACAAAAAGAAAGCCTTGATTATGATAAAAAATGTGAGGCACCCCAGCTTTAACACGACTTACCTCAACAAAACACGTCTCCTTACGGCAAACATCCCACTACACTCTGA
This sequence comes from Knipowitschia caucasica, assembly GCA_964034765.1. Lineage (NCBI taxonomy): Eukaryota > Metazoa > Chordata > Actinopteri > Gobiiformes > Gobiidae > Knipowitschia > Knipowitschia caucasica. The sequence goes on along the minus strand of OZ035837.1, from coordinate 16,429,397 downwards.
GCACTTTCAAGCTCTACCATTTCATTTCCACAGCTGCCGGACCTACAGCAGCGCAAACACACCTCAGATCCCACCTTTGGCCTTCCACTCGCCCAGACTTGTTTATAGACCTGCCGAGCCTGCAGCCACCCGCTCACACACACATGCATGCACACACCCACACACACGCACACACACACATGCCTCTGCTGATTCCACCCAGCGATGATGTCCGGATTGCCACGTCAGCGGAGGGGAAAAGCCCGCGGGAAATGTGCTTCTGGGGTATAATCACACAGCAGGTAATGAAGAGGCTGATGGAGTGTGCGTCCGGGCAGGGGGCGGTAGGAAGTGGTCAGAGAGTGAATTATGGTGTTCTTCATGGGAGCTGGTAAGTGGCTCTGTTCACTCTATGCTCTGTAGGGCGTAATTGAACCACAGCTATTGTTTTATTGTAAGTAAGTCATTTTTATTTCCTATAGCTCATTTTTACAAACCAAGGTCACAATTTTACAGAGTTCAGATATTTTTTCCATTCTCTCCACACACGTAGTTTCCGACTCAGATGCAGACCTACTTTATTTATCCCACCAGGGGCAATTACTTTGAGCGGCAAAGGGCATACAAAACATGAACAATGTATAGTGTACCATACTCTTCACGGCAGCACTGTAAAAACATGTCACAATGTTTGCTCTCACACCGAAGAACCTCAATCTCTGGGAAGAGCTTGGAGCAAAGAAAATCAACATGAACTCTCCATCCAAACAGGTTATTGATGCAAACCCCTCAGTACATCAAGAACCCCACACTGTAAAAAAGAAAAAGCTAGTTCAACTCAAAATTTCAAAGCAACCAGCTGCGAAGGATTTTTGAGTTGAAGACATTAAGGCCCTGTCCACACGAAGTCAAGCTCAGGCCTAAACGCAAAAATACTTTATCAATCCAGTGTATCGTCCATACGAGGCCGGCGTTTTGGGGGGGTGTAAACGAACATTTTTGAAACTAGGTCCCAGAGTGGAAAGATTTCAAAACTCCGTATATGCCGCTCCGTGGTTACTGCCTCTCCGCAATGTATCTGAGACGCTTGCGTCATCGCCCCGCCTCTTGTTAAAGCACGCATGCGCCGCACTCAGAAAATAATGACAACAACAATGTAGCTTGTTGGTTTTGTAATCCAGTGCGACCCGAAGCAACAGTTCAACCTCATCGTCCGTCCATACTAATGTAGTACCAGCTCGCCCACTCGCCATGTTGTCTGTTTACAAAATTCCGCGCATGCCCACGGAAGTTTGGGCTTGATCCCGTCATTGCGTCACAGCGCCACCAACAGGTCTGCCATAGTTTCACAGCGTTTTCAGGCGTATTGACTACATTCATATGGACGCACACATTTACTGAGCTAACTCCGTGTTTACAGAAAAAGTTTCTGAAATTATAAGCGTTTTGTCTTCGTGTGGATATAGCCTAACTTAATTCTTCACGTTTTGAAGAACTACACTTATTAAGTTGTGTCAGCTCAGTTTTCCAAGTTCTGCCAACTAAGTTTTCAAATTCAAGTTAATGGAAATTTCAAGTCTGTAAAAACTTCAGAAAAAAGTTCAGATTACTGTCCCCTACAATAAATTACTATTTTGAGTTTAAATTAGCCCCCACATTAAACCATCATGATGTTTATTTATATAGCGCATTTTACAGACCAAGGTCACTTGGGCAGGAGAGACTGGAGCACCCGGAGGAAACCTTTGCAGACACAGAGAACTTCCACTCAGAAAGGCCATATTCCGACTGGGATTCGAACCCAGGACCTTCGTGTCAAGACGCGAGAGTGCTATCCACTCACACTTGAATTTCTCCTACCTGGTCAAAAATGTAACTATCTATGACATCTGTATAATACGTTTGCAAAAGCTTGGAGATCAAATACCATCTCTTTAGTTTAGTTTTGTTTGTTTCTATGGTCTGCAAGGGTCAATCTGGAGGTACTTCCATGTCCCCACCACTACAAGAGCAAGCTATTTTGTACCAAACAGAGACACAAAATCATGATGGGAAAGAAAGAAGAGGTCTGTGGTCCAAATTGTAGGTTTTGTGCTTATCCTGACCTCTGTAATAGTCGTGTCCATGCCTTTCTTGTGATTTTGTGCACTCAAGCGAACAACATGGAGCTTTTTTGCCGTTCTGTGTCACGCACAAGGAGCTTTGGATGAGTCCACCCTGGATAATAGCCTCATCTCAAACCACAATGAAAGCCATTTTCTCCCACACCCATTCAACCACAGGCTATTCAGTCTCACCAATTCTCCGTCATTATCTATTATTACCATTATATGATCCCAGATGGAAGTGTATATTTGTACAATGGATGTTGTGTTTAGATAGCTCTCAGTGCAAAGCAGATCGATCATATTCATGTATTTTCCTATTCCTGCCTCTTTGGTTTCAGTGTGAGAAGATTGAGGTTGTACTGATGAAGAATGAAACAACAACATAATATATATGAACAGAGCTGTAGTCAGTAGTGCCTCTGAAGGTGAAAATTGAGATCTAAGCCATTGTGAATGCGTGATGTGTGAAAATGTCAAATTATGCTGATGGTGCCCTCACACGTGTTAAAACTGCTGAACATTCACCTACTTTACTATGGGTAGAAGACTAGACTTTTTATTTTATCATAAACAAAAATGTAAAACGTTGTGAACAACACAGACCACATTATACTGTCTTTGTTATGACCCAGTGTTGGACCCAGTGGGGGCGGCTCCTGGCTCAAAAGTGGCCAAAATGACCTGCGCTGACATGCTTGCAATACCACCCCGGGCCAATGGGGGTGGACCCGGAATAAGAATTAGCCAATGCTAACATATAGCATCTACTTACAGCTCAAAAACATTTTTACAGGATGGTCCAAAGGTTGGCTCTTGGCCCAAAGCTCCGTTCCACATGTGTGTCAATGCTGAGGGGGGTGAATTTTTTTGGACCACTGTAGTTTACTCGCTGTGAATTTTTGAAAGCACTCGTTAAATGAATGGAGCTTGCCCATTTTACAGCCCCCGCGGCCATTTTAAATCACTCCATGAGAGCCCAACTTTTGGCCCATAGTTAGAACGGCGGAGATAGGCGTGACTACGTCCGTTAATATATACAGTCTATGGTTGGACCCCAAAGTAGAGACTGAGAGTAGCATGATCCACAAAAAGGTGATTTAATTCACACACAAATAACTGAAGGACAGACAGGCAGTGGAGAGAGGAAGCTGGCTGGCAGGCGAGACTTGACCTGAACATAGGGCCAAAAAAACTCTTTCTTAGCCAAAGAAAGTTAGAGCAAAACCTACATTCTAAAATGTTCTCGTGAACTATTTATCCCCACCGCTGTCAGACTGTAAAATAAGTCACTTTAAGTCACTTGCATCAGGACTAAAAAACCTGCACTGCTTAATGACACTGTTTCTTGATTGCCACTTTTTAATTGCCAACATGTTGCACATTTCCTTCTTTTGCACAACATTGAGTGTTTCTATCCATGCCAGATGTGACATGCACATTTCTCCTGTGTGAGATCCATAAAGTCCATCTTATCTCTCTTATCTTATCTTAACTTGTGACATGGGATAATCTGGCAGAGACGTCATGTTCCAACCAGAGACTTGAAGCCAGAGTGAAGAGGAGATGGAACCTCATCACTCTGGCTTCACACCTGCTGCAGAACCAGCCACGCCCCTGTCACACACATGCCCTGACACAACAGAGAGGGAGGGAGGAGGCAGAGCAAAACACAAACCTAACATCTTCATCTTATAAGAAAATATGTTATCTTCTCCGTTGTTATTTGGTACTTTGAACAAGATATGTCATTAATGATAAAAATACACGGACCATAATCAATTAGCCGACTATTCTCTCGATTAATGAACTGAAAGGTCAGTGTGAGGGAGGTCCTCTTGATTTGAAAGAGTAAAAACAAATACATTTATGTGAAAACTAGTTATAGAACTAAACTATGGAGAGATTTTTTTTGTATGTGAAATGAAAGTTAGGCACTCCGGTTTTAACAACAGCATTGACCCCGAGTCAAGAGCTCGACTCCAGCTCACTATAAACTTGCTCTTCTGATTCTACAGGTTAATTATTCTTTTAAAAACCAGCGTACTTGATGTCAGACTTGTTCACGTAATGTTAATTAAACATATTTCTGTTGGAAAATGTATTTATGAAAAAACAAAAGTTAAATACTCCAGCTTAAATTGAGGAATGGCCTTGAGTAATCCACTGACGAAAACATGAAATGAAATGAAATCACTGCAGTATGAAATGGAAATGTCTCACTAAAACAACTGATAGGATTGGTGATGATCAGGACACTTTAGCATTCTACAACATGTATGGACATTTTCTTCTGTGTGTGCTTTATATTCTTCATGTGTTTTAACTGTTGATTCTCTGACCTGTGTTGGTGATTTCAATGGTTTTGTTAAGTCCTCTGAGATGACTTCTGTTGTGACCTAGGGTCACAACAGATTCTTGTATAGACAAGAATAAATTGTATTGTATTGTATTGTATTGTAACTGAAGAAGATGTGCCAAGTCTGGGATCGCGTCTTTAATTCAGACAGAAGACATATTTTATTGTCGATGGTAGAGACAGCACGAACAAAGCACACAAGCACAGATACAACAGAATGCAAGTGTATTATACAGAGCGGAGGCATGGAGACCTCCAATCAGCAGCTGCCACGGTGCCATGTAGCTTGGCCTTCAGATAGACAAAACAAGGGAAAAGTACTGGCTTCTGCACATTGATAGAATGATGAGTTTAACTTTAACAAAAGTTGCTTCAAAGTGTTATGAAATCTCACACAACCAATTATGTAATTATATCATTCCGAACATTTATTTTACCTCTCACACATATTTTTAGTGGTGGGGAAACCAGATGATCCAGAAAGAACCCATGCAGAGGGTTAAGGTTAGGGTTCGGGAGAACATGCAAACTCCACTCAGAAAAGGCCTGTACCAACTGATCTTGAAACCCTAACCCTAACCCAACTGATAGAAACATTTCTTTAGACTGTGTTCAAAAAAGAGTAAATAAGAAAAACAATTAAATTCGATTCAATGTATTCTTGTATAGCTCTAAATCACAACAGTAGTTATCTCAGAGGACTTAACAAATTGAATTTGACAGCACAGATCAGAGAATCAACATTTCAAAGGAAAATGAAGTGATGAAAACACATAGAGCCATAAATATTGTTGAATGTTGAGTGTCCTGGATCATCACCGCTGTCTTTTAGTTCGACCCAGACAATGGTCTAACACTGGAACACTCATGAATCTCTCCTTTTGTCTGTGTAAAAAAGAGGAGATAATAATTAGTATTGTTAAAAGCTCCTAAAAGTCCATTTTGAAGAAAGTCAACTGAAAGTGCAGAGGACATGGCTGTTTTTGTCTTTCCCACAGATGCCTTCACTCTTGCTCTTCTACCTAAAATGAAAGGATAGTTGTGTGATCCTTCTCTGTCAAGCACCAATATTCTGCTCCTGCACAATCAGTGGTTGTATTTCATTTTTGGGTCATTACAAGGCCGTTAGGAGTAAAATAGAGGAACTAGATGAGAGCACTCAGAATGAGGAAATTCAGTTTAATAAATGGACCTGATCCTGACCTGATGTAGCCTTTGATGGGATTTGTTTGAAAGTTGTGCAGTCTCTCTCAAACTCTTGTCTTTACACATATTCAGTGTTTTTGTTATTTTCCTCTGCTCAGAAGGTTCACCAGTGTTTGTCTGCTTGTCAGTAAGAAGGATGCTTCAAAAATTTATGTGAGGATTTGGACGGTGAAAGTTTCATTGAACAGTGGATCAGTTGGTAGAGCATTGGCCTTTGGGTCTGAAGGTTGTGGGTTCGAGCCCACCACAAGACCTACTTCATGACTCCCACTGATGATTTCTGACGTTGTGTCCTTGGGCAAGACACTTAACCCCACTTTGTCTGAAGCCCCCGCTGAAAGATCAAGGCTCCTGTGGACTCACCACCTGCAGGAGGATCAGTGAGGTACTGGCTGCACCTCTGACTGCCACCCCCCTGACCCAGAAATGGATTAAGGGGAAGAAAATGGTTGGATGGAAGTTTCATTGATCAAGTGATTTAATGTTTTAGGTGATCCGAAGGACGAATGAGGATTGTTTGTCTAATCAGAGGTCTGTGCTTTACGAGTGCGTTTCTACTTCAATATTTCATGGTATATGATCCTAATACCCATCTGCAAATGTGGAGATTTAGAGTAGAGATGGGATTAGAATAAAACACTCACATTAACTCATCAGGCTGATGTCTAATTTGAGAACAATATGTAATGTTTTCATTTTCCATTTCATTTACATATTTTTTGTCGCCAGATACAGCTGAAAAAAATTGTTTTGAAATTGGTTGTCACCATTATTTGGTGAAATTTAACTGGTTTTGGTCCGAATGCTCTCATTTTTCAATCACTAAACATACACACACACAATTAGCACCTCACAATTGTTTTAATTTAAAGCAGATTCAATAATGAGTACATGCAGCAAGTTTGCAAGGTTTCTATCTAAGTACCAGCAGGTGGATTGCATCAGTAATCAGGGCTCAGGAAGATTCTGGAAACAAAAGTGTGATTGTAATTATATTGGCTTTAGACCACTAAGGGTGTATTCAGACCTGAAAAGTCCTTTGCTCCGCTTGCTTGATCCGAATCAAAAGCGGACCAAACTTTTTTCTTTTGCTCCGGTTCGTATTCAGACTGTCCTTTTTGCAAGTGAACTTTTTTATATAAACATATTGACACGTGTGACGATCGGCGCTCCTATTGGACAGCGAGAGCTCAGGGAGGATAGACGCGGAACCAGAGGAAAACAGAGGGCTCGTATGTGCAGCATGTCTGCTCTGCCTATGTTTGCTCTTTTCAGAGCAGTGGTTCTTAACCTTGTTGGAGGTACCGAACCCCACCAGTTTTATATACGCATTCACCGAACCCCTCTTTAGTGAAATACAACATTTTCAAATTCAAGACAGATATGATTTTTCCTGGTGCACAAAATGAGCAGTGCATTAACATTGTGTTCAAAGAACAAAACCAACACAATGCATGAACTCATCATAACAAATAACATACCTGCAAATCAGTGTGACTTCTGCTGTTGCCTTTGAGAGACCAGTTGAGATATGCGTGGCTTCACCTTGGAAAGTGCCACTCTCATGTCATTTTCACAGCAAAGTCTGTTCCTTTTTTTCATTTTTTTATGTCCAGCAACTTTGAAAAGGACTGCTCGCAAAGATATGTTATAACAAATGGAATAAAAAAATCCAGGGCTTTCTTAGCAATAACTGGATACTTGTCCATTGGATGACACCAAAACGTTGAGAGCGTTGTTGTTCTGAAAAGTTGCTGTCAAACCTGGCTCTGCTGAATGTCAATGATTTCGTCAAGGTATTCATCAATGACATCTACTGTCTCAACATCAGACGTAAACGGCTGTCTTACCCATGCTGGATATGACTCTCTTGTAGGGAAATATCCGTCAATAGACTTTGCAAGCTAATCTAAGTGCGTGGCAATTGTTTGCTTCAGTTCCGTGGATACACACATATCTCCAATGCCAGACGATCTTACTTAAACAGTCATCCAGAAGGGGGAAGTTTGCAAAGTTATTGTTCTCTGTTCGTCGTTTCCACAACGGTAGCTTTTTTTGAAAAGCCTTCAAATGTGCTTCCGCTTCTATGATATTGACTCCGCCACCCTGCATGTGCTGATTGAGATGATTGAGAGCGGCGAATATATCAGCCATGTACGCAATTCAGCACCTCTCCCCGGGATACAGTGCCTGCAGTTCATCCAGAGCGATCATGGGCCTCTTGGCTGCATCTCTGATCAGTCTTCTCCTTGTTTGAGATGAAAGTTTGGAAGGACGGCTGGGTCTTGGTAGATTTGCAGTGGTCTGATACTCCTTCCATCTCAATATAATTGCTTGCACAGTGCTCCTTGAGATGTTTAAAGCTTGGGAAATCTTTTTGTAACCAAATCCGGCTTAAAACTTCTCCACAACAGTATCTCGGACCTGCCTGGTGTGTTCCTTTGTCTTCATGGTTCTCTCTGCGCTTTAAACAGAACCCTGAGACTATCAAAGAGCAGGTGCATTTATACGGAGACTTGATTACACACAGGTGCATTCTATTTATCATCATCAGTCATTTAGGACAACATTGGATCATTCAAAGATCCTCACTGAACTTCTGGAGTGAGTTTGCTGCACTGAAAGTAAAGGGGCCGAATAATATTGCATGCCCCACTTTTTAGTTTTTTATTTGTTAAAAAAGTTTAAATTATCCAACAAATTTCATTCCACTTCACAATTGTGTCCCACTTGTTGTTGATTCATGACAAAAAATATTTTTTTTATATCTTTATGCTTGAAGCCTGAAATGTGGCGAATTGTTGAAAGGTTCAAGGGGGCCGAATACTTTCGCTAGGCATTGTAACCATCGAACATTAGAATGGTAGAGAAGTACCTCGAAGTCAGAGCCCATTTCTTTACACAGCTCACTGAAGATGCGGTGCCTCAGAGCACTACTTCGGACATAGTTAACACATTCCACCACAGCTTTTAATACATCTGCCATTTTTGGAGGCAATGTTTTTTTTGCCAATGCATGCCTGTGCAGAATACAATGTGTCACAATGATGTGTGGTGCATCGGCTTTTACGAGCGCACCAAAACCAGACTTTCTTCCCAGCATGACTGGAGCTCCGTCCATACAAAGAGCAGAAACCATATCCCATGAAAGATTGTTGTCTTAGAAGAAGTCATCCACAAGCTTCTTCACATCGACTGCCTTAGTTGTTGTTGTAAGAGGCTTACAAAATAAAAATTCTTCATTTATCATGTTGTCTTTCACATAGCACACGAAAACAGCAAGCTGGCTTAGATTTGAAACTTCTGTGGTCTCGTCGAGTTGAAAGGCTGAATTTTGCTGGGCTCGAAATCAGATCCGCCACTTCTTGAGCCAATATGTCTTTACTCATGTCTTCTATTCTGTCGCTGACAGTGTCATTTGAAAGAGGAATTTGGGATAATTTACCTTCGGCCGCTGTTCCGAGTATCAGATTCGCCATCTTTAACGCCGCTGGTTTCACGAGTGTTTTGCCAATGGTGTGTGGCTTTCCCTTTGTTCTTTGAGACGTGAGTCAAACAGTGTCAGGCTTTTAATAATGCAAATGATTTGAAGATGCTGCCATTAACATCAATGTATACTGTGAACAGTTGTAACTCCATAAGTCTGTTGCACAGCGTCTCCTCACTGCTCCAGGTAGGCAACCTTATGATTTAGAATAGATACATGTACTATGGCACATGTACTATGGCACATGTACTATGGCACATGTACTATGATACATGTACTATAATACATGTACTATGATACATGTACTATGATACATGTACTATGATACATGTACTATGGCACATGTACTATGGCACATGTACTATGATACATGTACTATGATACATGTACTATGATACATGTACTATGATACATGTACTATGATACATGTACTATGGCACATGTACTATGATACATGTACTATGATACATGTACTATGGCACATGTACTACTATGATACATGTACTATGATACATGTACTATGATACATGTACTATGGCACATGTACTATGATACATGCACATGGCACATGTACTATGGCACATGTACTACTATGATACATGTACTATGATACATGTACTATGATACATGTACTATGGGACATGTACTACTATGATACATGTACTATGATACATGTACTATGGGACATGTACTACTATGATACATGTACTATGATACATGTACAATGGCACATGTACTATGGCACATGTACTATGATACATGTACTATGATACATGTACTATGATACATGTACAGTACTATGATACATGTACAATGATACATGTACTATGATACATGTACTATGGCACATGTACTATGTCACATGTACTATGATACATGTACTATGGGACATGTACTACTATGATACATGTACTATGATACATGTACTATGGCACATGTACTATGATACATGTACTATGGCACATGTACTATGATACATGTACTATGGCACATGTACTATGATACATGTACTATGGCACATCTACTATGATACATGTACTATGGCACATGTACTATGATACATGTACTATGGCACATGTACTATGATACATGTACTATGGCACATCTACTATGGCACATGTACTATGATACATGTACTATGATACTGTAATGTACATGATAATGTACTATGGCACACATAATGAAGAAATTGTACTAAATAAATAATAAAGAAAAGTTTGGGTGATTCATACTTTTACCAGCCCAAGAACAAATGCATCCTCATTTCAGTTTACTTTGCAATGTTAACTGTGAACTGTGTTTTTTTGATTTTTCAAAATCACTGTTCCTTCTCTGTACCAACCACTTACTTGTTTAGTGATTTACTATCATGACCACAGCTATTTCTCAGTACAAATTTGCTATTTCTCCTCTATGAATTAAACAAATTCATAACACATTTTGAATTTTTTATATTTAACTGCTTGAAAAGATTGGAACCGTAATCACAGGAATAATTTTCTGTCAAAAGAACATGTTTTTCTATTCTTCCTAAAACTAATACAATCTCTGCTATCTCTTTCTCAGTGTTCTTTTTGACAAAAGGGAATGCATTTCCTTTGTTGGTGTGTAGCAATGCAAGTCTGATCTGATCTCTCTTGCGACATTACCAGCCTCGTCTCTTTGTTCATGTGAGAGTGGCCGCACTATCTCACACCCACGCACTCACACACACAAAGAAACACACAGACAAACACACGCACAAAGACCTCTGACCCGTCTGAAGTGGTCATTCCAACCAAAGCACCTGAGCTGAGCCAGATGTGATGCATTCATTCTCAAAAGTGGAAAATGTGGCCGTATGAGCTCGTTTACTCTGGAAAATGACAAATCCTGCTCCATGTGGGCTGAATAATGAAGGTTTGGATGGAAAGATGGGACATGACTGTACTGTGATTCACGAGTACAAGAGACAGAGAAAGTTGTGTATGTTTTAGCCATACAATTTCTCAAAATGTAGGCGCACATTTGACAACATTAGTATCGTCTGGATCATGAGGAACCTAACTTTCAAACCACAACAAACAAGAAAAAAACGAGTTCCTATCTCTCAAAATAATTGCTTGAGATCAAATTAGTTTTTTTTTTACATGACACTGAAGCAACAAAGTCTGATGGCTACAGACAATACACAATGAATAAACACCATACACAAACAGATCAGAGACAGTAATCTCTGTTCTCTCATCTGTTATCACCTCTCCCAGGCCTCAACAACAACTAAAGCAAAGGCAAAAACCTTATTGTCATACATTCGATTCATGATTTCACCCTCAGGCCAACATGCCTCTAGATTATAAGCATTTAGTCTTTCAAATAAGATACTGAAAAGGTATGGGAGTGCATGCACTCCTCGCCCTTGCTTCTTAACTTTTTTGTGTGCAGGGTTTGATTGGCTGAGGGTCTGCACTGGGACATTAAGAGGGTCATTCCAGGCAGCCCTCGCTCTCTCTTCGATTGCACACCTGGACCTGTCCAAAGTAGAGCCCTGCATTGAGCCCTAGGCCCGACAGCCTGAGGACCGGGCATCGGGCCAATGACCGTATAATTACCTCGGACACGGGCCGGGCTCGGGCATTGTTATTTATTCATTTTCAGAGTGGCAGATTACATTTACAAACGCACCCAATGAATATAGCGTTCTATTACGCTGTAGTATATGTTGTCATAGTATTGTTTATTGCGGCATCTGGGAATCATACAGCTGTGTATCATACAGCTGTGTATCATACAGCTGCGGCCGTTCACTCCGTACACACAGAACTCATTGCAACACATCACTACCATGTATAACTCCGCCCTCTAGCCGGGCCTGTGTTCATATCAGTGCGCAGCACTATTTACTACGCTAAAACATTGTTATAGGTTGAAAAATAAAGTCTGGCTTGATACGGGTTCGAGCCTGAGAATTCTGAAAACTTGTCGGACCAGGCCGGGCTGGCGCTCCACCCCCTCGGACCAGGGCCGGGCTTGGGCCCAGATAATAGGCCCGTGCAAGGCACTAGTCCAAAGGGGTCTGGGCCTGCACACCACGCCACCAGCCATTCCGCTCTACACCTTTTTACACATGCACACTTGGCACAAGATTATCCTACAGATACTCATTTGCACCACAATACATCCCAGAACATTTACACTGATTCTACACTCTAAAAAATTTTGCCCTAGTCCAACGAGAAAAATTAGGGCAACCCTCTCTGCTCACCTTTTTACGTTGTATCAAGAAGTGCACAATTGAGTCATAGTAAATGCTCTTTTTGTTTTGAGACGACTCAATTTTTATCTTCAATTGATCATTTTATTAATTGAAGACAACTCATTAATTATTTTCATGTGTATATGTTTTTGTGTTGCATACTCACTTTTTTAAGATTCATGTACTCAATATGTAACACTTGCAACCTAAATTTCTTTTGTTGTGGAAATTCTGCACATACCGAGAGTAAAATAATGTAAACAACTCAGAGCTGTAATTACAAACAAAGTGTGAGTTTATTCATTAGTAAATGTGCACAATTACAATGAATAACAGAACCAATACCACCGGGCAGCCGTCTGAAATCGACTGCCACAATTGAGGAAATAACTGTACATTAAATAGACCAGAGTAAACAAACACATATCTACTCTAGATATTACATAGATGAAGTCAACATTGATATGTGTCGCTCAAGGCTTCTCTTTACACGTCCTAACGCTGATACAACTCTGATATATGTAACAATCTGCTTTTGAACTGAACATATTGTTCTATGACCCAGGTCAAAGACATGATGCAGCACGTCTCCATCTATCACTGACCTGAGCCAACAGAGCATTATGGCCTGTGTCTGAATCCACAGTTCACTGTTAGTTAATAACTTACACTCAGAACTATTGGGTGTTAATTCAGGTTGCTTCACTAAAATATTTCTATAACACTTTGTTACAGCTAAACCTTTTAATATCGACTTTAATTATTTTTTATTAATTTTACAATATATTTTTAAATTATATTTTATACATGAATGACAACAAAACAGATTATCAAACTGATTTATTGCAATACTGCAATACTGGACACATCTGACTGTAAAATCCACAACATCTCCATCTCACACCAACACTGACATCCAACTTTAGTACAATTATGAAAACTATACCGGTGCATACATCCTCAACATTTGAACTTAAACTAACAATTGGTTGAAAAGAACAGTATATATTTGTAGTGAACAACGTTGTACTTTTTATAAAATGCTCCTTTTGAGAGCCAGGACCTTGGCCCTCTTTTTCGGTGTGTCCAGCTCAACAAAAAGTTTCTGAAAGACTTGAAAAGTGTACTTTAGTGTCCTTTTACTGTTGAGATTGAAAGGATAGATGACACCCATGAGAGAAGCACAGCACCTTGAGATATTTTTTCCCATGATGACTTGGGTTCCTTCAATCACATTTGCCCTGGTCCTGGTTGCAGATGATTCTTCTCCAATGATTGCAATACTCATGGTCAAGTGATGAAAACCCACTTCATAGTCATCAGTGCTCTGTTGAAAATACAGAAAGGATTATACTTTTGTCTTATGTATAAACGTATGTGTATATTCGAATAGTTCAGGCAGAAGATCCTATTATTTTTTATAGTTTTACTATTTCTATGGAGGTGTTCAGAACAACATACTAAAAGTCAGAAGAAATCCAGGTTGGGCAAATAGATTTCATTTTCATCATGACTGAAAATGTACAAATACGGCCAGAAAACTGGAATGCATCTTTTTTTTTTTACAATGAACCTTAAAACGCTGGAAGAACACATTATTGTATTATAAGTTTCTAAGTGTACTATACAAATGAGCTCAACATATAAGGAATATTCCCAAATCTGCCTTTAAATACACATTGAGTGCGGGGCCGGTGTGAAAGCATGCTACGGGAGACATCCACTATAGGAGTGACGACGTGATCATCACAAAATCTTATTACTACAGAAGCATGACACGTCCACAGGCACCGTTTCACTCTCTTTTGAGCCAGCGACTAAGGGGTTAAAAAAGTCATAATTATGAAATAAAATTATATTCTTGTGAGATCAATACCTTTCCGTAGTGATCAGAGTAGAGGCAAAACAATCTGCAATTGTAAAACTATTGCAGTCTTTTGTTTTGTGTGTATGTGCGTTCATTATTTGTGCAATTTTACCTATATCCTGGACAAATTAGTTAAAATTCTACAAAACAGATTATTGAAACTAAATACCTGAAGAAGAAGCTCATTTATTTTTCGTATTTTCTGTCCAGAAGTTCCTCCTCGGTCTGACCCGATCTCCATTAGTTTGCTTAGAGCACCTCCAGTTGTGCCATGGAGGTGGACTCCAGTCTCACTGTCATAATTCTTTTGAATTCTTCATTTATCTGCAACAGATACATCATACACATTATTACACCACTCTGAGCTGTGTAAAGCAGTACTTTAAAGTGTAATGCATACATATATACATTACCTGTGATGCATTGAAAGTGCTGGCCAGCGCCCCAGGAAATCCTTGACCGGTGGTTCTTCACACAAGACTTCCTGACGAAGGAGAGAGAAAGTCTGGTTCATTTTAACTTGCTAACAAGAGAACATTCCCTAATGTATTTATTATTGTTTTTAAACATCAAACAACTTCACACGTTCGCAAGACTCTCAACAAAACGTGTCTAGCAAAAATTCAAACAGACTGTAGCAAACAAAATGGCGGGCCACGGTTGTGGCATTAACGTTTCAAACCAAATGCCCTTCTTGCATTTGGTAAAAACATGCAAACACTCAATACACAAATATACAAATCAACGAAGCAAAGAGCATAATGCTACAGTCAGCGGTTTCACTTTTAGCCTTTCACACTCGACGGTCATACATGTGAATGATTTATAAAGTGCGTTACCATTTGTTTGACAGAGGTAACAGCAGCAAATTGTACACGTATTTTTGTGAATGACTAAACATGCAATGCTCCTAGTTTGAATAAAATGTCACGTACCTTTCACACGTGCTTGGAAAAGCAGTTCAGCAGATCACAACCTGATCACGTCTTTGCAGAACTTGCCCGGGCATGTTCAGTGGGAGGAGCCTGGCCCAGTAAAAAAATTAAGTTGCCAGGTAAACAAATCGAGTTGCGGAGGTGTTTTTTTATTTCATGCCAACACATTTGTTGTTGCAATTGTTGTAACATAAAAAGGTCTTTTCAGGCAGGTAAATATTTTTTTCTTACTGAACAGTCTCAATATTTGAGTTAAAGCCGGTAATCATATTATACCTGCAGCACAGAAAATTAACCTACAATTCGCAGCTCACTTTTTCTACTTAGTGGAAATGAATAATTAAAGTATTTTCAATAAGTGACCTGGATGACAAAACTGCCAGTGAGCCTTAAAGCTGCACTAACTGACTTTATTTTCGTATTCATTACAAAAATTCAATCCATATCCATGCAGTGCATTGGAATATACAGTACGTCCTTTTGAAGAATAAGTAGCGCAGGTTTGTGCTAGCGTGTCATTTTATTTTAGATGGAGTTTTGATGAAACAAGGAAGAGAATTTGTTTCGGGTCGCAGATTGTGACCAATCACAGCGGACCGCTGGCCCCCGCTTTCTTGAGAAAAGCCACAGGTCTCTTGTTAGCACAGACAGCTGAGTTAGCACAACAAGCAGCAGAGGCTAACCTGAAACTTCCTGTGTCTTCTTTAAGGCTTACACAGCAAAACATCCATCCAAAAGAAAGTTTCGTCCTCTCCGCGCTTCCCGGTTCTGTCATTCTATGGTCACGCCATCCATGGCTGCGGTTACCTCGGTTGAATCCCATCCGACCATTCAGTGAGCGGGGAAGGCGTGTATTGTTGGTAGGTATTGGTGACATCAAGAGTTTGGGCCGAATTTTCTGATTGTAGTTTGGCAATGGTGGTAAATTCGTTGGTAAAGTTATCCGTTCTGGTTTGCCTCCCAAACACAAAGAAATTGAAGCCGGAGCAAGAGGAATGTTTTGCAAATTTAATTTCTGGCAAAAATTTTGTGGCTGTACTCCCCCCGGCTCCGTTAGTGGCAAAGGAGATGGCGAGCCTAAATGCTAAATGCCTCCCTCATTCGGGCTCATTATATACATCACGGCAAACTCAGATCCAATTGTTTCATTCCACAAAAGGAGTAAACCCCTCCCACCTGTTAACAGAGCTCAAATGATCAGTTCCAGACCTTAATGCAAAAAGAAATTATATGGTATGGGGCTAGGTTTACCGTAACACAACTAGAAATCAGCTACAGTGTGTCTTAGCAATTACTCTTACTTGAGGAGTACTTTCACCAAATAATGGTGATATTGATAATATACTAGTTTCTATTATTACTCCTGGAAATACTTTTATTTTTAAGTAACATTACTCCAATTGTTTTGGCTTCTGCACATTTCCTTTAGGACAAGCACAAGTGTGACCCCATTGAAGCTCCACCGGTGTGTTAGTCATTCTTTGGGTTTATTTCCAGTTTTATTTTGTAATTTCTGTGTCATCCATAGTTCCACTTCCTGTCATATGTACCACCTATGTCTCTTTAGTCATTCTGTATTTTAGACTTTGTTCTGTCATTGTCAATGCGGTGCGTCTGTAACGGGTCTGATTTTCTCCGCTCTGCGTTGTGTTTACTTGATTGTGTGGTGCGGAGGAACACACGAGAGACAAGCTTACGAGGCGTTCTTTTATCTGGTCAATAAAAAACAAAAACAATGAACATGTGCCTCTGCATCACTCACAGCCCAAACTCTTCCCTGACACGGGTTTTCAAAGGGCAATATACATACCTGGTCAATAAAAAACAAAAACAATGAACATGTGCCTCTGCATCACTCACAGCCCAAACTAAAAAGACATACAAAACGTAAATGACAACAAAATTACAATTAAAATGGACATTTTGAGACATAAAAAACATAAGGTGACTGACCTCTTCCCTGACACGGGTTTTCAAAGGGAAGAGGCAGCGGGAAAACCCCGAATTTATAGTGGGGGAACGGGGGACACACGAAGAAGAAATATAAACACGGGAGTGGCTGGAGGACCAAAGCTGCACAACGAATCAAAGACCAGGACAAAAAACAATTATAAAAATAATAAAACTTGTAATAAAAATACAGTAATAACGGGGTAATTCACATAACACTTACAAATTAAAAAAAATACACTGTAAAGTTTTGAGAGAGGTCACTAAAATTTACTTTGCTACATACTCCCCTCTGAACTTCTCAAAACCGTCCCAATACACATCAACATGGACCAAGAGTAACATATGCGCCAGCCAACATAAACAAACCCTATCTAGTCTCCACTCGACTGCAACATGTATGTCTTCCTAACAGAAGGAAAAGCAACACTGAAAAGTTGGCCAAACTCTGCAATGTGTGCTCGCAATGAGATAGTGCCGTATACACAACCTCTTCAACGGGTAATTAGTGGCTGCTACTCCCCATTCAACTGATTGGTTAACAATTTTACTTATACAGTGAACTCACACTTGTACCAAAACAAAAGGATTCTTTACAGAAATAAACTCCTTGCAAAACCAGATACTGCGTCGCGCGTCTGAACGTTCTTTTGCGCCATGTTCTGTATCAGTCTGTGTACTGGCTTTACAAGTCTTCCAGCTCTCGTTCTGAAGAGGCTAACTGAGTCCATAGGTGGTTCTCCGGACTGATCACGTGAACTGGGGACTTGTCTGGGAACATTCTCATCCTCTCCAGCACTTTCAGATTCATTTTCAGTACCTTTAAAGCCTTGAGAGTCAACACACGACCCTGCTTCCATATCTAAGGCTTCCTGAGAAGGATTTGAACCTGAGAGGGAGCCTTCAGACACTGTTTTTGCGACCCACTCAGCTGTGCGATTATCCACACTGTTTTCAAGATTGACAACTGACATTTCGGCATTTACACTGTCTGCGTTACTTTGTTCAGGGGTGGAATTAAAAGATGACACAGAGCCATGGTCAATTTCGAGTGGTAAGAAGTTTGCCGACAGAAGGAGATTACGATGGACAACCTTCTCCTGTCCGGTAGCTGTATTTTTCACCCGGTAAGTGTGGCACTTGGGATCTTTGGAAATGACTGTGTAAAGAGTGGAACTCCACTTGTCGGCAAGCTTTCTCCGGCCACGCTCACCCTTGTTAGCCAAGAGAACCTGGTCACCTTCCTCAATATCCGTCCCTTTGGCTCTCAAGTTGTACAACCGAGCTTGGCGGCGCTGACTAGCATCTGTATTGGCTTGTGCTGCAGTGAGGGCTTCTTTCAGAGTGTCTCTAATTTTCTTTACATAACTGTCATAGTCTGTGATCTCGTTATCTCTGTGTGCATTGTGGAACATGACATCCACTGGGAGTCTCGGTATGCGGCCAAACATCAAATAAAACGGTGCATAGCCAGTCGACTCATGGGCTGTACAGTTGTAGGCGAAAGTCAGTGTTTGGAGCATTTGTGGCCATTTGCTTTTGTCACGGGGTGGCAAGGCTCTGATCATATTTCCCAACGTCCTATTGAACCTTTCGGTCTGTCCGTTACCCATAGGGTGATAGGGTGTGGTCCTTGACTTTTTCACTCCAGAGATCTCCAACAGTTCCCGAATGAGCTCGCTCTCAAAGTTTGCACCCTGGTCAGCGTGGACTCTCTGGGGGAAACCGTAGACGCAAAAGTATTTGTCCCACAATTGGCGGGCTACCTGTTTTGCGGATTGGTCCGGACACTGGAAAGCGTGGGCCATTTTGGTGAAATGGTCAGTTACAACCAATACATCCACACTCCGACCTTTTGCATCCTCAGCTGACCAGAAGTCAATACACACCAATTCCAGGGGGCTCGTGGTTTTGATGCTTTCAAGAGGGGCTCTTCCCTCTGGCTCAGGAGTCTTACTCACTACGCAGCGTTTGCAGCACTTAACATACTCCCGGACACTCTGCTCCATACTAAGCCAGAAAAAGCGTTGCTTGGCCAGGTGTAATGTCCGGCTCTGGCCTTGATGTCCAGCATCGTCGTGTACACCACGTAGAACTTGGCCAACAAGAGACATGGGGGTTATGTACTGATGCCGCTTTTTGCCTGTAGTTAAGTCCTTACATACCCTGTACAGAATGTTATCAAGCATTTTTAGCTTCTCCCACTGCTTCAGGAGTTTCAGAGCTCTT
Source organism: Knipowitschia caucasica (assembly GCA_964034765.1). Classification (NCBI taxonomy): domain Eukaryota; kingdom Metazoa; phylum Chordata; class Actinopteri; order Gobiiformes; family Gobiidae; genus Knipowitschia; species Knipowitschia caucasica. Next base: position 16,410,045 of record OZ035837.1, on the reverse strand, counting down.
GGAGACAACACAGACCTTTCTCTCCTTGATGGCCGCCTGCCACGCGTTACAAACGGGACAACTTGTGCGATAGTGGTGTCATTGAGCTGCGCATCCTGGAGCTCCTGAACAGAGAACACAGGCAAGGTGACTTGACCTGGGGGGACAAGGTCGTCTATGTCCTGGGCTAGCCAAGAAACCACTCTCTGCTCTGCACTCTGTTCCTCTGCTAGCTGACTTGAAAGGACTGCTGACACTTCTTCACTAGATAATGACTGGGTAATCTGGAGACAGTTTACCTCTTGGTAGTCTGCACTAGCTCTAAACACTTCTTGAACTGTGTCTACTCTGAGCTGCTCTGACTCACGTAACAAACACTCATAGGGCTCTGCTACCAGTCTCTGGGAAACACGACCTTTGATGAAAGGTTGGCGGCTTAGGGCATCAGCGACAATGTTCTTACTGCCTGGGATGTATTTGATGTTGAAATTGTATGGAGCCAACTTCGCCACCCACCTTTGTTCACACGCATCAAGTTTGGGTTTCGTGAGGATATAGGTCAGGGGATTATTATCCGTCCAGACAGTGAATGTGTTTCCTTTGAGCCAGTGGCTAAATTTATCACAGACTGACCACTTCAACGCCAAAAACTCTAAGCGGTGGGCAGGGTATTTGCTCTGTGCACGAGTAAGAGATTTGCTGGCAAATGCCACAGGCCGCGCTTTTGTCTCTCCGTCCTGAACTTGGGACAACACAGCGCCCAGCCCATCAATTGAGGCGTCTGTAGACAAAATGAATGGGCGGTTGAAATCTGGGTGCGCCAAGACCACGGACTCCAAGAGGGCAACTTTCAACTGTTCAAATGCGTCTTTATGTTCCTGCTTCCAATCACTGGGGTGCAACTTCTTGAACGAAGCAGCACCACGTGCGTTCCCTTTCCTCCCTTTGGGGGCAGCAGTCAGGGCGAAAAGGGGCTTAGCTAACCTGGAACAATCTTGAATGAACTGCTGATAGTACATTGCCATGCCCAAGAATGATTTTATTTTCTTCTGTGAGGGTGTTATTCCATCTTCCATCATGAGATCTGTCTCAGCCATAGAACTGATGGCCTTGACCTTTTCGGGGTCGGTGGCGACACCATGTCTGTCCACAACGTGCCCAAGGAACTTAACACTTCTCCTAAGAAGTTGGCATTTTTTGGGAGCAAGCTTCAATCCATGAACTCTCAGCCGGCTAAAGACCATTTCCAGCCTTCTTAGCGCTTCTGCCTCATCAGGTGCATAAACAAGGACATCATCAAGATAGCAAAGGAGGGTCATGAAGTTCTGGTCCCCAAAGATACTCATCATGAGCCGCATGAAACTGGCAGGACTGTTACATAGGCCTTGTGGGAGCCTATTAAACTCATATAGGCCCATGGGAGTGGTAAAAGCAGTGAGCTTATTCTTATCTTCTTCGGCCATGGCGATGTTATAGAAGCCAGAAGTAAGATCCATCGCACTGAAGATAGCACTTCCTCCAAGGGCTGCCAGACAGTCATAGTGCTTGGTGTGGCAACGGATGATCTTTGGGAACTGTTGCTGTAAAGTTAGTGAATTGTAACAATGTTGATGTATTTGTCATTAATTGCAGAACTGTGAACAAAATGACAGTATCCATTTCTCACATTGCATAAATAAAAAATTTCAAAGCAAAGCAGGTAAAAAGTAAAGTAATAAAAATATCCAAATAATTATACAACCCTGGACATAGGACCCGTTTTAATCAAGCTTGGTTTTGTTTGTCCTCTCTGGTGTCGTGATAGAATTATGTTTATTGAGGTACATTCACATGCAGTTCAGTGATTACTTTATACTAATTTTTTTTTTAATGCGACAACAAGACAACACAAGACTTTTGAGATTGGTCTCAAAATTTGTCCCAGTCCGTGGCATTGTTCCTTGCAATATCTCTCAACCTGTTGTGCATGGATTCCTATGGGTCCATGCACAACAGGTCCAGTTAGTCGTCTTGCAGTGTCTTAGGATAATTAGTTTACATATAAATCAATCAATCAATCAATTAATTAATCAAACAATCAATCAATCAATCAACTTTTATTTGTACAGCGCCTTCCCTACACAAGGCAACACAAAGCGCCTCACAACCCATATCACATCAAGCAAAATCCTAAACAATAAAATCTACACAAGGCATTAAAAACAATTATTAAAAAGAATTAAATCACACAAATAAATCACAAGTAATTAGAAACCATAAAAACATTAAAATCACACATGGGATTAAATTATTAAATCACAGTGCATTCAAACGAGTAAGTATAAAATAATCCAATTGTATATATATATAGCAGTTATAAATCATCCATCATAATGGCAGTTGGAATATCCTTATAGTGATGTGGTGCATTTGAGATTGATCTTGTAAAAAAACACAAACTCTGAGCATAGAATTAAAGGAGACCCTATTAGCCCAACATAGGACCCCGTCTAATCAGGGTTGTTGTGTTATTGATTGATTCACCTGCCAAGCTTTATAAACCAACAACTTTTTTCACTGTTTCTTCAACCTGGTGCTGTAAGTTTTGGACCAATGAAAACTTGATTTGACCGTTACATTTTGCATACAATACAAACCCATGCCTGCCCTGTGAGTGGCGCTGGCTGATGGGTTGAAGGGCAGAAGTATGGATGGCCGTGGGCTGCACTGTCAGGCAGGAAACAGAGGAGAAGACTGCAGTGAGATGTGCTAATGCTACATGCGTGTGACCTCCTCAGCGCCGGGGCTACGGTGTGTCGAGAATAAATCATGAGGTCAAAACCCGGCGTGGTGATTCATGGAGCTGCCGGTACGACCTTCCACTGTGGTACAGCTGGGCACCCATTCTTTCCAGTGACAACAAACGCTTCCTCCGCAGCCTAAATAATGTGTTGTTTTTCTTCTCTCAGACACGTGATCTATGGAACTCACTGCAAAGAAACACATGCATGGGAATCTCTGAACATTCTAGTTCAAAATTGCATTTAATTCTGTAATTTAATGTTAAATATGCTATAGAGTCATTACACACAAAGCTTAGATATATCGATATTAAGCATTTATTTTATATGACGGTGAAAATTCAGCTTGTAAACACATCAAATATCTAAAAAACTCATTTTCAAAATGGACTGTAAGCCATAATCATCAAACGTATAACCAGCAAAGGATTCATAATGTAGGCCACTTTGCAAGTAAGTCTATATGAGTTATTTTAGTTAGAATAAAGAGATTCTTTATTTTGTCCCAGTGGGAAAATTTAAGATTACAGATTCACTACAGATACAGATAATCAAATTGTCTGAGTTTTATACCTGTATTTTTTAGTACTGGCTATCAATAATAATAGGGAGATTCAAAATAATGACTTAAATCCCCATTTTGAGAAGATATGTTTTTGTGTTTCACCATATCTTATCTGTGTTAAACTCAAGGGTGATTCTATGTCCACACATTTACTCTGGTGTAAAATGTCAGCTCTTGAAGAAAATGGCACATGAAAGTTGGCTAAGGTATAGTTATCCACTCCATATAATTTTTCCATTGAAGTGGTCTGTATGGAAGCAAGAGGCCCTAGTGGTTCCCCTCTCAGTGCCTTGTAATCAATGTCTAATTCTTGTACTTGAGCTGTTGACCGTTCAATATTCGCCACTTACAAAGGGCTTTTACTGGTCCAAGTGTACAGCAGCACAGCATAACCTCAAACCTCCCACTGAATGCTATTCTTTCTACAGCAAAGAAAACCTCAGAATAAACTCTCTTTGGAACAGTTCAAAATGCCAACTTGAAGTAGAACTTGAACAAGAAGTAAGTATGTTAACCTTTATCTATATTGTGCCAAGATGATGAAGTTAAAAGGATACACAGCAAAAACACAACAGAAAAAAATAAAACATAGTAAAATCAAGCTGTTCAAAAACTGCTCCATCAATTCGATGGATTTTCAAACAGGTCTGTCGTTTTGCCCCGTCTGTGTGCGCCTTGTGGAGAAGCCGCTCAAGGCTCCAGTTTGGACGCTTTCAAAGGTGTCTTGCAACTTTCTCTTATAACTCAAACTTTGTAAATAATTAATTGCATTTTTGCAGAGCCTTAAAAGCGCAATAATTCCTACTATGACCTGAACACTGAAAAAAATGAGATTTACCCGAGCCCCGAACGGGTAAAGGAATCCTATTGCTTTCACAATGGTGAAAACAAAAAGGTGGCGGTGCGTGACGGACGCGTCAGCGCCCGTCACTCACCAAAACGTGACGGTTGCGTGCGTTAACTCAAAAGCTTTAAAATGATGTATCACGTGCCATTGAAACCTATATTGTTTTTGCTCGAGACGTCGAAAAAAAAATTCCTTTTTTAGGCCCGAGCCCCGAACGGGGTAAGGGCCTATTGCTTTCACAATGGTGAAAACAAATGGTGGCGGTGCGTGACGGACGCGTCAGCGCCCGTCACTCGCCAAAACGTGACGGTTGCGTGCGTAAACTCAAAAGCTTTAAAATGATGTATCACGTGCCATTGAAACCTATATTGTTTTTTGCTCGAGACGTCGAAAAAAAAATTCCTTTTTTATTTATTTATTAGGCCCGAGCCCCGAACGGGGTAAGGGCCTATTGCTTTCACAATGGTGAAAACAAATGGTGGCGGTGCGTGACGGACGCGTCAGCGCCCGTCACTCGCCAAAACGTGACGGTTGCGTGCGTAAACTCAAAAGCTTTAAAATGATGTATCACGTGCCATTGAAACCTATATTGTTTTTGCTCGAGACGTCGAAAAAAAAAATTCCTTTTTTTATTTATTTATTAGGCCCGAGCCCCGAAAAATGGTGGCCTGACGGACGCGTCAGCGCCCGTTTCACAAAAACGTGACGGTTGCGTGCGTTAACTCAAAAGCTTTAAAATGATGTATCACGTGCCATTGAAACCTATATTGTTTTTGCTCGAGACGTCGAAAAAAAAAAATTCCTTTTTAGGCCCGAGCCCCGAACGGGGTAAGGGCCTATTGCTTTCACAATGGTGACAACAAATGGTGGCGGTGCGTGACGGACGCGTCAGCGCCCGTCACTCACCAAAACGTGACAGTTGCGTGCGTAAACTCAAAAGCTTTAAAATGATGTATCAGGTGCCATTGAAACCTATATTGTTTTTGCTCGAGACGTCAAAAAAAATTCCTTTGAAAAAAAAAAATCCTTTTTTATTAGGCCCGAGCCCCGAACGGGTAAGGGCCTATTGCTTTCACAATGGTGAAAACAAATGGTGGCGGTGCGTGACGGATGCGTCCCCCGTCACTCACCAAAATGTGCCGTGCGTAAACTCAAAAGCTTTAAAATGATGCGCCATTGAAACCTATATTGTTTTTGCTCGAGACGTGCAAAAAAATTCCTTTTTTATTTATTATTAGGCCCGAGCCCGAACGGGGTAAGGGCCTATTGCTTTCACAATGGTGAAAAACAAATGGTGGCGGTGCGTGACGGACGCGTCAGCGCCCGTCACTCACCAAAACGTGACGGTTGCGTGCGTTAAACTCAAAAGCTTTAAAATGATGTATCACGTGCCATTGAAACCTATATTGTTTTTGCTCGAGACGTCGAAAAAAAAATATTATTAGGCCCGAGCCCCGAACGGGGAAAGGGCCTATTGTTTTTGCTCGAGAGATGTCAAATTCTGCACTTTGAGCCTTAATTTCACCCCCTGAACATGCATGAAAAGTTGTAAAATTTTGACCAAACATCAGACCTGGTGAAAAATTTGATATTTTGGTGTTTATTTTTATGGGACTCAAAAAATGCCAGAACAGCGCCACCTACAACAGCCAATGGGAGTTTCAGAGGTCAAGTTTGTCGTAGAGCCATGAAATTCGGTACACATGTTCCTCAAGTCAAGATACGACCGAAATGTTATCATGGCTCCGCCCTCTGACAAACAGGAGGCCCATAAATTTCACTGCAAAATGGAAAAATGAACAGCAAAAGTTTTCATACATGTCGGTTGGAAAGCGACTCCTCCTCGGCCGTTTCACCGATTGGCCTCCATATCACTCCACATTGTCTAAACACATGTACCATCAAAATGACCTCAGGGATTTTTGATCAGTGAAACGTTGTTTGAGCAGCGGAGCGGCAAAATGTGAGTGTTTATTGGCCGTTTTTCACAACCTTCTATTTGCTCCCGTTTACACATACAAATTCCGATTTGCACAAAACTTGAATCCATGGTTCAACTCTAGGGTCTAGGTCATTTGAAAGTGAAATAATTGAACTTGGCTCATTAACGCCCCCTACAGACTATTTCAGAGTTTTTAGTATGAAAAACTCTGAAAACTTTGACTCCATCTGTAGGGGCACTAATGAGCCAAGTTCTTTTATTTCACGTTTAATTGACCTAGACCCTAGAGTTAAACAATGTATTAAAGTTTTGTGCAAATCAGACTTTGTATGTGCAAACGGGAGCAAATTTAATATTGTCCAAAAAGGCCAAAAAAAGGTCACAATTTGCAGCTCCCCTGTTTGAACAACGTTTCACTGATGAAAAATCGCCGAAGTCATTTTCAAGGTACATGTGTTGAGATGATGTGGAGCGATTTTGAGGCGAATCGGTGAAACGGCCGAGGAGGAGTCGCTTTCCAACCGACATGTATGAAAATGATTGCTGTTCATTTTTCCATTTTGCAGTGAAATTTATGGGCTTCCTGTATGTCAGAGGGCGGGGCCATAATAACATTTTTTTCATGTCTTGACTCGAGGAACATGTGTACCGAATTTCATGGCTCTACGACAAACTTGACCTCCGAAAAATCCCATGGGGGTTATTATTAGGCCCGAGCCCCGAACGGGGAAAGGGCCTATTGTTTTTGCTCGAGAGATGTCAAATTCTGCACTTTGAGCCTTAATTTCACCCCCTGAACATGCATGAAAAGTTGTAAAATTTTGACCAAACATCAGACCTGGTGAAAAATTTGATATTTTGGTGTTTATTTTTTATGGGACTCAAAAAATGCCAGAACAGCGCCACCTACAACAGCCAATGGGAGTTTCAGAGGTCAAGTTTGTCGTAGAGCCATGAAATTCGGTACACATGTTCCTCAAGTCAAGATACGACCGAAATGTTATCATGGCTCCGCCCTCTGACAAACAGGAGGCCCATAAATTTCACTGCAAAATGGAAAAATGAACAGCAAAAGTTTTCATACATGTCGGTTGGAAAGCGACTCCTCCTCGGCCGTTTCACCGATTGGCCTCCATATCACTCCACATTGTCTAAACACATGTACCATCAAAATGACCTCAGGGATTTTTGATCAGTGAAACTTTGTTTGAGCAGCGGAGCGGCAAAATGTGAGTGTTTATTGGCCGTTTTTCACAACCCTTCTATTTGCTCCCGTTTACACATACAAATTCCGATTTGCACAAAACTTGAATCCATGGTTCAACTCTAGGGTCTAGGTCATTTGAAAGTGAAATAATTGAACATGGCTCATTAACGCCCCTACAGACTATTTCAGAGTTTTTAGTATGAAAAACTCTGAAAACTTTGACTCCATCTGTAGGGGCACTAATGAGCCAAGTTCTTTTATTTCACGTTTATTTGACCTAGACCCTAGAGTTAAACAATGTATTAAAGTTTTGTGCAAATCAGACTTTGTATGTGCAAACGGGAGCAAATTTAATATTGTCCAAAACGGCCAAAAAAAGGTCACAATTTGCAGCTCCCCTGTTCGAACAACGTTTCACTGATGAAAAATCGCCGAAGTCATTTTCAAGGTACATGTGTTGAGATGATGTGGAGCGATTTTGAGGCGAATCGATGAAACGGCCGAGGAGGAGTCGCTTTCCAACCAACATGTATGAAAATGATTGCTGTTCATTTTTCCATTTTGCAGTGAAATTTATGGGCTTCCTGTATGTCAGAGGGCGGGGCCATAATAACATTTTTTTCATGTCTTGACTTGAGGAACATGTGTACCGAATTTCATGGCTCTACGACAAACTTGACCTCCGAAAAATCCCATGGGGGTTATTATTAGGCCCGAGCCCCGAACGGGGAAAGGGCCTATTGTTTTTGCTCGAGAGATGTCAAATTCTGCACTTTGAGCCTTAATTTCACCCCCTGAACATGCATGAAAAGTTGTAAAATTTTGACCAAACATCAGACCTGGTGAAAAATTTGATATTTTGGTGTTTATTTTTATGGGACTCAAAAAATGCCAGAACAGCGCCACCTACAACAGCCAATGGGAGTTTCAGAGGTCAAGTTTGTCGTAGAGCCATGAAATTCGGTACACATGTTCCTCAAGTCAAGATACGACCGAAATGTTATCATGGCTCCGCCCTCTGACAAACAGGAGGCCCATAAATTTCACTGCAAAATGGAAAAATGAACAGCAAAAGTTTTCATACATGTCGGTTGGAAAGCGACTCCTCCTCGGCCGTTTCACCGATTGGCCTCCATATCACTCCACATTGTCTAAACACATGTACCATCAAAATGACCTCAGGGATTTTTGATCAGTGAAACGTTGTTTGAGCAGCGGAGCGGCAAAATGTGAGTGTTTATTGGCCGTTTTTCACAACCTTCTATTTGCTCCCGTTTACACATACAAATTCCGATTTGCACAAAACTTGAATCCATGGTTCAACTCTAGGGTCTAGGTCATTTGAAAGTGAAATAATTGAACTTGGCTCATTAACGCCCCCTACAGACTATTTCAGAGTTTTTAGTATGAAAAACTCTGAAAACTTTGACTCCATCTGTAGGGGCACTAATGAGCCAAGTTCTTTTATTTCACGTTTAATTGACCTAGACCCTAGAGTTAAACAATGTATTAAAGTTTTGTGCAAATCAGACTTTGTATGTGCAAACGGGAGCAAATTTAATATTGTCCAAAACGGCCAAAAAAAGGTCACAATTTGCAGCTCCCCTGTTTGAACAACGTTTCACTGATGAAAAATCGCCGAAGTCATTTTCAAGGTACATGTGTTGAGATGATGTGGAGCGATTTTGAGGCGAATCGGTGAAACGGCCGAGGAGGAGTCGCTTTCCAACCGACATGTATGAAAATGATTGCTGTTCATTTTTCCATTTTGCAGTGAAATTTATGGGCTTCCTGTATGTCAGAGGGCGGGGCCATAATAACATTTTTTTCATGTCTTGACTTGAGGAACATGTGTACCGAATTTCATGGCTCTACGACAAACTTGACCTCCGAAAAATCCCATGGGGGTTATTATTAGGCCCGAGCCCCGAACGGGGAAAGGGCCTATTGTTTTTGCTCGAGAGATGTCAAATTCTGCACTTTGAGCCTTAATTTCACCCCCTGAACATGCATGAAAAGTTGTAAAATTTTGACCAAACATCAGACCTGGTGAAAAATTTGATATTTTGGTGTTTATTTTTTATGGGACTCAAAAAATGCCAGAACAGCGCCACCTACAACAGCCAATGGGAGTTTCAGAGGTCAAGTTTGTCGTAGAGCCATGAAATTCGGTACACATGTTCCTCAAGTCAAGATACGACCGAAATGTTATCATGGCTCCGCCCTCTGACAAACAGGAGGCCCATAAATTTCACTGCAAAAATGGAAAAATGAACAGCAAAAGTTTTCATACATGTCGGTTGGAAAGCGACTCCTCCTCGGCCGTTTCACCGATTGGCCTCCATATCACTCCACATTGTCTAAACACATGTACCATCAAAATGACCTCAGGGATTTTTGATCAGTGAAACTTTGTTTGAGCAGCGGAGCGGCAAAATGTGAGTGTTTATTGGCCGTTTTTCACAACCTTCTATTTGCTCCCGTTTACACATACAAATTCCGATTTGCACAAAACTTGAATCCATGGTTCAACTTTAGGGTCTAGGTCATTTGAAAGTGAAATAATTGAACATGGCTCATTAACGCCCCCTACAGACTATTTCAGAGTTTTTAGTATGAAAAACTCTGAAAACTTTGACTCCATCTGTAGGGGCACTAATGAGCCAAGTTCTTTTATTTTACTTTCAATTGACCTAGACCCTAGAGTTAAACAATGTATTAAAGTTTTGTGCAAATCAGACTTTGTATGTGCAAACGGGAGCAAATTTAATATTGTCCAAAACGGCCAAAAAAAGGTAACAATTTGCAGCTCCCCTGTTCGAACAACGTTTCACTAATAAAAAATCGCCGAAGTCATTTTCAAGGTACATGTGTTGAGATGATGTGGAGCGATTTTGAGGCGAATCGGTGAAACGGCCGAGGAGGAGTCGCTTTCCAACCGACATGTATGAAAATGATTGCTGTTCATTTTTCCATTTTGCAGTGAAATTTATGGGCTTCCTGTATGTCAGAGGGCGGGGCCATAATAACACTTTTTTCATGTCTTGACTTGAGGAACATGTGTACCGAATTTCATGGCTCTACGACAAACTTGACCTCAGAAAAATCCCATGGGGGTTATTATTAGGCCCGAGCCCCGAACGGAAAAGGGCCTATTGTTTTTGCTCGAGAGATGTCAAATTCTGCACTTTGAGCCTTAATTTGACCCCCTGAACATGCATGAAAAGTTGTAAAATTTTGCCCAAAAATCAGACCTGGCGAAAAATTTGATATTTTGGTGTTTATTTTAATGGGACTCAAAAAATGCCGGAACAGCGCCACCTACAACAGCCAAAATAATACCCCTATGGGACTTTTAGAGATCAAGTTTGTCGTAGAGCCATGAAATTCGGTACACATGTTCCTATAGTCAAGACAAGAAAAAAAATATTATTATGGCTCCACCCCCTGACAAACAGGAAGCCCAGAAATTTCACTGCAAAATGGCAAAATGAACAGCAAAAGTTTTCATACATGTTGTTGGAAAGCGACTCCTCCTCGGCCGTTTCACCGATTCGCCTCAAAATCGCTCCACATCATCTCAACACATTTACCTTCAAAATGACCTCAGGGATTTTTGATTAGTGAAACATTGTTTGAGCAGCGGAGCGGCAAAATGTGACCTTTTTTGGCCGTTTTTGACAACATTAAAATTTGCTCCCGTTTGCACAAACAAAGTCTGATTGCAAAACTTTAATACATTGTTCAACTCTAGGGTCTAGGTCATTTGAAAGTCAAATGATTCAAATTGACACAATATCGCCCCCTACAGACTATTTCAAAATTTTAGATGGGCATTTTCAAATTTAGTTTTTCAAAATGTTTGAAATTTTGCACAAAAATCTGTTTTGCCCTCTTGATTCATAAAGTCAATAGGGTCCAAGGCTTATTTTTTACCCTGTTGCCGTGGCGACGACAAACGCTCCCCATTCATTGCAAATGTACACCTCACACAAACATCAAACCAGCCTCGGCCGTTTCACCGATTCGCCTCAAAATCGCTCCACATCATCTCAACACATGTACCTTCAAAATGACTTCAGGGAATTTTGATCCGTGAAACGTTGTTTGAGCAGCGGAGCGGCAAAATGTGAGGGTTTTTTTGGCTCTTTTTGACAACATTAATTTTGCTCCTGTTTGCACAAACAAAGTCTGATTTGCACAAAACTTTAATCCATTGTTCAATTCCAGGGTTTAGGTCAGGTTAAAGTGAAATATTGGAAATTGGCCCATTAGCGCCCCCTACAGACTGTGTCAAAGTTTACATGGGGAGCCAAACCAGCTCTACTTATCATATTCATTACAATTTGACTAACATTCTTCTATGGCTACGGAACAAATCATCACACGGCGGGACCACCTCCTTTTAGCGGTGCTGCGTGGTACGGTGTGGTGCGGCGTAGTGCGGGGCGTTGTGGAGCGGCGCTTTGCGGCTTGGTGCGGGGCGGCGTGGTGCGGGGCGGCGTGGTGCGGGGAGTGCGCGCGGTGCATGGAGTCGCGCGGTGCGGCGAGGGCCGTTCGACGCCGCTTGCGGCTTTAATTCGGCCCGAGCCCCGAGGGGGTAAGGGCCTATTGCTTTCACAATGGTGAAAACAAATGGTGGCGGTGCGTGACGGACGCGTCAGCGCCCGTCACTCACCAAAACGTGACAGTTGCGTGCGTAAACTCAAACGCTTTAAAATTATGTATCACGGGCCATTGAAACCTATATTGTTTTTGCTCGAGACGTTAAAAAAAATTCCTTTTTTATTTCTTTCTTTCTTTTTTCTTCTGCACTTTGAGCCTTAATTTGACCCCCTGAACATGCATGAAAAGTTGTTAATTTTGGCCCAAAAATCAGACCTGGCGAAAAATTTGATATTTTGGTGTTTTTTTTTATGGGACTCAAAAAATGCCAGAACAGCGCCACCTACAACAGCCAAAATAATACCCCTATGGGACTTTTCGGAGGTCAAGTTTGTCGTAGAAACATGAGATTTAGTACACATGTTCCTCAAGTCAAGACAAGAAAAAAATATTATTATGGCTCCGCCCTCTGACAAACAGGAAGCCCATAAATTTCACTGCAAAATAGAAAAATGAACAGCAAAAGTTTTCATACATGACGGTTGGAAAGCGACTCCTCCTCGGCCGTTTCACCGATTCGCCTCAAAATCGCTCCACATCATCTCAACACATGTACCTTCAAAATGACCTCAGGGATTTTTGATCAGTGAAACATTGTTTGAGCAGCGGAGCGGCAAAATGTGACCTTTTTTTGGCCGTTTTTGACAACATTAAATTTGCTCCCGTTTGCACAAGCAAAGTCTGATTTGCACAAAACTTGAATCCATGCTTCAACTCTTGGGTCTAGGTCATTTGAAAGTTAGAATTTTGAAATTGGCTCTATAGCGCCACCTACAACAGCCAATTTAAAAATGCCTATGGGAGGGGTTCGAGGTCAAAATTTTTGTAGAACCATGTAATTTGGTACACATGTTCCTCAAGTCAAGACATGGAAAAAATGTAATTATGGCTAATCCCTCTGACAAACAGGAAGCCCATAAATTTCACTGCAAAATGGAAAAATGAAAACCAATCATTCTCATATACGTCGGTTGGAAAGCGACTCCTCCTCGGCCGTTTCACCGATTCGCCTCAAAATCGCTCCACATCATCTCAACACATGTACCTTCAAAATGACCTCAGGGATTTTTGATCAGTGAAAGATTGTTTGAGCAGCGGAGCGGCAAAATGTGACATTTTTTTGGCCGTTTTTGACAACATTAAATTTGCTCCCGTTTGCACAAACAAAGTCTGATTTGCACAAAACTTTAATACATTGTTCAACTCTAGGGTCTAGGTCGTTTGAAGGTGAATTAATTCAAATTGACACATTAGCGCCCCCTACAGACTATTTCAAAATGTTAGATGGGCCTTTTCAAATTTAGTTTTTTCAAAATGTTTGAAATTTTGCACATAAATCTGTTTTGCCCTGTTGATTCAAAAAGTCAATAGGGTCCAAGGCTTATTTTTTACCCTGTTGCCGTGGCGACGAGAAACGCTCCCCATTCATTGCAAATGTACACCTCACACAAACATCAAACCAGCCTCGGCCGTTTCACCGATTCACCTCAAAATTGCTCCACATCCTCTCAACACATGTACCATCAAAATGACTTCAGGGAATTTTGATCCGTGAAACGTTGTTTGAGCAGCGGAGCCGCAAAATGTGAGGGTTTTTTTGGCTCTTTTTGACAACATTAATTTTGCTCCTGTTTGCACAAACAAAGTCTGATTTGCACAAAACTTTAATCCATTGTTCAATTCCAGGGTTTAGGTCAGGTTAAAGTGAAATATTGGAAATTGGCCCATTAGCGCCCCCTACAGACTGTGTCAAAGTTTACATGGGGAGCCAAACCAGCTCTACTTATCATATTCATTACAATTTGACTAACATTCTTCTATGGCTACGGAAACAAATCATCACACGGCGGTGCCAGCTCCTTTTAGCGGTGCCAGCTCCTTTTAGCGGTGCTGCGGCGTAGTGCGGGGCGTTGTGGAGCGGCGCGTTGCGTCTTGGTGCGGGGCGGCGTGGTGCGGGACGGCATGGTGCAGGGCGGCTTGGTGCGGGGCGGCATGGTGCGGGGAGTGCGCGCGGTGCAGGGAGTCGCGCGGTGCGGCGAGGGCCGTTCGACGCCGCTTGCGGCTTTAATTTCTTTCTTTCTTTCTTTTTTCTTCTGCACTTTGAGCCTTAATTTGACCCCCTGAACATGCATGAAAAGTTGTTAATTTTGGCCCAAAAATCAGACCTGGCGAAAAATTTGATATTTTGGTGTTTATTTTTATGGGACTCAAAAAATGACAGAACAGCGCCACCTACAACAGCCAAAATAATACCCCTATGGGACTTTTCGGAGGTCAAGTTTGTCGTAGAAACATGAGATTTGGTACACATGTTCCTCAAGTCAAGACAAGAAAAAAATATTATTATGGCCCCGCCCTCTGACAAACAGGAAGCCCATAAATTTCACTGCAAAATGGAAAATGAACAGCAAAAGTTTTCATACATGTCGGTTGGAAAGCGACTCCTCCTCGGCCGTTTCACCGATTCGCCTCAAATTCGCTCCACATCATCTCAACACATGTACCTTCAAAATGACCTCAGGGATTTTTGATCAGTGAAACATTGTTTGAGCAGCGGAGCGGCAAAATGTGACCTTTTTTTGGCCGTTTTTGACAACATTAAATTTGCTCCCGTTTGAACAAACAAAGTCTGATTTGTACAAAACTTTAATACATTGTTGAACTCTAGGGTCTAGGTCATTTGAAAGTGAATTAATTCAAATTGACACATTAGCGCCCCTACAGACTATTTCAAAGTTTTAGATGGGCATTTTCAAATTTAGTTTTTTCAAAATGTTTGAAATTTTGCACATAAATCTGTTTTGCCCTCTTGATTCAAAAAGTCAATTGGGTCCAAGGCTTATTTTTTACCCTGTTGCCGTGGCGACGAGAAACGCTCCCCATTCTTTGCAAATGTACACCTCACACAAACATCAAACCAGCCACGGCCGTTTCACCGATTTGCCTCAAAATCGCTCCACATCATCTCAACACATGTACCATCAAAATGACTTCAGGGAATTTTGATCAGTGAAACATTTTTCGAGCAGCAGAGCGCCAAAAAGTGGCGTATTTTTTTCAGTTTTTGACGATAGAAAAATTGCTTCCGTTTGCACAAACAAAGTCTGATTTGCACAAAACTTGAATCCATGGATCAACTCTTGGGTCTAGGTCATTTGAAATTTAAAATTTAGAAATTGGCTCTATAGCGCCACCTACAACAGCCAATTTAAAAATGCCTCTGGGAGGAGTTTGAGGTCAAAATTGTCATAGAACCATGTAATTTGGAACACATGTTCCTCAAGTCAAGTCATGGAAAAAATGTAATTATGGCTAAGCCCTCTGACAAACAGGAAGCCCATAAATTTCATTGCAAAATGGAAAAATGAAAACCAATCATTTTATACACGTCGGTTGGTAAGCGACTCTTCCTCCGCCGTTTCACCGATTGGCCTCAAAATTGTTCCAAATCATCTCAACACATTTACCTTCAAAATTACTTCAGGGAATTTTGATCAGTGAAACGTTGTTTGAGCAGCGGAGCAGCAAAATGTGAGGGTTTTTTTGCCGTTTTTGACAACATTAATTTTTTTCCCGTTTAGACAAACAAAGTCTGATTTGCATTAAACTTGAATCCATTGTTCAACTCCAGGGTTTAGGTCAGGTGAAAGTGAAATATTTGAAATTGGCCCATTAGCGCCCCCTACAGACTGAATCAAAGTTTACATGGGGAGCCAAACCAGCTCTACTTATCATAGTCATTACAATTTGACTAACAATCTTCTATGGCTACGGGAACAAATCATCACACGGCGGCGCCACCTCCTTTGAGCGGTGCTGCGTGGTACGGTGTGGTGCGGCGTAGTGCGGGGCGTTGTGGAGCGGCGCGTTGCGGCTTGGTGCGGGGCGGCGTGATGCGGGACGGCGTGGTGCGGGGTGGCTTGGCAAGGGGTGGTGCGCGCGTTGCGGGGGGTGCGCGCGGTGCGGGGAGTTGCGCGGTGCGGCGAGGGCCGTTCGACGCCGCTTGCGGCTTTAATATTTATTCTGGGTTTTTAAGCTGTTTTGAGGTAATTATCAAATAAAAGCTTGATATATTTGTGTAATCGGCCTGACAGCACCCGAGATTTAAACAAGGAAAAAGATTTAAACATGAACCAAAAATAAAAAAAAATTGTGAAATTGCTTTGTGGCTGGAGTGCCTGACTTTTAGTTTGTTCTGTTAAGTTATATACCTGATCCCAGTAGTTTGGAAGTATAAAAGTAATCTGTACAATAACTGTTGCTGGATTATTGAGTGCACCTGTGTATCAACCACATCATCTGCATTTAAAAGAGAAAGTCTAGTTTTGTTTTGCCACACTTATATATATTATAATCCTAACTCTTTACCAACAGCGGCTAGAGCAAAACAAAGCTGATGGACTCCTGTTTAACTGGTGTTTATGACAGGTGTCTCATCTCTAACTAAACTTGATGGAGTCAAAATAATAAGTCCATAAACTCTGCTCTGACAATTGCAAAAATCACATAAAAACAAGACTGTGAAATATTTCCCTGCACTTCCCTGTGTTGCTCCACCCCACCAGGAAGCAAGCATGTGGTTGAAATACGGTATTATCATTTAAAACATTGTAAAAGGCATTCTATATGATTTCATAACAATAAAAAACAGATTTAACGGGGGATAAAAAGGATATATGTGAAAAATATACAGTTAATAATTTACTAAGTTCATTGTTGTTGGTTGGCGGAGACATGTGAAATGCTCCTACGCAGCAAAGTCTGGTGTTCTTTTTGAAAATAAACTGCAGAGTGAGGACAGGACGCAACTCTCTTCTCCTCTGTTTAATTCACTCACTAAACAACCATGTACCTTTCCCAAACTCACGGAGAAGAGGGCGCAACATAATAAGCATAGACTGTAAATATTAACGAAAATAGTCACGCCTATCTCTGCTGTTGAACCCAATGTGCCACCACTTTTGCCTTCCGTGGCCTTTTGCCCAACTACAAGCCAATTGAGGAGGGTGTTATAAGGTTAACTGGCACGAGCCCCATTCATTTAACGAGTCCACAAAAGTCCACAGCGGCTAAACTAGGCCGGTCCAAAAAAATATATATACTCCCCTCAGCATTGATACGCATCACGAATGTAACGTTGTTGTGAGCTGACTCACCTCTAAAGCTGTGCAGGGCAGGTACTGGTTAGTTCTGTGATGGGAGACCTCTAGGAACATCAAGTGTCACATTGGGGCGGCTGCGGCTGTAAAGTGCCAAACTTTACATGGGGGGACACTTCACCCCCATCGCTTAGAATGAGTCCGGTGTGTGTGTGTGAATGGTTGGTGGTGGTGGGCGCTTCTGTCAGTGTGACCCAGGGCATCTGTGGCTGCGTTATTAGTTTATCACCAATGTGTTTGAAATGAAAGAATTATGATACGTGAAGCATCGTTGACTGTCCAAAAAGCGCTAGATAAAACTGATGCATTATTATTATTATTATTATTATTATAGTTAAATATTAAGGGTGGCCAGACTAAAGTGTCCCTCTTACTAAAAAGTCTGGACACCCCAGACTTGTGAGTCACTACATGATAAGCAGGGTAAAGCAGACAGAAGCACAATGTGTCTTCTGTGAGTTCTATCTGAAGACAACTTGTAGTCTGTGACGAATACAGCCTCTCCTATCTTATCTCCCAACGGCACCGCTCTTCATTCATCAGCCCAAAGTGCCGCACACAAGTCTTCCCAACAATTTCTCTTTGAACGAGTAAATATGTGAATTCAAAGACAACAGAAGCCTTCGCAGCAGCAGGTTGACGTGAATTAATGGGCCGTGCTTATCTGCTCGGAGCTGACTGAAGACACTTGCTGAGCCTGTGAACTATGAGAGATGGTCCGTGGTTCTAAAGCAGTCTCTGATTCATCAACTGGCCGCACACTTTAAATCTCCCCCTGGTCCGCTGTGGAGATTTCGCTATCTGACTAATGATCTATTCCTCGGCTCTCGGACAATGCCAGAAACTCTACGTAAGACTCCAACCAACCGTGGGTTTAGAGGATTTGGAAAGAAAGAAGCAAATATCTGCACACACACAAACCTAAATCCTACTTTATTATAGTGGTGTTTGCTCTTTTATATGAGGATATCGATCTGGAGTGACGTACAGAGATGTCTGGCAGGATTTGCAATTTTATCAAGGTAACCTTTCAGTTGTTCAGTTTATCGCGTAGTTCGTGAAGTAGGAAGACTTAAAGGAGAACAATCTCTGTCTGCAATGATTTGAGAAGAGAGTTTCTGTAATATTTTAATTTGGAATTATATCCTCTTTTATATGTGCCCCAGGTAACAGGTCAACATGTACCTTTTCTGAACAAAACTTTAAAGTGGAGTTTCAAGCAGAGAGAAGAATGAGACTCTCAGTTGGGTTGCCAGTTTGTAAGGAAAAGGATGAAGGACACAAAATGCAGGACTTCCAAAATATAAGATTTAATAAACACAAACACAATCCAGAATACAGAGCTAAAAACTCAAACCAGGACAAAACAGGGACAAAACCACAATGGACCAACAACAAAGGGAGAGGAGCACAGGGTTTGAATACACACAGGGACACACAGGTGACAGGCAATTAAACAGAACAGACATGAAAACAGACAATGAAGAACAAATATATCAAAATAAAGCAAGGAAAAGTAATCAAAAAATCCACACCGTAACAGTACCCCCCCTCCAGGGGACAGCTTCCAGATGTCCCAACAGAACAGAACACAGGAGGGTGGTGGGGGTCTGGAGGAGGGTCAAGAGGTAGTTCCATGGGGTAGCCAAGCAGGACACAAGCTGGAACCCAGTGGAGACCTCCAGAAACACGGGACCACCCCGGATGGACCATACGCCCAGCGGTGGCACAAGACGAGGCCCAGGAAACGACCACCCCAGACGGAGAACTTTGTCCGGCAGTGGTTCTGTGTTAGGGGCAGGGTGAGGTCCACAACAAGGAAAAAAAGAATCCAGGTTGACATCCCACAAGGCCAGGAGAACAGGGTACCACTCTGAACGGAGAGGGATGACCGGCGGTCAATACAAAAGTGCAATTGTGAACTTTTATTACAAATGTATGTTGTACATATTGTGCCTTGCTTGGGCGGTCCACGTGGAGGGCCAGACCCATGTCTGTATGTGTGTGAGTGTGTGTTTATGTGTGTGTGTTTTGTGTTAAACACAAATGAGCAGTGAAATGATGATTGAACGGAGTGTACGGATGGCTAAGGCCAGGCTATGTATTTGCATTTTTAAAATAAATCATTATCACTATACATCTTTATTATAGCGCAATGACATTTTCTTCAGTTTAAATATCAAAAGTTTGATTACAAATATTTGAAAAAAGAGCCAAGAAATCCAGTGTTTTTGGATGGTTTGTATCATATCATAGGCCTGGTGCTCTGGGTGCAGCTCTGACTGTCACCTCCTGACCCAGAAATGGATTAAGGGGAAGAAAATGGATGGATGGATGAATAAACATTGCACATCTTCCTTTAACATGAAAATAATATTATAAGTTTTCCTTGATTCCAAACAGCTGATGATATAAACAAAACTGTTCTCCTCATACAGCTTGACTTTGGAAAATGAACAACTAAATCTCAAGAGCCGACCTGCCGAGTCAAATGTTGATGTTAGTCCACTACATGTTTGTGCCAGAAGACCCTGATATCAGCGTGAATGGATCTAAAAACAACTCCAGGTCTGTTTTTTTTCACAAGCAACAAAGTTAATGTGTCTCCTTAAAGACACAGGTGCTCAGCCAATCAAGCAAGAGGACTGTCTGGCTCAGAAACACATTATCTTTCATCATTAGACAAAGTCATTAACTCTCCACAACTTCACTTAAAGAGAAGAAAAGTAAGTTTCTCGACTCAATTAGCCGCCCTCTATCTTCCAGATGGAGGCTCGGAGACTGGATCTGGCAGCCACCCGCAGCCCCAGGGCCTGTGGCTGAAGGAAGCGTTCTGTCAGCGGGACAGGTGGCGGAGTGAAGCCCGACATCTGCCCAGGCCCCGGCTCCAGATGTGGCGACACGGAACAGGCAGACAATTCAACACCGGCTCAGAACCTAAAAGCCAGGCATCGGGAAGAGCGTATGGACCCCATTTCGCTGTTGTAAATCGGTGACAATTAAGATTAAGGGATTCTTTATTCGTGGGGAAATTTCAGTGTTGCATCCCCGGTTACATAACAGTTGGAATGAGGAGCATACAGCAAATTTATACTAAAATAAAATAAAATCTCTAACTTTAGTGTGACATTTTAAGCAAACATCTCATAATAAGGAAGCAAATACAAGTCTATGAGCAGCTTTATTTTTATGTGAATGAATTCCAATGTGGTTTTGCTGCAAATGGCAAATACATGGTCTGATTTCTGATATATTGTTTTAACTCTTTAATGTTTTCATCAACCATTTGGTGGATCACTTTTTGAGACACTGTATCTACTTGAACCTGGGAACTGGTTTAGGCCTGTTTACTATCAAACTGCATTTCAACCATTTGGTAAAATATAATATAGATATAAAGAGGTGTAAATAATGATTTTAACATGTTTTCACATTTCTATCTTTTGAGTGATTGTCACTTGTTTTCACATTCATGTATTTTTCAGACATAAATGTTAAAAAGAAAGCATTGTCATATGCTGCCAAAAATGTTTTCTTATAAGATAAAGACAGAATCCTGTGATTTGCAGGGTTTCACTTTTTGACAAACAACTTTAATTAATAATGAAATTAAAAAAACGTTGTTGTCCCACAGAAATGCTGGAACTATATTTTCTTGCATGTTGTGTCATGTGTCTCTGTTTGTACATGAAAGTACTTTACCTGTCACTCCAGTTGATGCATGTAGGAAAAAAAACAATATATATTTAGTTTTAGAATAATACATTTGGTTTCTCTGATAATGCCAGGTGTAAAAACAGCATATTTGTCACTTTCGGCTGAGAGCTGATTGGCTGAGCATACCTGGTCCAATATTTGACATTCTGTCAAAGTATGTGAAAGAAGACGAGAAAAATGTTTACTTGTAAAATGTAGTGATTAAACCAAACTGTTTTAAGAGTGAGTTACACGGATTATATTATAGTTTTTATTTTGCGGGTCTCGGCTCAAAAGTGGCCAAAATGACGTGCGCTGACATGCGCTGACATGCTTGCAATACCAACCCGGGCCGATGGGGGTGGACCCGGAATAAGAATTAGCCAATGCTAACATATAACATCTTCTTACCTCTCGAAAACGTCTTTACAGGATGGTCCAAAAGTCGGCTCTTGGCCCAAAGCTCAGTTCTACATGTGTGTCAATGCTGAGGGGGGTGAATTTTTTCGGACCGCTCTAGTTAAGTCGCTGTGATTTTTTTAAGGCACTTGTTAAATGAATGGGGCTCGTGCCGGTTTTTCACATTTTCCAGCCCTCGCGGCTATTTTGAAACTGCCCATAGATCGCGGAAGTTGTAGCATATTAGTTAGAACGGCGGAGATAGGCATGACTACATCCGTTAACATGTACAGTCTATGATTGTATAGCATTAAACAGTAGATATAGCAACAGTCACAAAAAATTTAGAATCAGAATTATTATTATTAGTATTGCCATAGTATGTAAAAAGAAGTCAAAAGCAAGGAATTTAATAGATAGACATGCATTAAAAAAATCTTAGTAACGTTTTTACTGTACAAGTATAAACAACTTTACATTTAACAGTGCAGGTTTAAGTGTCAGTACATTGCATAAACTAATAAATACTAAATACTAAATGTACTAAATGCTTGAAACAAGGGTTTTTATCTAAATTTGAGTATTTTCAGACTGGATCTTAAAATTAGATTTGCCAATGGAAAAACCTGTTTATTTTGTTTTTAAGTGCTGTTGCAAATTATTTCTCATTCTAAGGGAGACATTTCTTGTATCTTTTAAAAAAAAAGACATTTTTGGACAGTCAACATGTTTTCAAATGTAAGATAAAAACACTTTTGCAGTGTAGCCTTTCTTTACAGGCGAGGGATCCCCTGATTATAAAGTTACACACCTCTGCTTTAATTTACCACCACACCGCTTCCTAAAGTCCCACCCTGAGAATTTGTCAGTCACACCGGGCTGTTGTTTGTGTCTCCAGCTGATTACTGAAGCAGATGTGGCTTATGAATAATTACTCTGACAGATTTCCTCCGAGTGGATCACAGATGAGCCCAACACGAGACAATGAACTGTTTCAACATTATTAAAAGGAAAACGGCACGTCTCCAGCTGTTGTATGAAACATGTTCACTTCATTTCATCAAGTCAATTAGCCCAAGAGTGCCAGGACATCGTTTACAATTACAGCGTCAATAACGGCCGGCTCGAGTGGCTACGCGCATATCAAGTCGTTTTCCAGAGATTTGGTAATCAGTTTAAAATGCGAGAGAAGCTGGTGATTGGGAGAAAGTGCCAGAAGTGTTTGGTATTTTGGGAATATTTACTTTAATACCTAAAGAATACTAATAATAATAACATATTGGTTTTATACAGCGCTTTTCAGGACACTCAAAGACATTTCACTCCATACACAGTGGTGATAAACTACTATTGTAGCCACAGCTGCCCTGGGGCTCACTGACAGAAATGAGGCAACCAGTTTGTGCCATCTGTCCCTCTGACTGTCACAAACCAGACTCATTATAGGCAATTTTGGTAAAGTGTCTTGTCCACTGTGGCCCCTGTTGTTTCCAGAGGTCTCCCATCACATACTAACCAGGCCCTGCCCTGCACAGCTTCAGAGGACTGACAAGCTCTGCATGAAGATTTATGCAGGTAAAATCTTCAACAGGCTTCTACTCTGACAATATTAAAATTCAAGTTAGAAACAGATCTTTAGCTGTGCATACATCTGAAGCATTGTATCTTCACTCTTTGTAGAGGAGTGCAAGTTTCTGGATTTAACTCTGTCTAACGACCTGAAATGGGTCAAAAACACTGACCGGGTTGTTAAAAAAGCTCGTCAGCGTCTTTACTTCCTGCATAGAATTTACCACTAACTCTAAGATTCTGCTTAACTTTTATCGCTGCACCATTGAGAGTTTACTTGTTGGTTCTGTGTCTGTCTCGACATGCTAAGTTTTTTTCCACAAGCTGCTATCAGTTTGAACAGAGCACTTTAAATGATCTTGCACTGTTTTTTAGTCGGTCGATTTTCATAGTGACATTGTTTACTTTTATTTGCTTTATTTCTGTACTTTTAATGCTGTTTTATGTCTGCACTTGTCCTGCGTACACTGGGAACTTTTACTAATGTATTCCAATGTGGTTTTACTGCAAATGGTGAATAAAATGAATCTGATTCTGATCTATAATGTACCGTTTACTTTTTAATTTATGATTTTACTGCCTTGTGTGATTCTATCTTGCACTTTGAGTTGCCTTTATACTGTGTTATACTAGCAGACTTACAGTACATTGCCTTCCTTTTCTGGTGCAAAAACATTCTTTGGATGGTATTCAGAAATGAACAACAAAAGAACAACAAATATACAAGCAAATATTCAGAACAAACTAAAATTACTGTTAAAGATGCATCTATCCAACTTCCAATCCAATTATATTTGTAGGGCACTTTATAAACAAGAAAAGTTCTGTTTCCACCAGCCCAACTTGCCCCTACTCCACTCTACCTCACCCTGCTCACCTCAGCTCTACTCCACCCCCATTTGGACCTCCATAACATGCTACTACTTTCCTCGTAAGGCTTTCACACTACATACAGTCTTCTTATGGAATCTTCAGAGCGGTTGTGAGTCGCTGATGTCCTCGCGCTGACGACATCCTGGCGCTGATTAACGCAGTGCTCCATCACTCCCCCCCCCCCACCCACCCTAATGATCTGATGGTGGTTTTTTTAATTAAAGCGGGCAGATTGGATGGTGTGCCCGCCCTTCATTGAGCTCTTATCGGTGAGCTGAAATGAGTAGAGCCAACACACAAAGAGCTGCGTGCGAGCAACATGACTGACGGCCGCGGCGCTTATCTGATCCGCAGCGGCGCCAATGACACAGCAGAGGACAAAGAGATCGACCCGGGCTGCGAGCTGGAGAGCGTCAACACCAAATATGTACTGTTAATCTCTCGAATCCGATTCCACAATGTTTGCTCCTTTAGTGCCGACTGGTGAAAGTGAGACGCCATTGTTACCAACTTTCTGCTCGTGCTGGTGATCTCCCAAAGAAGACAACTTGTATATTTTACTTCCATGATGCATATTTGACTTTTTTGATGCAAGCATTTAGATTTGACAGTGGAAACACAATTAGCCCAATCAATTATGGATACTTCCTGGCAGCAGCACTTACAGGAAGGTCTTTTACAGTTGGTTCATCCATACATCCGTATTGAGTGACAGGTAAAGACTGCTGCATTGGAAGACCAACCACTTAAGTCATCTTTAGTTGTAATTTTATTTATATAGTGCCTTTCACAGACCAGTCACAAAGCGCTTAACAATTATTGCAGTTGTTTGTCTCTCACTCCACACAGAGATAGGAGCAGGGGTCTCCATACAGGAGGCGCATGCCAGACCTATTGTGTATCGTTGCAGGGGTAGGATAAACCGAAGCACCCAGAGGTTACCCACACAGACACGGAGAGAACATGCAAACTCCACACAGAAAGGCCTGGACCTTGCTGTGAGGCACAACCACTAACCACTGTGCCACCATGCTGCCCAAACTTAAGTAAGATCCAGATTTTTAAAAAGCTTCAAACACCCCTGACTACATTGATAGATGGATAGATAGCGACTGTATTAAGTCAGAGTCTATCGAGCAGCAAAAAGACTGGATAGACTAGATAGAGCCTGTTCCACCCAAAACCTTCTCTAGTCACGAAAGGATCTTTTAACCCTGGAGCACCCTTGGTAACACATTATGCAACATAAAGGTCAATGGCTATGGCAAAAGAAGTATGACTTTTTGGTTTAATGCATTAACTACATTTTTGTACCCAAAGAACCCAAAGAAGCAAATATGCTACATTACCAAATTTGGTCATTGCTTTCCAAAAATAGCGCAGATAATTTTCTTCAACAAATATGTTTATGTGTGAAGTGTGTCTCTGTGATGGGGAGAAGTGTGAACTCTTTGGGAGCTGTGCTGGAGAGAAGGATGAGGGCTCTAATGCAGGGCATCCTGGGTAACTCCAGACACCCTCTGCATAACACTGTGGCCGCTCAGAGGAGTAATCGCAGCAACAGGCTCCTATCACTACGCTGCCGAACGGAACGTTTCAAAAGATCCTTTGTGCCTTCGGCTGTCAGACTGTATAACAAACCTGACTGACTGTCAAACCTGACTAACTGTACTACAACAACAAGAAAAGAGTCTTCTGCTGCTGGACACCTGAATTTCTCCTATTAGGGATCAATAAAGTATTTATCTATCCAGCTATCTATGTCTGGTTTCTGGGGTTAAACACACATCAAAACTACAGTTGTTTTTAGATCCACTAGAGGTCTACATCTCTAAAAGCACCTGTTTCATGCCGCAATCATACAATCTCAGAAAACTGAAGATTCGACTTCTCAGGAAGTCGGAAATTGAAGTCGGAAACTCAATTGTCCCTGAGTTCCCAAATTTGCGTCACTGTGACATGTGTCAGATTGACTGAGAGGGGATTTGATTCATATCACACTGATAATTTGACCTGGCAAAATAAATATATGTATGTCAAAGATCAATATGAAATTACAATTTGTGAATTCATGAGCACAAAATCATAGCAGAAATATTCAAGAATCACATGTATTATAAGGAACAACATATTTACTCATATTTAAGAAAATCCGGTGGCATTTCTGTCCATTTCTGTATTATTTTTGTCACTGCTGCATGTTTACGTGTGTATGCGTGTGTATATGTGTGTGCGCTCACTCCTCATGAACCCTCTGATTTTGAGAAGACAGGAGATTACATCAATATCTGAGTTTCCAAGGAGGCATGAAGGAGGATTGGGTCCAGTAATAGAACGATGTCATTGTACCATATTTGACATCACACAGTTTAAAACAGAAGTATTGTCCATGAATTTGTTTTGGCCATTTCTCAAGTGAAATGAGGTTCTTCACAATCCCATACCTGTGGTTCCTTTACATATTAAGAGACACCTAAGATGTGTCTGTTTCCAAAGTCGACCTAATCTCCATATGACACCACTTTGAGCGTTTCAAATCTCAATATTGATCTAAAACAATTTCATTAAAGAAACAAGAGCTTCTGTATTCCAACCACACACGCCGCTTGATGAGATGTCACCGCAAACGTCAAGAATACGAACAATTACAGATGTATTTATTTTCAATCTTGCTGGAGGGATTCTCTCTGTAATCTCCTTTGATTTTGACTGTCATGGTTTAGATTTACTTCCTCTTTTATCTTGTATTATGTTGACCCCTGTATTTTTTCTGAAGTAAATTAACTGAAAATCCAAGACTGAAAAATAAGAAATTTAACAAAAGCTAAATCTAGGGATAAAACAGGAATTAAGACAGAAGACG